>LPNX011133110.1:404849-454070 GCA_001517045.1 Pseudotsuga menziesii
TTGATTGATGAGGGCGCTGCTGCTTCTGTGATGTCTTTGTCATGTTGGAAGGGTCTTGGTTCTCCTGAGTTGTCCAAATCTACGACCATGTTAACTGCTTTTGATGGGAGATCGTTTAGGCCGCACGGGATTATTCCTTCTCTTAAAGTCCGTTTGGGAGGGAAGACCGTTGCGATAGAGGTTGAGGTGGTTGATGCGCCCCTTGACTACAATCTCTTACTGGGAAGGAATTGGATGTATAGTATGCAAGCCATCGCGTCTTCCGTGTTTCGCGTTGTAAGCTTTCCTCATAATGGGAAGATTGTGACGATTGATCAGATTTCATTCAAGAATCCACCTCCTAATGCATCGTTAGGAGCTTCGGTTCCGAAGGTTGAGAATTCCCAGCCGGCAACTGGGAGTGTGGGTGTAGGAATGTATCCATCCCTTATGGGAACCTTTAGCTGTTCTGCACCTATCCTCATGGTAAGATCGAGCGTCGGTGGAGCTTCCACGTCTACGAAGTCGGTATCCTTTCGCACGAATCATATGGAAGATCCTTGGGTTCTTCCTTCACCGAGCCCTTCGAGTGAGTCCATCGAGTCAAGTATGCCGTTTCCTGCAGTTATGATTGCTTACCAAGCTAATCTTGAATCTACTGCAGTGCCTTGTTCTTCCTCTTCGCGGACGGAGGAGGAAGACCCTTATGTGTTGCCCGCATGGGCAGTACAGTCTTCTCATGCCCACGATTGCCTTGATACGGTTTTCCCTTCAGACGAAGCGATTATCGAGGCCATGTCGAGAGTTGAGCCACCATGGGAGGAGCTTCATCATAGATCTTATTTCCTTCCATAGCTTGACCGTTTGGAGCATGAGGATTACAGGGAGATTCTTAGTCAGAAAGTTGGTAGAACTATGGTTCCATTAAGCTCTCCTGGTCAGATGGTTGATGGAAACATGGCGAACATATCGTCAACTATCCCTATCAACATTTCTCCCAATCCTGGTACGATTGAGAATGTCTACATTGGGGCGGATTGTTCCCAAGATGAGATTCGTGAGTATACCGAGCTATTCAAGGAATTCCGTGATGTTTTTGCTTGGTCATACGACGAGATTCCAGGAATTGACCCTCGAATTGTCGAACATGAAATTAAAACTTACCCCAACGCTAAGCCTGTTCGACAGCGCTTACGCGTCGTGAATCCTAGAAAAGCACCCGCCATAAAGGCAGAGATAGAGAAACTATTGAAAGCGGGTTTCATCTATCCCGTTCCCTTGACGAAGTGGGTTTCAAATCCCATTCCGGTAGATAAGAACCAAGGAGCGATCCGTATATGCACTGATTTCCGTGATTTAAATCGTGCCTGTCCTAAGGATAACTTCCCCACACCATTTATAGATCAGATTTTGGATGAGTGTGCGGATAGCGAGGTGTTCTCCTTTATGGACGGATTTTCTGGATATAATCAGATTCAAATAAAACCCGAGGACCAACACAAGACCGCATTTATTTGTCCTTGGGGAACTTTTGCATATCAGAAAATGCCTTTTGGCCTTAAAAACGCCGGAGCTACGTTTCAGCGGGCGATGACTTTGATTTTCCACGATCTCAAGTCCATTATCGAAGTATTTTTGGATGACCTCGCTCCTCATTCTCGTATGAGGATGCGTCATTCATATCACTTGAGATTGGTTTTCGAAAGATGCCGGCATTATGCTGTTAGATTGAACCCTCATAAGTGCATCTTTTGCGTAAAATCAGGTTGTCTTTTAGGATTCATCGTTTCAAAGGAAGCAATAAGAGTCGATCCCTTGAAAGTGGAGGCAATACTTCAGTTGTCTCCCCCGCGTAATATTCGCCATCTTCAGTGTTTGCAAGGCATGGAAAACTTCCTACGAATATTTGTAGTCAATTTCGCCAATTTGACTAGGGGCTTTATGCATCTCTTGAAGAAGGATACTCCCTTTGAATGGGATGAGCGAGCCCATGAGTCCTTTGATGCTCTTAAGGGAGCCCTAGCATCGGCCCCGGTGATTAGTCCTCCGGATTATAGCCGTGATTTCATATTATATGTGGCCGCATCTTTAGAGACGATTGGGATGGTTTTGGTTCAGGAGGATGAGGAGCTCCAGGAGCATGTCGTTTATTATCTGAGCCGAAACCTTATTGACGCAGAGATTCGATATTCTCATGTTGAGAAGATTGCCTTAGCTACTGTACATGCAGTGCAGCGTTTGAGACATTATATTCTCCTTCGCCAGACCTTGGTTGTGGTGCATGTCAATCCATTTCAGTTCGTCCTCACACGTAGGATGATAGGGGGAAAATACAATAAATGGATTGTCATCCTGCAAGAGTTTGATCTCGAGTTTGTTTCGGTAAAATCGAAGAAATCATTAATCTTTGCAGAGCTTATATCGGATTTTCCAAGCGAGGCTGAGGAGTTGGTATGTGAAGATACGTTCGTTGATGAACACATTTTTTTAATCTCAACGGCTGACCCATGGTACGGGGATATCATTGTATATCTACAAACACAGAGGACCCCTACTCACTTCTCGCGAGATGAGCGACGTCGGTTACGTCACGTTTCCAAGAACTACCTCATAGTGGATAACACTTTGTACCGCCATGGAGTAGATTCCCTTTTACGACGTTGTTTAACTCATGAGGAGGCTGAAGTAGTCTTGAATGATTTCCACGGAGGGGCGTGTGGTGGTCATTTGTATGGGCTTGCTACAGCTCAGAAGATTCTTAGAGCTGGTTATTTCTGGCCGTCGATCTTCAAGGACTGTATTGAAGCGGTCAAGAGGTGCCACCCTTGCCAGGTGTTTGCACGGAATATGCGCTCTAAGCCTGCCCCGTTGCACCCTATTATCACCGTCGGTCCCTTCACCAAGTGGGGGCTAGATTTTATGGATTGTAACCCAGCTTTGGCTGGGGGGCACCATCACATCATAGTAGCTGTCGATTATTTCACGAAATGGGCAGTGGCAATGCCTACTATAAAATCCGACGGTGAGACAGCTGCGCATTTCGTATTCAACCAAATTATCACTCAGTTCGGGATTTCGAGAGAGCTTGTCACTGACCATGGCTCGCACTTTCAGAACCGTATGATGGAAGAGTTGGCATCCAAGCTAGGGTATAAGCAAGAGCACTCCTCTTCTTACTATCCTCAAGCGAATGGACAGGTTGAAGCAGTGAATAAGTCACTTAAGTCCATTCTCCAACGAACCATCGCACAAAGCAAGACCAATTCGCATATCATGTTGTATCCTGCTTTGTGGGCATATCGAACCGCGGTTAAGACTGCCACTGGTTTTTCTCCATATCAGCTTGTTCATGGAGTGGAGTCGATCTTGCCGGTTGAATGCGAAATTCCTTCGTTGAAGTTAGCCGTAGAACTCTTACCAGACACTTCACCTTTGGAGGAGCGTTTGGTTCACCTTGAGCAACTCGATGAGCAGCGTAGAGATGCCTTGGTGACTCTAGAGGTTAATAAGCGTCGCGTGAAGGCCCAGTATGATAAGTCTGTCCGTTCGAGAGCGTTTAGTGAGGGCGATTTGGTCCTGTTATGGGATCAAGAAAAAGAACCCTTGGGGGCAGGAAATTTCAATCCTATGTGGCGTGGTCCTTACGTGGTTAAACGTGTCTTAGAGAAGGGTGCCTACGAGTTAGTGGATTACGAGGGGACAGCCTTGGCGGAGCCTAGAAATGGGCTCTACCTTAAAAAATACTATGCATGATCTTTAGCCAAGGTTGTTTGTTGTATATTATTGTACAGCTTTTTTGCATAGTTAGGTCGTGTTTATCGTGATCGGGTTTGTGATTAGTTTCTGTTTTTATGACAGATGTCATCGGAGTCTTCCACTTTCATAGGATTTGTGGATGGGCAAGCCGTCACACTCAACACTCAGCCTCAGCTGCTTGGGTGATTTTTACTCCTATGGGTCAGGAATTGTCTTCAGGAGGTGTATGTCTACGGCCATCTTCCAACAATGTTGCTGAATATAGCGCCATCATTGAGCTTCTATGGGATGCTATCTCACATGGTGTCCGCTCTCTTGAGGTACGTCTTGATTCAGAGTTAGTAGTGTCACATTTGAATGGTTTGTACCATGTTAGAGATCCTACGTTATTAAGAAGATTCTTGCGAGTAAGATTGTTAGAACGGCAATTTGAGAGTATCACATATATACACATTCCTAGAAATTATAATCAAATTGCTGATTCATATGCTAACTACGTGTTAGATTGGCATTTGTCTCATTCATTATAAATTAATCATAAACACACTTTTACACATGTAAATAAATAAGCAGATCACCATAAAAATTTTTATATATATCAAAATGTGGTAATACATAGTGTCATAATACAAAAGTGGAGCTTTCAAAGCTTCCATCATATACACGGTAGTACTAGAGAGATATGCTCCTAGATGTCTAGTCCTATGGAGGAGGGGGGTTGTGATCAATATATGTCACTACGGCTCTAGCTAGTCGCCGGAACAAGCGCACCCATGCACGTGGCACACCCACCACCTGTCGCTGCATAGCCTCTGGCAAGTCTTCGACTTGCGCCATAGGAACCCTGTGAGTCAGTCGTACAAAGTTGGTATGAATGTTCTGGAGCGTTCGCTCCGCATCCACACCAGTGATGTCGTCTCCTCTTCCCCTCCGTCTATGACGTGGGAAGCCCTCTGGTCGCCGTGGACCCACATCTGCACATGAAAGGTAGATGTCACTATGCATTGTCACCCAAAAACATGTCTTTTTGGTTTCATATAATCAAGAAAACACAAAAAAATTAAATAATTCAAAAAATTTTAAAAAAGAGAGTGAGGGTTTAGATTCGTTACCTATGTCTCCGTATGCTGACCCTGGTGGTAATGGCATATCCGGATCACCCCGGAAATCTATTCCCCCATAGGGGTAGTCATCTATAGCAACGATCTATCGTCGCCACCATGGGAAAAACTCAGCTGGATAGGGGTTGGCCACCCTACCTCCCCCCAGTCTGCGCATCGCGTCTGCCCAACGTCGTTGGGCCGGATCTCTAGCCCCGTGGAGAGGAACATCCACTCTAGGACTCAGTCCTGGAACCCGCTCAAAGAAGAACGTGCTCAGTATACTTCTGAACCCGAAGTTTCGGATCCTGCCTGCCTTACACTCACTGAGCTGATGTTTCATATTGCCCAGTAGTGTAGTGCTCCAGTTGTACACGGTCGGTACCATACACTCCCCCGCATAGTACATCTGGGCTCGTGAAGCCTGATGGAGGGACGCTACCCCTGCTATCCTGCCCAGTGTCAGTAGAATGGCCTTTAGGCCTAGCACCTATATAGCATTGATGGGGACTTGGCTCCCCACCTTCTCGGTCTCTGGATAGCAGTACACTGCTACGTACTCATCGATCGTGAGCCCATGACCTGGCCCACCTCTGGAATGAAGGTTCACTACCTCCCCCCATCTGGATAAACCTGTAATGAAGTAGATATCCTCAACCTCAATGTTGAGGGTCATGCCATCTATCCGAAAAGACTCTGAGTCTGGATCCCAGTAATCTACTAGCATCTGTAGCAGCCCTGGTTTGGCCCTCAAGCCGCCTAGGCACTAGAACTTATAGAGTCTGCATGTGCGTAATACTTGCTGAGCCCTTACGTCAGCCCTTACAGCCTCTTCTACCTCACCATGCTCGCATTCCCGCCATTCAAGCACCATCCTACATGAGGATTAAGCCAATTATCCATTAGATTGCATTTAATTAGCTTGCGCGGCGTCATATGCGGCTGTTTTGCAAACAGTCGCGTTTGTACGCGGCTTCGTGCCCCTTTTCTGCGTATAGACAGCCATATACGCGGTAAAAGCCTCGATAATCGTGTGGGCCGCAGCGCTCATGTAGACCTGCCTTTATGAGCTCATTGGACCATGAAAAACTTAAAAAATGATATTGAAATGCAAGCTGGGAACATGAGTAAGTACCTGGAAGAATCGGTTCTGAATTCCGCCGGCTGAATCTCCTGGAAGTCGCAGTTGAATATCAAAGCTCCAATGGGTAAAAGTTTCAAATGAATTCTATTTCTTACTATTTATAGAAAAATTTTGAAATATTTGAAATTTTTTACCCCCTTTTATATAGTTTTGACCGTTTTTAACCATTTTGGACCGTTTCTGACATAATTGGTGATGTAGATGACCGTTTTCAGTACCGTTTGAGCCGTTGGATTGATCCGTTCGTATCCTTTACAGGTATAACGTCTATACTGGCATATAGGTTAGGTTCACCACCGTTTGCATTTTGCATGACCTTATGACCATGTCACTCTCGCCTTAGGTACGAACCCACTCTATTATGTCACGGAACCTTCTTGCTGCTATAAAAGTGGCATGATATGAGTGGTAGAGCCTCACCTTACATGGGTACCCTAGTTAGCGCCTTATTTGCATTTGGTGCCCATGCCGATATTTCTCCCTTTTTACGGTGTGGGAGTCTGTTGTATAGTATTGCCATGACATTTAGCAAGAGCATCATACTCCTCTTGATCTTATGCTGGCCATGTTCCCCCCGGACTCCCCTTGTATCAAGTTGTGGATGCATTTTCATGAGCTTTGCCTATCTTATTGAGCTTTATGCCGGCTCTCCTGACATTTCGTTTCAGCCTTATAGCCCGAGCTTGTCTCATGTCTAGCCATGCAGAGCCATTTCATATATCCTTTGCAACTTGACTTACCCTTTTACTGGGAGGGGATCTTCCCCCGAGTGTCGATATCCTACACATGTTTCCTTGCATTGAGCATAGGTATGTTCCACTGCTTGAAACTAGTTTGTTTGCCCTGATGACACTCGTCTCCTCCTAGTTTGTAACTATAAATCTAGTTTATTCTTTTTTCAAGCTTTTCAAATAACTGAAAAAGACCAAAAAAATTAAAAAACCAAAAATCCGGACGGGAAAAGATGTTATCTTTGGCAGCTGTCGAGTCGTGTCGCCTTCGAACAGAGCACTGTATATCACATCCGTTGGTTGGGTTATAGCTTGACTTTAGGAAGCTGTACTCGTTTATCTGAGTTTATCTCCACCGACTGGTTATGCTTCTAGTCCCTATGGTGCCTCTATTGATGCCTCCTGCGTCATAGAGATGTCCCAGTTTGTATATCGAGTCTATGCTGCCTTCATTCAGTCGCCATACGCCGTTATGCTCTTGTTCGAAGGAAGTTGAAACCTGAGTCGGCCATTCCTCAGTTATCTTGACTTTGCATGTCGGCCATTCCCGGTACAGTTACTGGTTCGTGCACCTTATGATCGAGTCCTTCCACATCATACATCTTTGCTGAGTACCTCGTGTTGGATGATGGGGGATGCCTTAATGCCCTCCTTCCAGCGGATTTCATCCCATCGACTTCAGATCATTTATTCTGGGATTGGAGTCTAGAGTCATTTTTGAGTGCCTTGAGACTTGCAGTCATCAGTGGCAGGTTCTCTTGCCATCGACAGTTTTGGGAATACATCAATGTCCCCTGATCGATGGATCCTCTTAAGTGTTTGACCTCAACACATTTATTCACACTTGTTAGTTTGCACTCTAGTACCTTGATTCCCATTTTCATTATCGGTGGGTGATCTCGCGTCTGTTAACGGTATACATCAATGACCGGTAATCAGACGATGGACTACTATGTTCGACCTCGACACCTCTATTCGAATAGTAGGACATGTACTCGTAGCGGTTTGTGTAGAAGACCTTCCAGATTGGTGGCATCTCTTATATGCTACCTCCTTGATCGTGCCAGTGTTCATGAGATTTCAGCTCTCGTGACTTGTTCCAGTGTATGTCAGACATTTCCAGCCACTATGGAGATATTGATCTATTGTATATCTTCAGCCTTGTGGAGATCATGGTCCTTTGTATATCTTCATCATGGAGATTCTGATCTATGTATATTGTACGTGGCGATGACCACATATGTTCTATCATGTATCATGCCTATTCATGGCCATTGTACTCTTATGTATCCGGGACTGCTAGATGTATTTGCAGATTATATGCAGAGTTGTATTATGGTATTATGCTGATTGGGTGGCTGGTCTTCCATTTGGGTACCTTCATCACTTCCTTCCTGGGATGGAATTATAATGTATTTCGGCCATCATATAACCCCTCTGATCTCATACATTAGGGGGCATCTGTTATAGCGGATTTCACCACACTAGGTGAATCACACATTGTATGGACTTCCATTGTCCCGCTGCAGACTCATTAGCCCCTTTGGACCGCTTTATATCTTTTGATGTCACCTTGATCATCCCTAAAAACATTATAATATTGATATACGCGGCTTTTTCCCCTATAACCGCGTACATACGCGGGTATTCCCTCGATAGTTGCGTACATCAGGATGTGTACATAAATCCAAATCCTTTTGGACTGTTCCTTGACTTGGATCCGACTCATATGACTCCTGGCCTTCCATATGCCTTGAGATCGCATGGATTCGACCCTTCAGTATCCCTTTGAAGAGCTATATAAGGAACCCCTTGGTACATTGAAAGCATAAGAGAAAATTGAGAGCATCGAAACTATAGTCCATTGTTTCCAAGATTTATGCTTGAGTCTGCATCCCTTTGTCCCTTGGAGAACTGTTGTGTTCTTCCCAAGCTTTCCTTTCACTAGTAAGCTTGCTATCGAAGTGATGGAGGATTGAGGTGGTGGAGGCCCAAGTGGGGGATTCAGTTTCTCCGATTCGCAGACGTGCCGTCAGAGGTTGTCACTTGTAATCTCTGATTCTTATTAATAGAAATATCTTTTCCTGTCCAGTAATGTGTATTTGAATGAATATTGTTTCCATTGGAATATGTCAAATACTTATACATTATTGATTATATATGCTAGAATAGATCTAACACCATGAAATATAGTATGCTTGTATTGTTTACTTGTTGTTGAGGACGTGCTATAACAATTCAAGCTGAATATTGGAAAGCTCAATGGGGATCTACTACAACCGTCCGGAATAAGGTACGAGGTTCGATCCTTTAGTGTTAGATTGTTTATTTCTATTGCATATTGGAGAAGATTGATTTCTGGAGTCTAGCTGTCTGTTGTGGTACCCCAAGCCATAGGAATTTCTCTCCGTAACAGTGATGCACTAAGAGAATGTGCCACTGTCAAATATATGGATTCTAAAAATTTCTGATATTTGTTTTACAGACCTATAGTTTAATGCTGCAGATCATACTTTGTATATTACATGCTTGTATTTATTTTGGAGGGAATTTGGAAAAGTACCCAGGTGCTTGAAATCAATTGGGGAAAATCTAGTCTTTTTTCTTGTCTCCTACTTAGTGTGCATGAATTTATATTTGGGAACATTACAATTTTGGATGATTATACTTTGTTATAATATAATATCTAATTAATTTAAGAAGAGCAACATTCTAGGGTATTGTATTTACTTAGATAGTAAGATACCAAATGCAATGGACAGAGCATTAACCAAAGTGATTCACAATGAACAAAATAATACTTCACCAATAGAGATTTGTTAAACATATAATTTTTAAATATGATCAAAACATTCCCAAAGATAAATGATGAGTATCATGAACAGTTTAAGATAAATTATTTTATGATAGTCTCACACTGAGGCTGAATCAAACCTTGATGATAGTTTAATGAAATACCTACTTCATGCATTCAAATGGACAACAAAAATTTGATTATTAACTTTTAACTTTGTCTTATAGTGACTAGTGTTGGGTTCTAGAAATGATCCTTTTTCTCACCTCTTTCTTGATTCTTTTTCCATGTTTTCCCTCATTTATGAAACCAAACCACCATTTTCCCTAAGAAAAAGTGTGTTCGCAAGTAGGTATAATTTATTATTTCTTTTTTATATTAATGCCTAAAGCTTGCTTGTGATTATGAATTTTGTTGCCTAATTAAGCTGAATTGTGATGAATCTATGGAAGCAACCGAGAACACAGGGAATTCAGGTGTATCATCTTGCTGATACACGTAGAAAAATCAATTCAGGGCAAGTTGTTACATCTTCCAGGGCTCTGGTTCAAATCTTTTCGTAGCAGCTCAAGTTATTTTCCACATGGATAGCTGAAACTGTGGTTATAGTTCAGTCCAGATCATCGAGAGAATTAATGTTATGAAACTGATTTTATCTTAAAATGTAATTATGAAGGCAATCGTTTCTATTTATGGAAGTGATGATTTGAAATCCTGAAGATCAAATATTTTCATGCTTGTCTAAATAAAGAGGACCTAAACTATCATGCCCAGTATTTAGAGGGAAACAGGATGCTTCACCAGGTTAGTCTTATTTTCAAAGTAAATTTTGTAACCGTGTTGGAAGAACTATGTAATTGAACTTCATCTTATTAATGAAAGTGGTTGTATTTCCTTAATTTATTGTGTATTGATTTTCAAAGGTGTCTAGTGGCGTCTATGTTAGAATTCAATGGACCACCTTCTCTCATAGTTGTCCAGTTAATTGGTAGTTGTTTAATTCTTTTATTTTATTCTATGTGGAATTGCAATTAGATTCCCTTTCTGAGTTGTTGAAACAATGTGAGAATTAAGTGTGGATTTATTTGATTATAGTTTATTTAGGTTGTTGAAACAATTGATTAAATGATGCATAGTTTCTTTATGCAAGTATGTGATTGATTAGTGATGTTACCTCGTTAATTATTTTCTTCTAGAGTTTATGAACTATTAGATTGCATGTGGATTGATAGAATAGTAAGTTTCTCTCCTCTATGAATGAATATTGCAATCGTAGATTGGGTCTTTCTTATGGTGTCTATTCAGGATTTAACGTCTTGCAAAATCAATTAAATTCTTTCATTCTTGACATAGTAATTTCCATAATTGAGATAATAGGAGGATTGAGAACTCTTTGATCTTTCGACAATTGACTTAATTATATTTGAAATTGGGGTGATCCTTAAAGCAGTGCATAGATGTAATGATTAGTGAGATTGGGTAGATCTTAGTTGATTAATCAATAATTGAATGTTTACGCATAGATTTTGCTTGATTACCTTTGAAATAACCAGACTTCACTGGGTTGACAATAAATATTGATCACTCTGTTTATTAAATAATATGAAATTGTAGTGACCAACATTTTGGCGTCGTTGTCGGGGAGGGTAATTGGTAGACATAGATTGTAGTTGAATAGATTTCATTTACTTCATTTAGTTATCTTGGTTTTGAGGTTGCATGGATGATAAGAAGTAGTGAAGAGCTGCATGACCTTTGACAGATTGAATGGGTTCCTGTCGCAAAAACAAGGTATGATTATTTAAGATTGCATGCATGCAAAAAGAAAAGAACATGAAATATGCAAGAGCACTAACTTTGCAGGTGAAAGAGGTCATGGTAATAATCCAGGTTTAGGCAGGGAAACATTTATTGACGAACTGATCGCTTGGCTTGACTCCTCTACTGGAGCTCTATTTTGAAGATCATCTTCAGGAATGGGAATTTGTGGTCTCCCTAGGATGGAACCATCAGTATCAACCATGGAGAAGATAATGAAAATTTCAACCCCTACCTCTGATAAATGAACTCCAGAAGATAAGGGGAGTGTTGTGGGTGTAAGGAATCTAGAGTAATTTTTTTGAATTAATGGGAAGGACGTAACTAAAGAGGACTGGTTGGATTATCAACAGATATTGAAGGAGGATAGAAGGAGAGAAGAGAAGAAGAATTAGGTAAACATGAATTATTAACAGAGCAGAGAACGTCAGAGGCACCATAATGATCATGAAGAGGAGATAGGGGAAACAGTAATGATTAGCATGGAGAGACTATCACCACACCTGAATTCCCCATTTGACAGATGATCGAGGTGGATCCCATGAAGAATATTTCACCCTAAGTATTTCTCAATTTTTATGGTAAGTCTACTAAATGCCCAGATGAGTTTCTCTTTGAATTCGACATTCTTTATTGAAGTTATGATTATACCACTAGTGAGAATAAGTTAAAATTATTTCCTGCTACCCTAAAGGAGAATGCTTTACGTTGTTTTATGAGTTTGGGTGGTGAGACTGTTATAACATGGGACCAAATGAAACAAGTATTCCTTGATAAATATCAATATTATTGTATAACCAAGGACAGGAGGGAGGAATTATTCAAAATGGTTCAAAAAGAGGATGAAAGTATGGAAGGGATGTTCTCAAAATCATATTATTGTGACAAATCATAAAATGTTGTGTGGATATGCTTAATTTGCTAGGAAGGGGGGATATCTAGAGGGAATATTTTGATCATATTGTTGTTAACACCAAAAATTGTTCACCTAGCTCTCCATCGCACAAACCATAATTATACATCATAATCACATCATTGTTTCCTCCATTTTTACCTTCACAACTAAAATTCCAACAAATATGGTCCAAAACATTATTAGTCATTCCCCCATAAATGAAGGGAAGTTGAGCATTTATTGTGATTTATGGGCCCACTCTCTCCAAAAAGGACCAAAAATCCCTAAAATGAGAATGGGTAAAAAACTATAGATAAATGCCATGCACAATAAAATATCATGAGTAAAAAAACCTTGGATCATCCTATAAATACCTTGTGAAGGTCTCCCCAAAAACACTTTTAGTCACACTATTTTTCATTCATTACATGACATTACTTTTCACCTTTTGTCATTGTTCCCATATTGTTTCCATATCATTCCCATGGTGTATGTTTATATTGCTCCATACCCACTTGGATCCATTCCCCCTTTTGACAACCATTAGTGGAGACGACGGGAGAACCACACCATGGAGTTAGTGGACCATTTCCTCATACGGCTGTAGTGGCCCACATTACTGAAAGGTATGCTCGTTATTGTTTTTTCATTATTTAGGTAAAAAATATAAAAATCATAAGAAAATATTGTTTTATTGTTAATGCTTATTATTGCAAGTTGAGGTTGAGAAATCCCTCGTTCCATGAACTCTACCCTATAATCCGGCTGATCTAAGGTAGGTTCTTTTGCACATAATATGGTAGAAATCCCAACTATAGTTTTGGCAAATCCACTGTTTTGATTCCATTGGATATTTATTTTTGTAGGTGTTTCTATTGGTTTTTTTTACTTGGGCACCTTCACCCGTCATAGATATGACCCTTTTGGGGAATATCTGAAACAATTTCATCACAGTGCCTGCTCCTGGCCCACGACGACAATTTTTTCTCAAAAAACCCTCAGTTTCAGCCGAATCGCGCCTATCTGGTAGAAATTTGCGACCAGGATAGGCCTTTTTTCCCGACAAGTGTGACCTATGTCACACATTCTGCCCTGATAAGTTCCATCTGGACCAAAACTATAGATCGCACTTGTACAAACTCCCAGAGTGATCTCAGTCGTTACTATGACCCAATTTTGTGTGACCTGTCACGCCTAAACCCCTATTTTGTGCAAACATATCCTTTCTATTGATTTTATGTCTTGATCGTGATTTTTTTACAGTTATGTGTGACCCCGATCGCACCTGTTCCGCTTACAGGTGTGACTTGCAATTTTTCAGTCCTTTTCGGTGTTTGAGACCCTTTTTCCAAACCCATTGTTTTTGTTCTATCCCTTCCCAGCCTGTTTCTTTCCAGATCTGATCCATTATATCCCCCCAGTTTGTTTTATGGTCCTATTCTCCTTTTATGTGAGCTCATTTAGTTGATCTTGGTAGTTGAGACCCCCTATGTGTTTCCTACAGCCTGATCAGTTCCTTATGCGCTCATTTCCTTGTGTACATTTTATTTTCTGGAAGAAATAGTTGTTTTGAAAAATATTTACTGTCATTTACTGTTATTTAATTTTTTGCATTTGTGTCTCATTCGTGAGATCGTTGGGTTTATACATTACACATCAGTTGTGCACACATCCAACACCCTAAATTCAAACGCTTGGTTCATGACCCCAATCTAGCCTAAAAATTAACTTAACTCAACCAACATTGTAACCTCATTTGAGGACCAAAAAAATCTTGTATTTAAGTTAGGACACTGTAGATAGGCTTCCAAATAACATCCCCTTTTCACTCACATTTGAGACATAGATGTTGTCCACTAGGGTACCAAAATATTCTTGTACTTGTTGACATGGTCACGACCAGTCTGTCGGAGGGCCCCTCGCTCTATGGGAGTAAGCCACAATGAAGGGGTTCCAAAATTTAGGGTGGATCACTGCACTCCATTATGTATTGAAATCTAACCCTTCATATTCCTCCTTGTGAATGAAAGATTATACTGAGTGTCGAGGACCAAAGGGATGAAGTGCCAGGAAACCACTTCAGATGTGTCATGAACGAGGTAGCTTACTTTCTTATCCATTTAGGGCTCTTGTACTCGAGCTCCCTCTCGATAGTGGGATCATCTTAGCCTATTGTCCTTCCATTTTGTATTTTTTGACTGGGGTTTCATCACCCCGCAGTGGATATGATTTGTGAGGGGATTCCATCTTGTATCTAGGAGTCTTCTTGCACTTATACCCCATAGGTTAGTGTGTCATGTTATTTATAGGTAGTGTTTTTTTTTGGATTTCTGGTCACTTTATTGTAGAATATCCTATTGTAACACAATGTTGCAGCTTGGTTTTAGAGCTTTTTATTGTCCTATGAGCCACCATTTTTTCTCTCTCCTTATGCACACTCTGTTGTAGTTAGATTTGTGAGCCTGTGTTTGACACTCTTACACCTCCATTCATTACACATCACACCATCATGTCATCATTTCTCCACCACGCTACTCACACAAACTTAAGGCGCATGCCCCGTAGTTTGGTTCCTTTAACTGTCACTGTCGGATCCATATTCGACATCATTCACAACCTTCAGATCCATATACTTCCTCTGATTCTGATTTAGATTACTATGAATCCAAACCTACCTTATTCACCGCCCCATCTATCCCCATGGATAGTGCACCTCCTAACCCATTTCAAAGGGGGATGGTTGATAGTGGGGTATTTTTTGTTCCACCCATGATTCTGTTTATCCCTTCCACTGGACCTACAGCTCTTGGTCCTAGTGGGCCCCTTCATTAGAGGAAATTTGGGGTCTAAAATGGGCCTTATAAGAAAACGCGCCAACAATAAATTTTGTGATTTGGAATTCATGAACCAATAGAATTTCAATAAAATGAGTCAACCATAATGGTTGAATTGACATATTTGTCATAAAAGAAAACTACTTTTTTTGTTCGTATTTTTGATATATATCCCTATGTTTTTACTCAAATTTCAAGTGGGAGAGCTCATTGGATGCGGAATTTAATTCCACATCCAATGAGTACCCACACTACATACTTTTAATGGACCCGTCTACCCCAAAAATAAGAAATACCTGAAAAAATGTGATGATGACATCATCATCACGTTTTTTCAAGTATTCCTTATTTTTTGGGTAGTGAGGTCCATCAAAAGTATGCAGTGTGGGTACTCGTTGGATGCAGAATTAAATTCTACATCCAATGAGCTCTCCCACTTATAATTTGAGTAAAACCACAAGGAGATATGTCGAAAATACGAACAAAAAAAAGTAGTTTTTTTCATTCTTCCTCCAAAATTAATAACTATTATTTTATTGTTTTAACTATTATTTTATTATTTTTCTTAGGAGGCCCATTTTAGACCTCAAATTTCCTCTAATGTTCCACCGCACACACTACTATTGGTCTGCTACCCACTAGTGGTGGCCCCACTCCATCCACCATGGTTCCTACCATACCACCATTCAAGCATTGGGGCATTGGCCCTTCTACCACCATTTTGTTACTCCTATTGTCAGAATTCAGACTTATCCACCCCCATTTACCCATGAGAACTACATTCCCACTGGCATCGGCACCATTACTGGCTCTTAACGATCCAGTCTATGTTCCACTCTACCATTCATGGCTAGTCTCAACCTGCTTGATTTGGCACGGTTGACAACCAAACCCATTCATCATAACCCATTATGGCCTCCCATGCCTACCAAACTCCCTTAGGACATCCCTAATATTGAAGGAAATGTAGGAGAAGACCCCCAAAACCACATTATGTCATTCCACTTATGGTATTCATTTAACAGCATAGTGGATGATTTTGTCCAATTACGGCTATTCCAGCGCACACTCACAAGTGTTGCATCCAAATAGTATATTGAACTGCCTCATGCCACTTACCCAGACTTTTCCTCGTTAGCCTCAATGTTTCACCAGTACTTCTAGTTACCCATCTGTTACGATGAGGGCATGGAAATACTACTATCGTGTAGAAAAAACACAGCTACCCATATCATGGATCATATCCATGAGTGGCTTTGTCATCGTAGCTTGTGTAAGATCCAGTTAGATGACAGGATTTTCTTGATTTGGTTTCTCAAAACCTTACTCCTCCTCATCACTAAGGACATTGTATATGAGCGCCCACAAACTAAGGAGGAATCCATCCTCAAGGCACAGTAGTTTGATCTCATCTATGCCCAATCAAGTTATATGTATACCATCATACCTGATGCTCCCCATACTGGCTCCTCACATCGAGATACGTTGGGGACATCCCATGTTGTTTATGGATTTGTTGGCTCTATTACTCAGCATCCTCATCTTTACATGGCCTCTCCTTTGATGCCACCTCATTCCAATACCACCCCTAGTGTTTACAACCAGGTTACGCCCCTAATTTTTCACACGTAACGGCTCAATTTAGAGCCACACCTTCCTATGTGTATTCGGCATCAGTTCCTCACATTCACGAACTGAATTGATTGGATTCTGCATGTAATGGTAAGACAATAGGATTCATAGTCCCTCTACACACTCCTTCCTATTACCCACCACCTATGTAACATACACCTACTCCAATCCCAACTCCTCATATTCCCTAAGGAAAGTTCTACGCTCAACAGAACCTCCATAATCAACCCACCCCAAAAAACCAACAAGGGCAGGGAAAATGGTAGAGAGGTAGGAATCAGGGAAACAACCAATATCAAGGAGGTGGCCAGCATCCAACCCTCTGAACAACAATGGAGCCAATCCCCCTGCATATAAATCCCCAATGTCCACCTAGACCTGGGAAGGACCCTCAGTTGCAGAATAACCATATGTGCACTATTTGTAACACTTACAACCATTATACACATCAGTGCCCCCATATGAATTGAGTCTTTCATTTACTACTAAACGATATTCAATGTGGCCCCAACGTAGCTACTCCGACTTAGCCAAACCGAGCACCATCGGGTCCTCCACCTATGGTGCTACAAAACCACTTACCAAATCAAGGAATGGTTGCAAACAATCCCTTGGTACCATAAACCACCGCAACCACTCCTACGGGACCATCCATTGATCTTGGTGTCCATCACCTTATGACATTATCATCTGATGTCAACTTACATACTCGATGAAACCAGTATGGCTCCACCATGGAAACCATTAACTCCTCCATGACTCTCTATATGTATTTACATTTTTTGGAACCCCCCATAGATGGGACTTCCAATTCCCACGGTTCCCTTTGCGTTACTCCAAGAACAACCCCATTGTTAGAGTCGCGCTCAACTATAGTATAATCGATGAGTTGGCCCAGTTTCCCTCTGCCATGTCCTCTTTGGAAGTTATCAAAAAATTTCCTTCACAACGCAAAAATTTGCTATTTGCATTAGGTGTCGTGGATCCATGTGATTCTTTGTTGATCATTTTCGACTTGGATCAAGGAGAACCTCGTATTCCATAATATGTTTCCTTCTAGGTTTCGGTCATTATTTAAAATTTGGTCATTTATCGGTGCATCATCGATGAGAGAGCATCCACCTATATTATGTCAACCTTTGTTTAGTAGAAACTTGTATCCCCAACCCTTCAACCTTCCACCACTGCCCTCCATGCCTATGATGGTCATGCTGCTTAACCCCAGGGAATTCTCACGAACATCCCCATTGAGTTAGTTGTGAAATCCGTGCTGATTGACATTGAGTTTGTCAATGGCCAACTTGATTACAACCTCCTCCTTCGATGTAGTCACTATATGCAATGTGAGTCATTGTCTCTACTGTCCTTCGACTCCTGATGTTCCCCCATGATGGGATGATTGTGACCATTGACCAACTAACGTATTATGATCCAAAGGGACTGGCCACACCAGAACACATCCTCCCTACTATCGGTATTACCATCGATAATGTTTCCATACCTTCCCTATCTGCCATTTTCCTTGGTCTCATTACCAACCCTCCTTTGATGGACACCTTTTTTTCCTTACCACCCCCTCCTTCGCTGATTGATATATCACATTTGTGCACTATCTCATCTAGTAACTTTTCGACCTCCTTGCAACCTCAACCATATAAATTGGGGAGTTATTGGGATTCATTCCCCATACACATGATCCCCTTCCTTTTTCCATCTTCCGGCATCAGAAGTAAACCAGTCATGGATACTCTCAACCTTCCATGCTTCATTTTAGGGATTCTCGAGTGGTACCTTGATCCTCCCATCCTCCCCTCAACACCACATATCGTGTTGACACCGGTCCAACCTATTGAGACGATGTCGCACCCACCTCTTGGTACAGAAATGATTGCTTTCGTCTCTATGTTTGCCCCTCATCCTCCCAAAAATACTGGGGACAAGGAACCTAAAGCCCCGAAAGAACCACGTCCTCCTCGTACATGTGATTTATGTGATGTATAAGGCCATGCGACTCAAAATTGTTCTGATTTTCCAATCCTTCACACCCATATGCGCACAGTAGTCGAGATCGGTGACGCTCTAATTGTCAACGTACCAACCATACATGCGGTTAAAAATAAATCGCTATGAACCAACCACCCATGTGCAGTTTGTGGCATATACGGTCATTATACACACCATTTCCCAAACTTTCCCCAAGTACCAATCTCTCCTCAGTGACCTATGCAAGAACTCTTGTGAATATGAAATCATTTTCGTTGTGGAGATCCACCCCTCTTCCTCTTACTCAGACACCAATAACACCATTTATACGTTATCTACTTCTAATATTCCTTCCCCCTCCTCATCCATGGAAGATCCCATTGTTCTATCCCCACACCAATTTCGTGATGACGAAGAGATCCTTAAAACTGCCACTGGTTTTACCCCATTTCACTTAGTCCATGATGTGGAACTTGTTATTCCCGTTGAATGTCATATTTTGTCACTTCACCTTGCCATCGAACTTCTACCCGATACTTCATCGTTATAAAAATGCCTACTTATGCTTAAACAAATCGATGAGGACAATCGCGATTCTCTCTAAATGATCAAAGCGAATAAGACCTATTCGAAGTCCCATTATGACTCCCATGTCCGCCCACTCACCTTTAGCGAGGGGGACCATTGTCCTCTAATATGACCAATCCCACGATAAGACTAGAAAAGGGAATTTTGAATCCATGTGGTATGGCCCTTATGTCATCCATTAATGTCTTGACAAGGTAGAATATCTCTTCACTAACTCCAACGATTTCCTCTTGAAGAATCCCCGCAATGGGCTCTACCTCAAGAGATTCTATGCCTGAATTTTCCCACCATGCATATCCCTTGTATCATAGTTTTTCTTTATTGTTTTGCATCAGTTTTACCATGAGTCTCATAGTTTGTTTCCTTGGTTTCTCCTGATGGATCCTACCTCGCCTTGCTATGTTGGTTTCTCTAACGGCATAAGTAGATGATCTCCTAATCTCACCTCAATTGTGTGGGTCATGTATTCCCTGTTACATGAGTTGATCCATATTGACGGAATGTGTGTTGGTATTGCTACCAACAACCAGGCTGAGTATGACGATGTCATTGGTCTCTTGACCACCTCCCTTCACTTGGGTATTTGTCACCTTGATGTCTTCGTAGACTCCCAGTTGCTTTCCACCCAGTTGAATAACTGCTACCTGGCACACAATCCCTACCTCTTTAGAAATTTCTTGCACGTTAGACACTTGGTTAGAGATTTTGAATCCATTTCATTCATGCATGTTCCAAGAAGTCTCAAGAGTGTAGTGAACCAAAACGATAATGACGTTCTAGAGTGGCACATCAATGATCGCATATAGGAAATAAACTGCATCATCATATATTCATGCATACATATGTCATATACATCACATAGGCATAATCATCATCATAAACAAGAGACTCATAAAAACCCATAAAAATAAAAAAAGTTGCATCCATATAAATAAATATCATAATAATTTTTAGTACAAAATGAGAAGCTCCACAGGATTTCTCGTATGATCATACAGATCATACAAAAATCCCCATGCTCAAATGTATTGGGGGCATCAACACATGCCACTAGTCTAAGTCCTCCTCCTTTGTGTGCTCCTCCTCATCGGAGCTCTCCTCCTCCATCCACACATCACCCTATGCCACCGCTCTGACACACTCAATAGCAACCATGATCCTCCTCATCAGAGAGATCCACTCCAGAGGATCTATGTAGCATGCGGCGATTAGATCTTCATTTATGTACTACCACCCAGAATTGGTGCCCCCCTCCATTAAGCTATCCATGTCCATCCATAGTGAGTCCAATGTCACACTCCTCGGCCTCCTCTTCCCGTGAGTGGGTAGATCTAACCCCTCCACCCTGCCCATGTGACACTCGTACCCTGCTGGAGGGTGAAGTCCCACATCTACACATACACACAATATGTCATCAGTATCTATCACACACATTACCTATATACCACTATGCTAGTAAACTATATATGACTGAAACCACATAGAGTCATGTATATGTACCATCAGGTCCCCATACCTGCCTTGGAGGTCGAGGCATCTCTAGATCTCCTCGGTAGTCCATCCCTGCATATGGATAGTCCTCTATGAGGACAAGAAGTTTTGTCCACTATGCAATAATGTCTTGGGTGAAGAAACACCCCCCAAGGCCACCTCCCTCCCTGATCATCATCTCACACCATCTCCTCATGCGAGGCTCGCGAGGTTCCCCCTCACACACCACCAGATGCGGTCGCAATGTAGGTAGTCGCTCAAATAAAAATCAACATAAAAAGGAGGGGAAATAGAAATCCCCACCCTCCAAGCTGGCCTGGTTCAACCCACGTCGAACCATTTTCAAGTACATTTGGGCCCACCCATAGTAGGTGCCCCTCAGCACACTCTCGACCATTAGTAACTAGTCACCTGAGATCTTGTGTGACACCTTCGATCCTAGTATGCGCAACACCACCACTGCCACTACTCGAGTCTCCACACTCTCTATGTCAAACACATGTATGACGTATGCACATACGATGAGGTATAGAAATTCCTAGTGCACAGGTCATCCATCAACACCGCCCTTGAGAGATTCGATGAGGTATCTTTGATCATGCCCAGTACTGGGAGGCCACTCCAAAAATACACGTCTCAGAGGGTGATCTCCAATTGCTCACCCTGTATGATGAAGGACTCTGAGTCTTGATCCCAAAAACTCACCAGCTAGTTTAGAAACAACTTTTCTGAATGCATCAAGGGTATATGGAAGAAATCTAGTAGCCCACATCAGGTAAGTGTATCATCATCCTCTACATCATCTCTAAGATCCTCGATGTCTCGCTCTTGACATCTGATTTAATGAATACTGCACATTCACAAATTCCATGTCATAACCAATCACACACACTCTTCCATTTTGTTTTAGGTTGCTCCTGTTAGTCATTTTTGTGTGACCCAAGTCGCCCAAAAACACTTGACAGGTGCAACTTGAGTCGTGCATGTTTCCTGAAAAGGTGTGACCTGGGTCATGTCTGTCTCTCATACAAGTATGACCAGTTCATTCTTGTCTACCCAATAGGTGGGATCTAGGTCATGCCTTTTCCATCAAAAAGTGTGACTCGACCCTGTTAAGTCATGAACTTGTCACCTTCAATTTTATATTTTGTTTGTGATTCTTATTTTAGGTTTGCTCATATGCTTAAATTTTCTCATTTGCTTACCTTAGAAATTTTTTGGTTTCAAGTGAAATTTTGAGTTTTTCTTTAGGTTTTCCTTTAGGTTTGTTCTTCTTAGGTCTTGAAGGGTTTTATAGAACATTATATGGATTAATTAGTTCACAAACAACATCATGATCATAGTTTATCACTTAAAGTTCATTCAAAGTGGAAATAATGATTAAAACAACGCCAAAATTGAATTTAAAATATTCTTGTAGCGCAACTGCCAAAAGTTTACACAGCGACGCTACAAGAATATCACGCGCACCGAAATCGCCTGTTTTTAAGCGAATTTCTCCCATGATTTTGGTTTTTTGATGAATAATCACATGCTTAAATGCTTTTGATACATGTTTCTTCAGTAATGATCATGAAAACAAGTGCGTTTTACAGCATGGAGGAGATCGTGGCAAATCATTAGTTGGAGTTGGGCGAATTGTGACAGGTAGACAAACGAGCCTAGATTGAAGTGAAAGGAGTTCTCCATACATGCATTACGGAACTAGAGACTAAGTGGAGCGAGGAAATTTGACCAAAATCCAGAAGTTGCAATTACATAGGGGAGTTAGGGCTTTCACAGTTACAGAGAAGATTTAGGGCTTTCTCGTCACGCCAGCTGGAAGCAAATTGGAGATCCGAAGACACTTGGATAGTTGAATTTGACAATCAGATAGCTCAAGGATTGATTTTAAACCTCTGCAACAGGACAGGAATAAGGTATTCCACGTTAATCTGATAATGGTTGCTAAATTGGGGCTTTCCCAGTAAAGCTTGTTGTGTTAAAATTGATTAAGGAAAGCATAAATGTAGGATTTTAACAAAACTCCTGTCGAAGAGATATCAGTCTAAGAGGTTTTTAGATGTTGTGGCAAGTGAAAAGTTAAAAGGTAGCAGTTGCATTGAACAATTACCCTGTCAAGACCTGAAAATGTGGTAAGGTGAAGCTCTGTTCAATTTGTGGCGACCATGGTTTCACAGATTTAATTGTTACCTGTAAACAGTGCTATGAAGGAGCTGAGCATGTGAATTGCATGAAGACCTAGTCTGATTAGGTGTTTGAAACTGACTGGTTTTGGTGCTAAATACAAGTCAGAGCAGAAAGTGAGCAGACATAGGATTGCTCTCATATCTTTTCATCAACTAGATAAACAAATCACAAGTTGATCTAAGAAGCAGGCATTTGGGAGCACTGATGCAAAATATTTTTGCAAAAGAGATAGCTCATATGTGGCATTAGAAAGAGCCAAATGTACTATTTGAGCAAAACCATAACACACAGATGTTGTCATGCATTCTAGAGATGATCTAGCATCTAAATGAACAAGCTTGGATGATAGTTAGTTTCAGTAGCATTTTTATTGGAGAGTTTTTGGCACTCTGTTGACCTAATTACTTAATATCAGTGAAAAACTTTTCCTTCATCGAAAACAGAAGCTGACTATTAAAAAATTAAGAAAAAAAAACAGTCAAGGAAAATTAAACAAAGCTGACTGTTAAAACTTCAGAAGCTTGAGAAGAAAAAGAGTTGTTAGGTCATTCAGAGGGCTTTAAAATTACACAGGTTTCAGTCATTGAAAGCAGATGGGAAAAAGTGGCAAAACAAATAGGGCTGAGCCCACTGAGTTGGGATGGATTGACCAATTTCTTGGTTATGAGAGCTATTTCAGAATGTTGGTTGGTTGGATTTTTTAAAGAGGATTGATAGCTACAACACTGAGGTCTCTTATAAACTTTCCCAATGCTATAACCAGGACATGGTGGTATTTGATACTCTAAAGTTTAAGTTTACTGTGGAGCTAGTTGCTGAAGCTACATGAGTCAGAAATGAAGGTGAAATGTGGTTCAAAAAGTTTCCTTTCACCTTTAATGCCCAAAGGTACCTTTTACCTGGCATTACTCCAAAATGGAGCAAAGGAATACTAATCCGGAATTTCATATATGAGTGGGTGGAGCCCATTAAAGTCCTACAAAGATATATCACCTGCAAAGGAAGATATGCCTATGTCTTCAAATATCATTTTAGGTTCTTACAGCATCTGGTTGGTGAATCCAGAATGAGTCTTCCTTTCTTTTTGTTTAAAAGTTTGCAGAAGATGTCAAGCAGGGTTAAGGGGCATCAGGATCACACTACACAGTCTATTTTCCATCATGGTTTGATCAAATTGATTATCAGTGCTGCTCTACAAAGAGAAGGGAAAACATGGGATTATTTTCTTTTCTGGTCTGGTTTCCAAATTAAGCAGGAAGAGCCGCAGACCAAAAAACATGTAGACAAAGGGAAAACCCTAGTTAGGAAACTAGGTCAGAAAATCAAATCTAAAGATAAAAAGGAAGTTAAACTTGAAGAAGCACCAGATCCCTCAAAGGGAAACTATGAACATCAACAGTCTTCAGCTGATAATAAGGACAAAAGCTCACTGTTTTTAAAAGAAGAAGATCAGCCTATGAAAAATATGGCACTAGCAGAAGCTTTCAGTGAGGAGAAAACTGTTGTCACAGAGAAGATTGTTGTAAAGGAAGAAAGCATCCAGGCCCAGCAAAGAAGCCCAATCACTATTTTATCAGAGGATGAGGGATATCTGTTAGAAGGAGATGAATTCATTGTTAAAACTTAAACTAGGGCTGGGATGCCCCAAGAATTCTGTGGTCAAGAAGATAAAACACTCAAGCCTAATAAAAAGAAGATGAAGATTAAAGCTATGGATTTTTCCACAGTTAGACATCAAGGAAGAACGTTGAAAATGCTGGGAGAGTTTACCCTAAGTTGGAGGGATAAAACTATTCCAAGAAACAAGTTGAGATTGAATATGAAAAAGATTTTAAATCCTAGATTAAATTCAAAAGAAGTGACTGTGCTTGATGATGATTCTTCAGATGAAAAACCAAAGAATGAGAAAGCAACAGTTCTAAAAACTCCAGTTTCTCATCATACAAAAGGAAAAAATCCATTGAAGTCAACAGAAGAGATTGGTCTCACTGACACAAGGCTATCTACTGTATTTCTAGAATTAAGGGATGAATTGTTGAAAGAAGAACAACAAAAGGAGACTGAGCTTTCTAATTCTGAAGACCAGCACTTGATGGATAAATCTACACCTACTGTAGTAGCGAGTCAAGAAATCCCTATTGTTCATGGTGTGTCTTCAAGGTTGCTACAGGAGGATGAAGACATTTTCAGAAGGCTAGATATTCCATGGTTGCCCAGTGAGATGTAGGATACCACAACAGGGAAGGATTTTGACTCAGAAAGGGAGAACCTGCAGAGAACCATCAAACAATAGAAGCATCAAATGGATTACATGTAGGAAACTAATGATGGTCTAATCCTAGCAAACAGAAGACTCAGGGAGGATCTACAAGAATTAAATGATCATTATCAAGAGCTTACTGCAGTTTCCAAGGAGGCCCTGAAGAGAAAGAGAAGCACAGATTTACAATGTGCAGAATTGAAGCAGACTGTCAGAGGTTTGCAGCAGCAGAATGAAGAACTTACAAGAAGGTTAGCAGATATGGAAGTTGAACAGAAGAGAGCCAGGAAGAAAGCCCAAGCTTTGGATGGAATAGCCTTACTAGCTGAAGCTGCTAATGAACTTTAAGTTTTGTTAGTCAGTCAGTTACTTGTTTTGTCTTTTAAGAAAATACTTTAGTTAGTCAGCATTGGTTATGTTTTTAAAGAAATACTTTATTTTGTAAATGTAATTTCACTTTACCCCATCGATGAGTTGACTGAATACAGTTAGGGTTTAAACCCTAACTAATTTTTTGAGAAACAGTATTTAGATAGATGAGAAAGAGAACAAAGGGTTCTACTTTTTGGTGGGCTTAAGGAGGTCTTGGACTTATTTGTGACTTAAGTACTATAACTCTCATCTGTATTTGTTGAACAGAACTATGAAATATATGATCTATATCACCCTTCAGTCTATGTTTTAGCTTCATGTTTTTCTTGTTTAGCTACTTGATTGATATATTCATTGTTGGTTTATGGTTTCTTTGCTTGTAATGCTTGTCAGTTATGAATGAACTTTAAGATTATATTCTAATTGGTACATGGTGATTATATTATGCATCTATGTTCTTATTTATTTATGATTTAGTTCTTGCTTGGCTCATGAATGTATTCCCTTCAGTCACCAGACTTTACAACCACAAAAACCTTCCAAGAAACCCTGAAACCTACTTTTGTTTGATTGAATATTTGAGATTGTGTTGGCTTGTTTCTTTGTAGCCTTGGAAACAATTTCTGGCACAAACATCTTTGGCGCCGTTGCCGGCGAACGAAGTTGAAAACATATTTTCCCTGGGATACTTCTCAGTTTTACTGGTTTTAAGAGGTGAACTTAAACCAGCACATTTTTAAGGCTATTTTTCACCAGATTTGTCACAGTGGCTACTAGAGGAGTGGGAACTAGGAACGGACCTACTTCATCATTGCAGTTGGGTGTTGCAGATCTTGAATAGATATTGAGGACAGCAAGAAAGATTAGAAGAGCTCATTCATTACCCTCCCTATCTGACCCTGAACAGTTGGATGGTTCATTAGCTTCATCTATGTCAAGAAAAGAAGAAGAAACTTCACCTTGGGTAAAACCAAAAATTCTTGACAGTAGTTTCCAAATTTTTACCAATCCTCAATCCTTCATAAAAGCTAAAACTGCCTCTCCTAGTAAGATACCTCTTTTTCAATTGAAAGTAGGTAAAATCCCCTTTCAGCCAAGTTATAGCCAAACCTCTTCATCACCAAAATCAGTTAGTCCAAAAATGCCAGCCCAAAATCAGCCTATAGACATGATGGACCGGATGGTTGCAGCCAGATATGCACCATTGGTCTTGCCTCAGCCTTTAAATGCACTGCCTAGGGGTGACTATCAGAAATATTTGCCTAGATTCAACGGATAGGGGGAAACTATAGCTGAAGAACATTGGGAAGCTTTCCTTAGCTATGCTGATAACTAAAACATTGAGGCTAAGGATGTATGGATGAGAATGTTAGTGCAGAGCCTTGATGGAGATGTGAGGAAATGGTTCAGAGAGTTACCTGCTAACTCAATCACTATCATTGAAGAAATCTGTGATCTCTTTATGAGACAGTGGGGTGACACTAAAGACCATACATACTATATAACTGAATTTGGAGCTCTTAGGAGGAAAAAGGATGAAACAATTGCAGACTTTCCAAAGAGGTTTAACAAGATGTACAGTAGAATTCCTGCAGAAATAAAACCTACAGAAACATCTGCTAAACTGACATATGCAAATGCTTTCGATCATGAATTCTCTTTATTACTGAGAGAAAGGAGACCTATTTCTTTACTGAATACACGGGATGCAACATTGGAGGTAGAATCTAACATACTGGCTTCAAATAGGTTAAAGAAAGAAACAGCTTAGCAGCTTTATGACAGAAAAGGAAAGAAGGAAGCAGCCCCAGGAAGTTCTGCTTCTCATGCTGCTGAAGGGAAAATTGATGAAATGGATAAGTTGGTGAATATTCTGACGGCAAAGTTGAACAAATCAGAGCTTGAGAAAAATTCCAGCAAGCCTGCTCCAGAAGGTGAACGAAATCCTAATAATAAGAACCAGTTCAGAAGGCAATTTGCTCCCCGTTTCATGCCTAGAGAACGAAGGAATAATGATATCCAGCGAGAAAGGAGAGAAAATGAGGACCAAAGAGTGCCACCACCTCTTCAGAACAATGTGGCTGATGAGGAAGAATTTGATGATGAGTTGGTCTTTGAAGAGACTGATCAAGATATGAATCATTTTGGAGAAGGATTAGCTGGGGGTTTTGTCACTGAGGAAGAATTTCTAAATGCAGAATACTATGATGCTGACATGTTTGAAACAGAGGATGATTTAGGTCTGGAAAAGACTGTTGTAACTGCTGCTGTCTGTCAAAATGAACCTTAGAAGACTGTGAACTTGAGGTCAGGTCCAAAACAAGTGGTACAAATTCCGAAGAAGAAGGCAGCTATCCCTGCTAAGCAGTCATCTGATCCTGTGACAAAAAAAAGACAAGTTTCAGAAAAACAAAAGAAAAACACAGAGGTTGAAGAGGTAAATAAAACTATCCAAAATTTCAATTTGGAGAATGAATTAGGAAAGTTAAAGACTCCTGTACCTTTAACTGAATTAATAAAAAATCCTTCATATAAAGAAACAGTCCTTAAGGTGATGAATTCAGCAAGTAATCAACCTATTTCAGACACAGTAAATCTGCAAGAAGAAAATCCCAGGATTTTCATTGGGTCAACCCTGGTTGAAAAGACTAAAAATGAAGTAGGTGCTTCACCTCCATTCTACATCACATTGACAGTCCATGAACAAATTATACACAATTGTTTATTAGATTCAGGAGCTTCACACAATTTGATGCCAAAGGCTGTTATGGAAGCTTTAGGTTTAAGTATCACCAAACCCTATCATGATCTCTATGCATTTGATTCCCGAGCAGTGAAATGTTTAGGGGTAATAAAGGACATGGTTGTCATCCTGGCTCAGTTACCCATGAAAAGTGTGATCATGGATGTTGTGGTAGCTGATATTACACCAAAGTTTGGGTTACTTCTTTCTCGGTCTTGGGCAAAGAAGGTTGGTGGGACCTTACAAATGGATCTTTCATATGCTACTATTCCTGTGTTTGGAGGAGAAAATAGAAGGTTCTATAGAGAGCTTCAGTTTGCATATATTGTGACAGATGACAAGAACCCTACAAATCATCCACTATATGCTGTTGACAAAGACCTGGGAACTTGCATGTTACATTTCAGTGATGAAGACAATACTACTGGTTTGTTACAGGTTGAAAAGGAACATCCAGTAAAATGCAGCAGAGAAGAGGAAGATGAACTGTGGCAATTATACTTTGATGGATCTTCTTGCAAAGAGGGTGCTGGAGCTGGAGTTCTTCTTATATCTCCTGGAGGTGAAACAGTAAAGCTGATGTATAAACTTGAGTTTATTACTACAAATAACACTGCTGAATATGAAGCTTTGCTGTTAGGATTAAAAGCTGCCAAAGATTTGGGAATTCAGCATATTTCTGCATATGGCGACTCCGAATTGGTTGTTCAACATGTGAAGAACAATTATCAAGTGAAGAAAGGTTTGCTAAAAATTTATCGAAATGAGGTATGGGACATGCTTGAAAATTATTTTGTAGCTTTTAATATTACCCATATTCCAAGAGATCATAATCAGACTGCAGACTCATTGGCCTTGGCTACCACACACTTTAGAATCCCCAAGACCACTCAGTTGAGGTATCCCATTGAGGTGAGGTACAGACCCTTTGTACCTGATAATGTAAAACACTAGAGGGTGTTCGAAGATGACATTGAGATTAAAAGGTTTCTGGAACTTACATATGAGTTTTCCAATTCCCTGATTGATCAAGAGGAGGATGAAGAAGAGGGACATGTGGATGAGATTGCTGAAGATGAGATAGCTGGACATAAAATTATTGAACTAAAAATCAATTTCATCCCAAAAGGTTTGGTACCTCTGGAAAGAATATTTACAAAGGATGATGCACTTTCAAAGCCTGTTGCCCAGTCTTCAGAAGAGAATGTGGTAGAGTGTAATATTGGTTCTGCAGAACATCCTAGAATGGTCAAAATTTCTAAATCACTTACAACTGAACAAAGAAATAGGTACATTAAACTGTTAAAAGAGCATGTGGATGTTTTTTCCTGGTCTTATGAAGAATTGAGGACTTATGACACAGGAATCATACAGCATAAAGTCCCTTTAAAACCAAATGTCAAACCTTTTCGTCAGAAATTAAGGAGGATTAATCCATCCTTGTTTCCTGTTATTGAAAAAGAAGTAAAGAAGTTGTTGGATGCCAAGATCATAGTGCCTCTCAGGTATTCTTCATGGGTGGCTAATCTGGTTCCTGTTAGAAAAAAGAATGGAGAAATAAGTGTGTGTGTTGACTTCAGAAATTTGAACAGATCTTCATTAAAAGATAACTATCCTCTGCCTAAAATTGAGCAAGTATTGCAGCAAGTAGTTGGGGCACAAAGGATTTCGATGGTTGACGGTTTCTCAGGGTACAATAAAATCTCTATGCATCCCGATGATAAGGAGAAGACAGCCTTTACAACTCCTTAGGGAACTTTTATGTATGACAAGATGCCTTTTGGGTTAATGAATGCTAGAGCAACCTTCTAGAGGGCTATGGCTATTGCTTTTGTCGGAGAAAAGGACAATTTTGTGGTAATCTACTTGGATGATATTACTGTTTTCTCACAGTCAGATGACGAACATTTGAAGCATTAGAAGTAGACTTTCCTGAAATGCAGAAAATTTGGCTTGTCTTTAAATCCAAAGAAGTCACACTTTGATGTACAGGAAGGTAAATTGCATTAGAGGAATTTTGGGGTCTAAAATGGGCCTCCTAAGGAAAATAATAAAATAATAGTTAAAATAATAAAATAATATTGATTAATTTTGGAGGAAGAAAGAAAAAAACTACTTTTTGTGTTCGTATTTTCGACATATCTCATTGTGTTTTTACTGAAATTTCGATCGGGAGAGCTCGTTGGATGCGGAATTTGATTCCGCATCGAACGAGTACCCACACTGCATACTTTTGATGGACCCCGCTACCCCAAAAACAAGAAATACCTGGAAAAATGTGATGATGATGTCATCACATTTTTCAGGTATTTCTTGTTTTTGGGGTAGCGGGGTCTGTCAAAAGTATGAAGTGTGGGTACTCGCTGGATGCAGAATCAAATTCCGCATCCAACGAGCTCTCCTGATCGAAATTTGAGTAAAAACACAATGAGATATGTCGAAAATACGAACAAAAAAAGTAGTTTTTTTTAATGACAAATATGTCAATTCAACCATTATGGTTGACTTATTTTATTGAAATTCTATTGGTTCTTGAATTCCAACTCACAAAAACTTATTTTGGCACGTTTTCTTATAAGGCCCATTTTAGACCCAAAATTTCCTCTAATGGCTTGGTCATTTAGTGTCTGCTGATGGTATAAGGATTGATCCTGAAAGGGTAAAAGCTATATTGAAAATAAGTTTACCTAGGAGTAAAAAGGATGTCCAATCATTCATTGGTAAAATCAACTTTTTGCGTTGGCCAAACTTTGCTGAAACTATCAAACATATCACAGTCATGATGAAAAAGGATTAGGAAGTTAAGTGGACCACTGAGGCAAAGAATGCATTTGAGAAGATCAAAATGGCTCTTACTGAAGCTCCTGTGTTAGTAAGCCCAGATTTTACTAGAGAATTTCTTACATTCTCATTTGCATCAGAAGATACAATAGCAGTTGTTCTGTTGCAGAAGAATAAAGAAGGATTGGAGCAGCCTATTGCATTCTTCAGCAAAACTCTCAGAGATTATGAACTGAAATACAGTATCTTAGAAAAGCAGGCTTATGCTTTGGTAAAGGCTTTAAAGTTTTTCAGAATCTATGTTCTGCATTCTAAAGTTATTTCATTTGTGCCTAATGCTGTTGTAAAAGATGTTTTGACACAGCTTGATAGTGAAGGGAAAAGAGGCAGGTGGATTGCTAAAATCATGGAGTATGATGTAGAGATCAGACCTACCAAACTTGTCAAGGGACAAGGTTTAGCCAAGCTGCTGGATGAATCAAATTGTCAAGCTCTAGGATTGCATGTCATGGCTGAAGAGTTAGCTCAGGAAGAAGATCAAGTAGTCTTAGAAACAGAGAGGATCATGGACTATTATTCAGCATCTACATGGTATGCAGGCATTGTGCATTTTCTATTGTTTTTGCAATGTCCTAAGCATTTAGATAGGAAAGCTGCCAGATCCTTAAAGCTTAAAGCTACTAAATATTGTCTAGTAGAAGATAATTTGTTCTGGAAAGACCCAGGTGGTATTCTACTCAGGTGCTTGGATAAATCCAAAATTGAAGGAGTAATTTCTGAATCTCATGAGGGTGCTTGTGGAGGCCACAAGTACTGGAAGACAACAGCATACAAGATTTTAAGAGCTGGATATTATTGGCCCTCTTTGTTTGCAGATGTTTATCAGCAGGTAAGAGCCTGTATCCCCTGTCAAAAGTTTGCTGGCAAACAAAAATTGTTGTCATTGCCCCTGAAACCTATTGCAGTAAGTTCTCCTTTTCAGCAATGGGGTCTGGATTTTATTGGGGAAATATATCTAGCTTCTTCAGGACAACACTGTTGGATTCTAACTGCAACAGACTTCTTTACCAAATGGGTGGAAGCCATCCCTACTAGGAATGCCACAGACAAAGTAATCATGGAATTCATTGAAGAAAACATCCTGAGTAGGTTTGGGTGTCCTCAGAAATTAGTGACAGATAATGCAAAGGCTTTCAAGTCCAAGGCAATGGAAGCCTTTTGTGAAAATAATGGTATCTTGCTGAAGCACTCAACTCCTTACTATTCCCAAGGAAATGGTTTGGTTGAATCCTCTAATAAAAACATCATCCAGAGTATCAAAAAATTTCTCAAGCATAACAAGAGATCATGGGATTCAATTCTGAAATATGCATTATGGGCTGATAGGATAATAGTCAAACAAGCAATTGGAACTTCTCCCTTCCAGTTAGTTTATGGTACAGATGCATTTTTTCCTGTTCAATTGGGAATCCCAGTTATGAAGTTTCTTCAGAATTGCTAGCAGGAACCAAATGATATGCAGAGGAGGATTTATGAGATGATAGAGTTACAGCAGAACAGGGAAAAGGTAGAAGAAAGTGCACAGTTATACAGATTGAAGATAAAAAGCAGATTTGACAAGAAAATCAAAGATAGCACTTTCTCAGTTGGTGATATGGTTTTGAGGTGGGATGCCAGGAAAGAGAAAAAAGGGAAGCATGGTAAGTTTGACAACCTCTGGTTTGGCCCTTTCCTAGTGTCTAAGATTTTGGAGAATAACACTTTTGTCCTGCAGTCTTTGGACGGTGAGGAATTGTCAAGTCCAGTCAATGGACGATTCCTTAAACATTTTTACAGCCATTGAGGAGATTTTCACTTTTCATTGTACATACCAGTGTGAGTGAAGCATAATAAAGACTCCATAACCCAATGGAAATTTTGCAGACAAGTAGGTAGCAGAAAGGAAGGCACTGGTCTACAAGTTCTTGAAGCCTCACAGGGAGGACTTCATCCCGCAGCTGGAGCCAGATATTAAGTCATGAACTTGTCACCTTCAATTTTATATTTTGTTTGTGATTGTTATTTTAGGTTTGCTCATATGCTTAAATTTTCTCATTTGCTTACCTTAGAAATTTTTTGGTTTCAAGTGAAATTTTGAGTTTTTCTTTAGGTTTTCCTTTAGGTTTGTTCTTCTTAGGTCTTGAAGGGTTTTATAGAACATTATATGGATTAATTAGTTCACAAACAACATCATGATCATAGTTTATCACTTAAAGTTCATTCAAACTAGAAATAATGATTAAAACAGCACCAAAATTGAATTTAAATTATTCTTGTAGCGCAACTGCCAAAAGTTTACATAGCGGCGCTACAAGAATATCGCACGCGCCGAAATCGCCTGTTTTTAAGCGAATTTCTCCCACGATTTTGGTTTTTTGATGACTAATCACATGCTTAAAGGCTTTTGATACATGTTTCTTCAGTAATGATCATGAAAACAGGTGTGTTTTACAGCATGGAGGAGATCGTGGCAAATCATTAGTTAGAGTTGGGCGAATTGTGACAGGCAGACAAACGAGCCTAGATTGAAGTGAAAGGAGTTATTCATACATGCATTATGGAACTAGAGACTAAGTGGAGCGAGGAAATTTGCCCAAAATCCAGAATTTGCAGCTACAAAGGGGAGTTAGGGCTTTCACAGTTACAGAGAATATTTAGGGCTTTCTCGTCGCGCTAGCTGGAAGCAAATTGGAGATCCGAAGACACTTGGATAGTTGAATTTGATAATCAGATAGCTCAAGGATTGATTTTAAACCTCTGCAGCAGGACATGAATAAGGTATTCCACATTAATCTGATAATGGCTGCTAAATTGGGGCTTTCCCAGTAAAGCTTGTTTTGTTAAAATTGATTAAGGAAAGCATAAATGTAGGCTTTTAACAAAACTCCTGTGGAAGAGATATCAGTCTAAGAGGTTTGTAGATGTTGTGGCAAGTGAAAAGTTAAAAGGTAGCAGTTGCATTGAACAATTACCCTGTCAAGACTTGAAAATGTGGTAAGGTGAAGCTCTGTTCAATTTGTGGTGACCATGGTTTCACAGATTTAATTGTTACCTGTAAACAGTGCTATGAAGGAGCTGAGCATGTGAATTGCATGAAGACCTAGTCTAATTAGGTGTTTGAAACTGACTGGTTTTGGTGCTAAATACAAGTCAGAGCAGAAAGTGAGCAGACATAGGATTGCTCTCATATCTTTTCATCAACTAGATAAACAAATCGCAAGTTGATCTAAGAAGCATGCATTTGGGAGCACTGATGCAAAATATTTTTGCAAAAGAGATAGCTCATATGTGGCATTAGAAAGAGCCAAATGTACTATTTGAGCATAACCATAACACACAAATGTTGTCATGCATTCTAGAGATGATCTAGCATCTAAATGAACAAGCTTGGATGATAGTTAATTTCAGTAGCATTTTTATTGGAGAGTTTTGGGCACTCTGTTGACCTAATTACTTAATATCAGTGAAAAAATTTTCCTTCATCGAAAACAGAAGCTGACTGTTAAAAAATTAAGAAAAAAAAAACAGTCAAGGAATATTAAACAAAGGTGATTGTTAAAACTTCAGAAGCTTGAGAAGAAAAAGAGTTGTTAGGTCATTCAGAGGGCTTTAAAATTACACAGGTTTCAGTCATTGAAAGCAAATGGGAAAAAGTGGAAAAACAAATAGGGCTGAGCCCACTGAGTTGGGATGGATTGACCAATTTCCTGGTTGTGCAGAGCTATTTCAGAATGCTGGTTGGTTGGATTTTTCCAAGAGGATTGATAGCTATAACACTGAGGTCTCTTATAAATTTGCCCAATGCTATAACCAGGACATGGTGGTATTTGATACTCTAAAGTTGAAGTTGACTGTGGAGCTAGTTGCTGAAGCTACAGGAGTCAGAAATGAAGGTGAAATGTGGTTCAAAAAGTTTCCTTTCACCTTTAATGCCCAAAGGTACCTTTTACCTGGAATTACTCCAAACTGGAGCAAAGGAATACTAATCTAGAATTTCAGAGATGAGTGGATGGAGCCCATTAAAGTCCTACAAAGCTATATCACCTATGAAGGAAGATATGCCTATGTCTTCAAATATCATTTTAGGTTCTTACAGCATCTAGTTGGTGAATCTAGAATTAGTCTTCCTTTCTTTTTGTTTAAAAGTTTGCAGAAGATGTCAAGCAGGGTTAAGGGGCATCAGGATCACACTACACAGTCTATTTTCCATCATGGTTTGATCAAATTGATTATCAGTGCTGCTCTACAAAGAGAAGGGAAAACATGGGATTATTTTCTTTTCTGGTCTGGTTTCCAAATTAAGAAAGAAGAGCAGTAGACCAAAAAACATGTAGACAAAGGGAAAACCCTAGTTAGGAAACTAGGTCAGAAAATCAAATCTGAAGATAAAAAAGAAGTTAAACTTGAAGAAGCACTAGATCCCTCAAAGGGAAACTATGAACATCAGCAGTATTCAGCTGATCATAAGGACAAAAGCTCACTATTTTTAAAAGAAGAAGATCATCCTGTGAAAAATATGGCACTAGCAGAAGCTTTCAGTGAGGAGAAAACTGTTGTCACAGAGAAGATTGTTGTAAAGGAAGAAAGCATCCAGGCCCAACAAAGAAGCCCAATCACTATTTTATCAGAGGATGAGGGATATCTGTTAGAAGGAGAAGAATTCATTGTTAAAACTTAAACTAGGGCTGGGATGCCCCAAGAATTATGCGGTCAAGAAGATAAAACAATCAAGCCTAATAAAAATAAGATCAAGATTAAAGCTATGGATTTTGCCACAGTTAGACATCAAGGAAGAACGTTGAAAATGCTGGGAGAGTTTGCCCCAGGTTGGAGGGCTAAAACTAGGCCAAGAAACAAGTTGAGATTGAATATGAAAAAGCTTTTAAATCCTAGATTAAATACAAAAGAAGTGATTGTGCTTGATGATGATTCTTCAGATGAAAAACCAAAGAATGAGAAAGCGGCAATTCTAAAAACTCCAGTTTTTCATCATACGAAGGGAAAAAATCCATTGAAGTCAGCAGAAGAGATTGGTCTCACTGACACAAGGCTATCTGTTGTATTTCTGGAATTAAGGGGTGATTTGTTGAAAGATGAACAGCAAAAGGAGACTGAGCTTTCTAATTCTGAAGACCAGCACTTGATGGATAAATCTACACCTGCTGCAGCAGCGAGTCAGGAAAGCCCTATTGTTCATGGTATGTCTTCAAGGTTGCTACAGGAGGATGAAGACATTTTCAGAAGGCTAGATATTCCATGGTTTCCCAGTGAGATGCAGGATACCACAACAGGGAAGGATTTTGACTCAGAAAGGGAGAACCTGCAGAGAACCATCAAACAATACAAGCATCAAATGGATTACATGCAGGAAACTAATGATGGCCTAATCCTAGCAAACAGAGGACTCAGGGAGGATCTACAAGAATTAAATGATCATTATCAAGAGCTTACTGCAGTTTCCAAGGAGGCCCTGAAGAGAAAGAGAAGCACAGATTTACAATGTGCATAATTGAAGCAGACTGTCAGAGGTTTCCAGCAGCAGAATGAAGAACTTACACAAAGTTTAGCAGATATGGAATCCGAATAGAAGAGATCCAGGAAGAAAGCCGAAGCTTTGGATGGAATAGCCTTACTAGCTGAAGCTGCTAAGGACCTTTAAGTTTTGTTAGTCAGTCAGTTACTTCTATCCCTTTTTCTTTCTCCTTAAACTATGAAGAACGCCCAAACATCTCCCCTAGGCGCCCACACATATTACACATAGTCTCTCATTATGAAAGCTTTCCCCTGTTACGGAGAGAAATTCCTATGGCTTGGGGTACCACAATAGACAGCTTGACTCCAGAAATCAATCCTTTCCAATATGTAATAGAAATTAAATATCTAACACTAAAGGATTAGACCTCGTACCTTATTCCAGATGGTTGAGGTAGATCCCCGTTGAGCTTTCCAACTTCAGCTTGAATTGATAGATTTCTTCCTCTTAGATCTATTCTAGCATATATGATCAACAATGTATAAACATTTGAAAACATCCATGGATAAAATATTCATTCAAACATACATTATTGGACAGGAGAAGATATTTCTAATAATATAAAATCAGAGATTACAATGGATACAACCTCTGTCGACATGTCTGCGAATCGGAGAAACTGAATCCCCCACTTGGGCCTCCACCACTTCAATCCTCCATCTCTCGATACCAAGCTCACAAGCAAAAGGCAAGCTTGGGAAGAACACAAAAGTGCTCCAAGGGGCAAAGGGATGCAGACTCAAGCACAAGTTCTGGCAACAATGGACTATAGTTTCTTTGCTCTCCATTCTCTCATATGCCTTCAATGTACCATAGAGTTCCTTATATAGATTTTCAAAGGGGTAATGAAAGGTCGAATCCAAGCGATCTCAAGGCATGGGGAAGGCTAGGAGTTAAGTGAGTCGGATCCATGTCAAGGAAAATTCCAAAAGGATTTGGATTATGCACACATCCCAATGTATGCGGTTTTAGGGGTCAAACTTGCCTATATACGTGATTAAGGGTTTAAAAGTCACGTGTATAAATTTTCACATGATTTAAGGGATGGTCAAGGAAACATCAAAGGACAAAAAATGGTCCAAGGGGTCTAAGGAGTCTGAAGAGGAACAGGGGAAGGCCATACAAGTGTGATTCACCTGGAGTGGTAAAATCAACTATAACAGATGCCCCCTAATGTGTGAGGTTAGATGGGTCATACGATGGCCGAAATACATTATAAGTCCATCCCAAAAGTGGAGTGATGAAGGATCCCAAATGGAAGACTAGCCACCCAATAGTACAATGATATAACTTTGCACATACTACAAATACATATAGCAGTCCTGGATACATAAGAGTACAATGGCCATGAATAGGCATGATACAAGATATCACATAAGTGGTCATCACCACGTACAATATACATAAATCAGAATCTCCATGGTGAAGATATACAAAGGACCATGATCTCCATAATGGCTGAAGATATATAATGGCTCAAGATCTCGATAATGGCTGGAAATGTCTGACATATACTGGAATCAAGTCATGAGAGTTGAAATCTCATGAACACTGGCATGATCAAGGAGGTAGCATATAAGAGATGCCACCAATCTGGAAGGTATTCTACACAAACCGCTACGAGTACATGTCCTACTATGTGAATAGAGGTGTCGAGGTCGAACATAGTAGTCCATCGTCTAATTACTGGTCATTGATGTATACCGTTAACAGATGCGAGATCACCCACCGATAATGAAAATGGGAATCAAGGTACTAGAGTGTAAACTAACAAGTGTGAATAAATGTGTTGAGGTTGAACACTTAAGAGGATCCATAGATCAGGGGACATTAATGTATTCCCAAAGACTGTCGATGGTGAGAGAACCTGCCACTAATGACTGCAAGTCTCAAGGCACTCAAAATGACTCTATATTCCAATCCCAGAATAAATGATCTGAAGTCGATGGGATGAAATATGCTGGAAGGAGGGAATTAAGGCATCCCCCATCATCCAACACGAGGTACTCGGCAAAGTTGTATAATGTGGAAGGACTCAATCATAAGGTGCACGAACCAGTAACTGTATCGGGAATGGCCAACATGCAAAGTCAAGATAACTGAGGAATGGCCGACTCAGGTTTCAACTTCCTTTGAACAAGAGCATAACGACAAATGGTGACTGAATAAAGGCAGCAAAGACTCGGTAGACAAACTGGGACATCTCTGCGACATAGGAGGCATCGACAAAGGCTCCATGGGGACTGGAAGCTTAACCAGTCGGTGGAGATAAACTCAGATAAACGAGTACAGCTCCTAAAGTCAAACTATAAACCCAACCAATGGATGTGATATACAGTGCTCTGTTCGAAGGCGACACGACTCGACAGCTGCCAAAGATAACATCTTTCCTTGTCCGGCTTTTTGGTTTTTTGATTTTTTTGGAATTTTTCAAATATTTAAAAAGCTTGAAAAATAATAAAATTGCTTTAGAGTTACAGACTAGGAGGAGACGAATGTCATAGGGGCAAACAAACTAGTTCCAAGCAGTGGAACATACATATGCTCAATGCAAGGACACATGTGTAGGATATTGACACTCGGGGGAAAATCCCCTCCCGGTAAAAAGGGAATCAAGCTACAAAGGATATATAAAATGGCTCTACATGGCTAGACATGAGACAAGCTCGGGCTATATGTCTGAAACGCAATGTCAGGGGAACCAGCATAAAGCTCAATGAGGCAGGCAAAGCTCATGATAATGCAATTACAACTTGACATACGGGAGTCCTGAGGGAAATAGGCCAACAAAAGATCAAGAGGAGTATGAGGCTCTTGCGAAATGTCATGGCAGTACTATACAATGGACTCCCACACCCTAAAGGACAAAAGGTCTGCATGGGCACCAAATGCAGATAAGGCGCTAACTAGGGTACCCATGTAAGATCAAGCTCTACCACTCATACCATGCCACTTCTAAAATAGCAAGAAGGTTCTATGACATAATAGAGGGGGCTCGTACCTAAGGCTATAATGAAATGGTCATAAGGTCATGCAAAATGCAAACGATGATGAAACCTAACCTATATGCTAGTTTAGACATGATACCTGAGATCGGCATGAACCGGTCAATCCAATGGCTGAAACGACACTTAAAAAAGGTCTCCTGCATCATGAATTAGGTCAAAAATGGTCCAAAATGATTAGAAATGGTCCAAACTATAGGAAAGGGGGTAAAAATTTGAAAAATTTCTATAAATAGTAGAAAATTCAAAACATTATAAAACATTTGAAATTTTTACCCAATTGAGCTCAGATTTTCAACAACAAATTCCAGGAGATCCAGTTGGCGGAATCCACTACCGTTTCTTGCAGGTACTTACCCATGCTCTTCTCTTCCATTTTGATGCATTTTTTAATCACATTCCATGGTCATTTGAGGTTTCTAGGCCAATTTAAAAAGGGCACTACGGCCCATGCGGAAATTGAGGGTTTTTCCGTGTATAGGGCTGGATATACGCAGAAAATGCCCTCAAAGTCGCGTATGCGGCCGTGCATGAGATTTTTTGAGTATTCTAATGGGAAAACTTGCAATTTTTTGTGCAAGATGGTCTTAGAATGGAGAGATCATGAACATGGTGATGTAGAGGAGGTAGTAAGGGCTGATTTAATGGCTCAACAAGTGCTACGTGCATGTGGGATTTACAAGTTTTGGTGTCTTGGTGGCTTGAAGAAAAAACCAAGACTATTGTAGATGCTGGTGGATTACTGGGATCTAGACTCTAAGTCCTTCCAGATAGATGGGATGTCTCTCACCATAGAGGTGGAGGACATATGCTTTATTACTGGACTTTCTCGATGAGGGGAAGTAGTGAACAATCGTTCTCGTAGTGGGCCCGGAGATGGCCTGACTATAGATGAGTACATTGCGGTGTACTGCTATCAGGACACGGAGAAGGTGGGGAGTCAGATCCCAACCAACTCTATATAGGTGCTGGGCCTAAAGGCCATCCTACTGTCATTGGGCAGGATAGAAGGCTTGGCTTCACTCCACCAGGCCTCGTGGCCTTTGATGTTCTATGCAGTGGAGTGCATGAGACCCACGGTCTATGACTAGAGCACTACATTATTGAGCAACATGAAACATCAGCTTAGTGAGTGTAAGATGGGTAGAGTGCAGAACTTTAGTTTCAGCAGCATACTGAGCACGTTTTTCTTCGAGCGTGTTCCAGGATTGAGCCCCAGAGTTGACATTCCTCTTCATGGGGTTCGAGATCCAGCCCAACAGTGTTGGGTGGATGCGATGCACATACTGGGGGAAGGTAGGGTGTCCAACCCCTATCCAGCTGAGTTCTTTCCATGGTGGAGATGACAGATAGTTGCCATCGATGACTACCCCTATGCGGGGATTAATTTTCGGGGGGACGCGGACATGCCGCTACCACCAGGATCTGCATATGGTGACATAGGTAACAAATCTCGACCCTCTCTTTAAATTTTTGAGTTATTTAATTTTTTTGTGTTTTCTGATTATATGGAATCAAAAGACATATTTTTTGGGTGACAATACATAGTGACATCTACCATTTGCATGCAGATGTGGGACCACAGTGGCCTGAAGGCTTCCCTCGTCACAGACAGAGGGGAAGAGGAGATGATATCATGGGTGTGGATGTGGAGCGGACGCTCCAGAGCATTCATACCAACTTTGTGAGGCTGGCACACATAGTTCCCATGGTGCAAGTCAAGGAATTTCCTGAGGCTATGTAGTGTCAGGTGGTGGATGTACCACGAGCATGGGTATGATTATTCTGACGGCTAGCTAGAGCCGTAGTGACCTTCCATGATCACAACCCCCCCCCCCCCCCCCCATAGGCTTAGATACTTGGGAGTTATACATTTTGTATTACCATGTATTATATTTTGGTGGCTCGAGAGCCGCATTTTTGTATCATGACACTATGTATTACCACATTTTGGATGTTATATAAAAATTTTATGGTGATCACTTTATTTATTTACATGTGTAAAAATTTGTGTTTGTGATGAATTTATTGTGTATGAAACAAATGCCAATCTAACACGTAGTTAGCATATGAGTTAGCAACTTGATTATTAATTCTTGGAATATGTATGTATGTTATATTCTCAAATTGTCGTTCTAATAATCTCACACGTAAGAATATTCTTAATAACGTCGGATCTCTAACATGGTACAAACCATTAAGCTATGACACTACTAACTTTGAATCAAGACGTACCTCAAGAGAGAGAACGCCATGTGAAATGGCATCCCGTAGAATCTCAATAACGGCACTATATTCAGCAACATTGTTGGAAGATGGCTGCAAACATACGCCTCCTAAAGACAGTACCTGACCCATAGGAGTATAAATCACCCAAGTAGCAGAGGTTGAGTGTTGAGTGTGACGGCTCACACCATCTGAAAATCCTATGTAGGTGGAAGATTCCATTGACATTTTCCAAAAGAAATGGAAACTAATCACAAACCCGATCACTATAAGAAAAAGACCTAACTATGCAAAACTGTACAATAATATACAATACCATCCTTGGCTGAAAATCATGCATAGTACTTCTTGAGATAGAGCCCATTTCTAGGCTCTGCCAAGGTTGTTCCCTCATAATCCACTAAATCAGAAGTGCCCTCCTCTAACACACGTTTGACAACATAAGGACCATGCCACATGGGGTTAAACTTTCCTACCCCCAAGGGTTCTTTCGGTTGATCCCACAAAAGGACCAAGTCTCCCTCACTAAACTTCCTTGGATGGACATACTTATCGTACTAGACCTTTACGCAACGTTTATTTACTTCTAGAGACACCAAGGCATCTCAACGTTGCTCATCAAGTTGCTCAAGGTGGACCAAACGCTCCTCCAATGGTGAAGTGTATGGTAAGAGTTCTACGGCTAGCTTCAAAGAAGGAATCTCGCATTCAACCGGCAATATCGACTCCACTCCATGTACAAGTTGATACGGAGAAAAACCTGTGGCTATCTTAACAGCGGTTCTATATGCCCACAAAGCAGGATATAACATGATGTGCCAATTATTCTTGCTCTATGCGATGGTTCGTTGGAGAATGGATTTGAGTGATTTATTCATTGCTTCTACCTGTCCATTCACTTGAGGGTAGTAAGAGGAGGAATGCTCTTGTTTGTACCCTAACTTTGATGCCAACTCTTCCATCATACGATTCTGAAAGTGTGAGCCATGGTCAGTGACAATCTCTTTCGAAATTCTGAACCGAGTAATAATCTGGTTGAATACGAAGTGCGTGGTTGTCTCACCATTGGATTTAAATATAGGCATAGCCTCATCCCATTTTGTGAAGTAATCAATAGCCACTATGATATGATGGTGCCCCCCAGCTAAAGCTGGGTTGCAATCCATAAAATCAAGCCCCAACTTAGTGAAGGGACCAGCGGTGATGATGAGATGTAACGGGGCCGGTTTGAAGTGCATATTACGTGCAAACACCTGGCGAGGGTGGCACCTCTTGACCGCATCTATACAATCTTTAAAGATCGACGACCAGAAATAACCCGCGCTTAATATTTTTTGGGTTGTAGAAATCCTAGATAAATGACCACCACACACCCCTCTGTGGCAATCATTCAGCACTACCTCAGCCTATTCATGAGTTAAACAACGTCGTAAAATGGAATCTACCCCACGACGGTACAAAGTGTTATCCACTATGAGGTAATTCTTAGACACGTGACGTAATCATCGTCATTCATCCCGTGAGAGGTGAGTAGAGACCTTCAATGTTTGTAAATATATGATGATATCCCCATACCATGGGTCTAAAATTGAGATTAAGAAGATGTGTTCATCGACAAACATATCTTCACAAACCAACTCCTCGGCCTCGCTTGGGAAATCCGATATAAGCTCTGCAAAAATTAACGATTTATTCGACTTTACCGAAACAAACTTGAGATTGAATTCTTGCAGGATGACAATCCATTTATTATATTTTCCCTCAATCATCCTTCGAGTGAGGACGAATTGAAATGGATTGACATGGGCTACAACCAAGGTCTAGCAAAGGAGAATATAATGTCTCAACCGTTGAACCGCATGTACGGTAGCTAAAGCAAGCTTCTTAACATGAGAATAATGAATCTCTGCATCAATAAGGTTCTGGCTCAGATAGTATATGACATGCTCTTGGAGCTCCTCATCCTCTTGAACCAAAACCATACCAATAGTCTCCATGGATGCGGCCACATAAAGTAGAAAATCGCGGCTATAGTCTGGGGGACTAATCAACGGGGCCAATGCTAGGGCTCGCTTGAGCACATCAAAGGACTCCTGGGCTTGCTCATCCCAACAAAAGGTGGTGTCCTTCTTCAAAAGATGCATGAAGCCTCCAGTCAAATTGGCAAAATTGACACCAAATCTCTGTAAGAAGTTTTCCATGCCTTGCAAACATTGAAGATGATGAATATTTTTCAAGGGAGACAACTGAAGTATTGACTCAACCTTCAAAGGGTCGACTCTTATACCCTCTTTAGAAATGATGAATCCTAACAAGTGACCTGATTTCACACAAAAGATGCACTTGTGAGGATTTAACCTAACCAAATAATGCCGACATCTTTCGAATACCAATCTCAAGTGATAGGAATGACGCATTCTCATACGAGAATGAGTAGCAAGGTCATCCAAAAATACCTCGATAATCGACTTGAGATCATGGAAGATCAAGGTCATTGCCCGCTGAAAAGTAGCTCCTGCATTCTTAAGGCCAAAAGGCATTTTTCGATATGAAAAAGTTCCCCAAGGACAAATAAATGCAGTTTTATGTTGGTCCTCAGGTTTAATTTGTATCTGATTATATCTGAAAAAGCCATCCATAAAGGAAAAAACCTCGCTACTCACACACTCGTCCAAAATATAATCAATAAATGGTGTGGGGAAATTGTCCTTAGGACAGATACGATACAAATCATGGAAATCAGTACATATGCGGATCGTTCCCTGCTTCTTATCCACCGAAATGGGGTTTGAAACCCACTTCGTTAAGGGAATGGGATAGATAAAACTGGCTTTCAACATTTTCTCTATCTCTACCTTAATTGCGGGTGCTTTCCTAGGATTCACCGCACGCAAGTGTTGTCAAACAGGCTTAGCGTTGGGATAAGTCTTAATCTTGTGTTCAATAATACGAGGGTCGATACCTGGCATTTCATCGTAAGACCAAGAAAAGATATCATATAATTATTTAAATAGCTCGGTGTATTCTTGAATCTCAGCATGGGAACATTCTTCCCCAATATAGACATTCTCTATCCTGCCAGGATCGTGAGAAATATTGATAGGAATCGTTGAAGATATGTTTTCCATGTTTCCATCAGCCATCGGACTAGGAGATCTTAATGGAACCATAGGAATACTAACTCTCTCACTAAGAACCGCCCTAAAGTCCTCATGCTCCAAGTGGTCAAGCTCAAGAAGAAAGTAATATCTATGATGGAGTTCCTCCCATGGTGGCTCAACTCCCGACATGGCCTCAATAATCGCTTCATCTAAAGGGAAAACACTATCAAGGTAGTCATGCACATGAGAAGACTGCACTACCCATGCCAGCAGCACATAAGGGTCTGCAAAGAGGAAGGACTAGGCTCTGCAACACACTCAAGATTAGCTTGATAAGCTACCATAGTTGCAAGCAACGACATGTCCATCACGATGGGCTCACTCGGAGTACTCGGTGTAGGAAGAATCCAAGGATCTTCCATATGACTCATGTGAAAATACACCGATCTCATAGATGTTGAAGCCTCACCGAAACTAGACCCTATCATAAGGATCGGTGCAAGACAACTAAAACTTCACATGAGGGATGGATACATGCCTACACCCACACTCCCAGTTGCTGGCTGAGAGTGTTCAACGATCAGGATCGAAGCTCCCGAAGATGCAGTAACTGATGGATTCTTGAATGATGTTTGATCAATCATGACTATCTTCTCATTAAATGGAAATCATACAACACGAAATAGGGAAGAAGCTACGGCTTGCATACTATACATCCAATTCCTACCCATCAAGAGATTGCAATCAAGGGGTGCATCAACCACCTCGACCTCTATCGCAATAGTCTTACTTCCCAAATGGACCTTAATGGAAGGAAGGATCCCATGTGGCCTAAACGATCTCCCATCAAACGCAGTTAACATGGTCGCTGATTCAGATAGCTCAGGGGAACCTAAACCCTTCCAACACGATAAAGACATCACAGAAGCAACAGCGCCTTCATCAATCACAATGTGCTTGACGGTCATGTTAAGACATTCTACGTGAATCAAAAGAGATACATAGTAAGGCAAGTGAGGCTGAATTCCTGCAGTTTGAAATTTAATCACAGAGGAAGAATCATCATCATTCACACCAAGGGCAGAAAGCAAATCCTTCCTTTGCGAAGGACAACTCTAAAGCACTTCCAATGCGGACATCGCACAAGGAGTGTGGCCCAAATCCTCGACAACTGAATATTTTTGGGCGGCTCGGGCATTAGGATTGTGCCTCGAACACTTAAGGAATCCCTTAGGAATACAAGGTGCAGCTTCAAGTTTATCCATAGGTTTCTCAATACACAAAGGAGACCCTATTGGATCAGGTTCCTTTCCTGGGCTGCGTTGTGACGAACCATAGTCCTTTGCATGGGTCACAACTTTCGCAACACGTACCATGTTAATGCAACCATGACCAATACCCTCTAGCGGATCTTGATCACCACCAGATTGATCATGGGTCCATGAGTTCATAATTTGATTGTGAGGTAAAGGGTTAGTCAGCACAGCTGGGCCCTATGCCAAGAATCGCGAGGCTTCATCGATATGAAGACACAATTAAGTGAGGTGATCATCCTTACACAACTTGCAAGGGAATTTAACCTTATGTTTAGCTTGCTTGTCCCCCCCAGCATTATGGGTGTTCTTGTCATTATTATTAGCATTCTCATTCCTATTCCCACCCTTACAATTATTCTTACCCTTCTTTTTATTCCGTCCGGGCTGCTAGTTACCCTTCTAGTCCGATGATTGTACTGAAAGCACACTCGCCGTTTGGGCAGGTAGAGACGAAGCCGTGGCTTGTCCCAAAGCAGATTGGTTGATTGACAATTGACTAACTTGTTTTGCAACTGAATCCGCAGGTTTAGCACTCGCACAACCAACAATGCCATTGGCATGTGGTCCAGGTTTAACTTTGGGGTCGAAACTAGAACGTGGAGCATTGGGAATGATCTCATATAACAAACCAGACTGAGCATAAATCAAATCCAGTTCCTGCACCCTAAAAATGGCTTGTTCCTCATTTTTCACTCCAGATGTAGAAACATCCTTCGCTATATACGGCAATAAAAACTTAAGGAACCATTCGAGGAGGAATTCCAGTGGTATAAAGGCTTTAATTAACCTCTTCCATCTATGCCACTCTTGGATATGATCTAAGATATGTGTGGCTTTATCCTGCCAAAATGTTGACAAGAGTTTAGTACCAACGTCATAACGCACTGGTAGCTGGAAGTGGTTAAGAAAATTCATCGCTAGGTCATCGAACAAAGTGAATGCCCCCCTAGGTAGCTCTATATACCATTTCGAGGCAAGCCCTGTAAGGGTGCGTTGAAACAGCCTTAAACGTATTGAGTCTTGGTGTAAGGAATTCGAAGAGCACCATAGGTGAAAGGTAGTAACATGTTTTCTTGGATCTTCTCCTGGTTTGCCCTCGAACTTGGGTATGTCCGAGGGAAGCTTAGTAGGGACAGCTGGCCAAGCCGAGTCATGAGCTACAGGATCGTTCGTCAATATTGAAAAGTCAGGAAGATTCAGCGTTGCGAGGAAAGGGATCGTAGGATGATTAGGTCGATGGACCACTCCCTGATAGTTCTGATTCACATAGGTCTGATTACCATAACCACCATGGCCTTGACCATAGTGCCCTCCTCTCGTTTGACCCATATAGGGTGGCATGGAAGCATTATAGTGTGGTGTACCTTGACTATTCGGAGCTACAAAGTTGTAATTTGGAGAGTAATTAGGTTGTTGATACCCGCACCCATAAGGTGAATAACCCTATCCATACTGCATCCCATAATAAGGTCCATAAGTCATCGCATGAGATGTCCCATGAGACACTCCGTAAGTAGGAATATACATTCTGGAAGTAGGAACATAGGTTCCGGAAGTAGGAATATGACCTCTAGAAGTATGACCATGACCTCCCGCAACAACAGGTGGTGCATGAAGTTGAGACACAACCGGTCTAGTAACGACAGTATAGACATAACTCATAGCAACGTTCTAGCCCGAAGGACCATGTGAATGAGGTGGAGGGTGAACATTCGAAGAACTAGGGACAGAGGACAAAGGGTTCTATGTAATTATGTATGTACTATTCCCTATAGTCACTCGTCTCGGATCTGGTATCCTAATAGGATCACTAACCCTAGACCTAGGAGGAATATGTGATGTAGCTTCCACCACTGGGATGGAAGGTGCAATGTGACTAGTGCTCCCAAACCTCTCTGCATGGTAAGGAATGAGAGTGCCCCTAGGCATAGTGTTAGGATCGAACTCAGATTTGACATGAAATGCCAAATCATGTGTGGAAAAACCAAACATACCATAACTACCATAACTAATGCTCATGGGTTCAAAATGAGTCTCATCATGCTCTGACATTCCATACCGGTGATGCGTCAATGGGGAATCAACCCTAGAGTAAGTAGGTCTATCATGAAAGGTTCCTATCTTAGAAATCACAGGACCTAACTCAGTTAAGTCGGGTGAAGGATCATAGTTGGGAGTAAACTCCCCATCTTCCACATGAATGGGAGAAGGTGGTTCAGGAATACCTTCTATATGGTCTCCCATGGTGTGTGAATCAATGTGCGAAGTAGTCTGCCTAGACTGTCTATTTCTCACTCTCAAAGGAGGAGGAGATGTAGAAGGTGGAAGTCCTACTAAACGACAAGAACGGCGAGGAGCCGCACCTGAATCCACAATGACTCAAAAAATATAAAAGTACGCAAACCCTAGGTAAGCTAACGTGCACAGAGCAATCACCAAAAAAATCTAAACCCTAATACAAGCAATCAAAGGTAGGATAAGTGAGCTCCCGAATGAAGTAGGTATGTCTCACCTAGGAGAGGCTTGATACTCCCATACACAACAAGCAGAGGTACGTAACCAATTATTGTGGCCCTCGGCTTCAATGCATAAAGAGACTGTGCTGTCCAACCCCAACCTGGGTGGGACACCTGCAGAATAACCCCTGCAAATTACCCCCTCAATATCCTAGGTAAGGCCACTAAGGTCACCTCAATATAATCAATGCTCAGGCGGACAGTCGCAGGCGGGATTAACCGTATGGGTAGGGTAGCAAAGCCCGAAACTCTTGAAAGAGCCCCCAGATACAAATACAATCCTTAAAATATCTTTGGTGCTACTCAGTTATGACTAGGGGTCATCCCAATCAATAACCGCTCACACTACCTCATGCTTAACTCCCTTTTGAGAGGAGGATCTTGAGAAACACTA
>LPNX011133110.1:454321-491099 GCA_001517045.1 Pseudotsuga menziesii
CTCCAAAACAAATCTAGTGCAAGTACTATGCAAAATGCAAAATGCAATGCATGATGATAAGCAAATATTTTGGATTTTTTGAAATAAAATGAGATATAAAAAGAAAAATAATGATTCTACAATCCCTAGACTTTGCAAGCACACTCAAGCAGCACTCAAGCAAAGCACTAAGGTAAAACAAGTCTAATGCACTATCCCAAAACAAAAAATCAAAAATGCAATGACAAGAACATTCTTAAAAAAGAAATTTACCCTAAAAAAAACATCTCTGGCCAGAAACAGAGGTGTATACAGACTCTGGTAATATCAAAGGAGACTCAACAATCATCAAAATTCACCCAGCAACCATTCAACTTCTTCTAAAAGGAAAAACTAAGGGCATATGCGACTTTTCGCAGTAAACCCATGTGTATACGCAGAAATGTCAGAGAAACCTACGTATATACACGACCGTGAGTTCAAAACTCACGTACAGGAAGAAAGGTGCATAAAAATAAAGGCAAATAGACAAACTAAGACAAACTTCACACCAATCAGACACTACCAGGAAAACATACCCCCAGACTCAACACAGAAACAAGAGAAAAAGAGCAATTCAAAGTCATTGAATGCCGATAGAAAACCCCCAAAGGAAAACTACTAGGAACTCCCCAGCAGAGTTGCCAATTCTATTATGGAGAGAAATTCCTATGGCTTGGGGTACCACAACAAATAGCTTGAATCCAGAAATCAATCCTTTCCAATATGCAATAGAAGTTAAATATCTAACACTAAAGGATCAGACCTTGTACCTTATTCCGGACGGTTGAAGTAGATCCTCGTTGAGCTTTCCAATTTCAGCTTGCATTGATAGATTACTTCCTCAACAACAAGTAAACAATACAAGCATACTATATATATTGGTGTTAGGTCTATTCTAGCATATATGATCAACAATGTATAAAAATTTTAAAACATCCATGGATAAAATATGCATTCAAACATACATTATTGGACAGGAAAAGATATTTCTATTAATATAAAATTAGAGATTACAATTGATACAACCTCTGTCGGCACATCTATGAATCGGAGAAACTGAATCCCCCACTTGGGCCTCCACCACCTCAATCCTCCATCTCTCTATAGCAAGCTCACAAGCAAAAGGCAAGCTTGGGAAGAACACAAAAGTGCTCCAAGGGACAAAGGGATGCAAACTCAAGCACAAGTTCCAGCAACAATGGACTATAGTTTATTTGCTCTCAATTCTCTCATATGCCTTCAATGTACCATAGAGTTCCTTATATATCTTTTCAAAGGGGTAATGAAAGGTTGAATCCGAGCGATCTCAAGGCATAGGGAAGGCTAGGAGTCAAGTGAGTCTAATCCATGTCAAGGAAAACCCCAAAAGGATTTGGATTATGCACAAATCCTAATGTATGCATTTTTAGGGGTCAAACCCGCCTATATACGCGATTAAGGGTTTAAAAGTCACGTGTATTAATTTTCACATGCTTTAAGGGATGTTCAAGGAAACATCAAAGGACAAAAAATGGTCTAAGGGGTCTAAGGAGTCTGCAAAGGGACAGGGGAAGGCCATACAAGTGTGATTCACCTAGAGTGGTAAAATCAGCTATAACAGATATAGTATCACCTATAGTGGTAAAAAATCCACAATATAGTATCATATTGAGCGTACTTCTATCCCTTCTTCTTTCTCCTTAAACTATGAAGAACACCCAAACATCTCCCCTAGGTGCTCACACATATTACACATAGTCTCTCATTATGAAAGCTTTCCCCCCATTGGGTCTCGTTTGTTCATAGTGCTCTGTAATGAGTCTCCCATCGATCCCTTATATATCACTAGTCCGGTTACTTCCCCAAGTATCTCCCATTGTAGTCATATCCTTGGTTCCCCAGCTATGATTCCCTCCCTATGATTCTATATCATATTCATCCAGGTCATCCCTGCCATCATACTCTGAACAAAGGAAGTTTGAGTCCTCCGTACACCCGTGCCCCTATTCACCATTCACATGTCTTAGTCACATTGTTGTTCCATATCTATGGTTGTCCCCCTCACGCTTCTATCAAGAAAACCCCATTTCCTTGGTAGTTGCAAGTATCCCTCTAGTGACATCAACACATCTTTTCTAGAGGATAGACCCAAAGGGCCCTGTATCATGGTTTCATCCACCTCATTGATGAGTTCCTTGGACCACTTGAAAGGAGTCCTTAGTGCCTTTCGGGTTGGTTTTGTCTCCGTGCTCGACTTCAACTCCGTCATCGCAACATTGAGATTCATATAGGGTATTGGTTCCTTCATTATTTGTTCGAAGAACCCAGTTTTCACCTGACTCTAGCACATAGGTGAGTCTATCTTGGAGACCCATACAGTTTCATGTCCCCTGTAATTCAACCTCTACCTCTAAGAAATGACCTCCAAAATATAAGGGGAGTTTTGTATGTGTAAGGAATCGAGAGGAATTTTTTTGAATTAATGGGAAGGAAGTAACTAAAGAGGAGTGGTTGGATTATCGACAGATATTGGAGGAGGATAGAAGGAGAGAAGAGAAGAAGAATGAGGGAAACATGAATAATGAAGAGAATATAGTACTTTAGAGGTTCCATAATGATCATGAAGAGCAGATAGGGGACAACGGTAATGATCAACATGGAGAGACTGTTTCCACACTTGAATTCACCATTCAATAGATGATCGGGGTGGCTCCCATGAAGAATATTTCACCCTTAGTATTTCCCAATTTTCATGGTAAGTCTACTAAATACCCAGATGAGCTTCTCTTTGAATTTGACAGTCTCTTTTGAATTTATGATTATACCACCAATGATTAGAAGTTAAAATTATTTCCTGCTACCCTAAAGCCGAATGGTTTTGATCCGTTGGACCTCAACTTTAGTGCATTAAAAGTTTGGTGTAAACGAATGCGTGCAACAGGTTACTTAAAGGAACAACATTAATAGAAATAAAATGCTCAGAACAGGAATGAAAAACAAGACTGATAAACAGATACCTAAGCAGAAAACACAGAAACAGAGCCACAAACAGAAGTTGATAACGGAGTTCACCCCCTCCACTGGGCTACGTCTCCGGGTCCCTCTCTAATAGGAACCGATCCAATTAATGGTTTTAGAATGGTACAAATGGTTCTAGACTCTGCAAATCAATTTCAGCAGTAGCAGAACAGATTGGTGGACAAAATTCTACAAGACCTCTTCTCTGGACTAATACAAATTGGCCTTCAAAAGCAAAAAAAAGCCAAATAAACAGAGAATGCAGTCGACTCTTTACAGCAGCTGGATATTAACAGTAAATCCTTCAAGACCTCCTCTCTGAAAGTTACAAAACTGGACTTCAATAGACAAACAAGCCAAGTTATAACTGAGAATAGTCGACTTCAAAGCATGTGGATAGTTTTACAGCAAACTCTCCAAGACTGCGTTCTCCAAAAAAAAACTCTGTCCAACACTAGTCGCCGGCTTCCCCTATTTAAGCCCCATCTTCACCGTTACCAAGGAGGCCAAACGTCAAAGAAAATGTGACCGTTCGCCTACCCCCTCATACAACAGGTTGTTCATCTCCTTATCAACGTTACCATCATGAATCAAAGAAAACCGTTACCAATGCATCTGTTCCTGAACCATGGCATCCCAAATGTGTACTACTGCAAAATCATTTGAAATTTCCCCGCGCAAACGCATTGCGGAATTTTTGGTCATCTGAGCTTCCACCATTGCGGAAGAGGAAAAGAAATGGCTCTGATGAACTCCATCTCCATCGGCTGTCGGTTGGTTTTCGAGTCGGAAGCTTCAGTCATTTCGGTTTTCACAGTTGCGGACGGGGGAAAGGTCTTGTGAGCTCCGCTATTGCGGCTCTCGAATCGCTCTGCCTTCCGATCCTTCTGAATGTCTGCTGAGCTTCCCCGTTGCGGCTGTCGAAAGCCTTTATACTTCTGATCCTTCTATCTTCGCCGTTGCGGAAGAGAAATCACTCCGGCTTCCAAACGTCTTTAAGTTTCCTCCATATTGGAAGGGAAAAGGCTTGTGAGCCCCGCCGTTTCGGAAGGGAAATGCTTCCAACCTCCGATGTTGTGGAAGGAGAAAAGGCTTGCGAGCCCGCCGTTTCGGAAGGAAAATGCTTTCGACCTCCGATTTGCGTGACTTCTTTGTGTTTTCGCCATCCGTCTGTTTTCACGCACGGCTTCTTTGAACCATTATACAAAATTGGATCGTTAACGAGGAATAATACGCCGGATCAATCCTCCCCATTGGAGAGCTTTTGGACCACCAAAAGCCTGAATTATTCTATAATTAAGTGAGGGTAAAGTTCCCTCACTTTACCAATCTCCTTCCATCTTGCTTTACTAGGATGCATTCCCTTCAGCCCCACTCAAAGGTACTCAGCATTCCCCCTTCGTGAAGTCCTTATATTTCTGTCAAGAATAACATCATCCTGCAATTCTCTCATATATTCAGGTGCCAAATCATCTATTGAAGGAATCTGTATGTTAATTTCCTCATCCATGATCATAGGAGGCTCATATAATTTAAGATTCTCAATATTTATAACTGAATAAATTTGCATGTATGGATGTAAATTCAAGCGAAAAGCATTAGTACCGATCTTTTCCAAGATCTCAAACGGACCATACCTGATAGGTTTAAGCTTTTTACCTTCACCTTTCATCCTTTCTTTGGTGATATGTAACCAAACTCTGTCACCTACCTGAAATTGATGATCAACTCGATGCTTGTCATGCCTGGCTTTGTACTTTGCCTAGCTCTTCTCCAACTTTTCTTGAACTGCCTGCTGCACTGCTTGGATTCTCTAAATGAAATTTAAAGATTTATCTGCATCATGATGTCCATCCACTGCATCTTTGCCAAAATAGAAGTCCATCAATGTTTTTGGTAGATAACCAAAACAAGTTTCAAAAGGAGATCTTTTTGTGGAAGAATGAACTGCATGATTGTAAGCATGTTGTATATACTGCAACTGCTCATCCCACAGTTTAGGATGTTTACTACAATATCCCCTGAGAAGCTGAACCACTGTTATGTTCACTACCTCTGTTTTCCCATCGGTCTGTGGATGAAAAGTTGTACTTTTCTTCAGTTTAGTGTCCATAAGCTCCCATAAAGTTGACCAGAATTTTCCCAAGAACTGGGAATCTCGATAAGATACAATAGACATGGGTAGCCCAAAATGTACCCAAACATTTTGAAAGAATAAATGAGTTGTTTGTTCAGCAGTGATCTACTTATTACATGGCATTAAGATACACATTTTTCTGAATCTATCCACAACGACATATAGGTAATCATGTCCTTTTCTAGACATAGGTAGTCCCCCTACAAAGTCCATAGAAATACTTTCCCAAGGACGAGAAGAAACTGGAAGAGGAGTGTACAAACCCAATTTCCTATTGCTCGGCTTACTTGTGGCACACATAACACAACTTCTTATATATTTAGCTACAGTTTCTTGCATTTGAGGCCAATAACAATGATTCTGCAATACAGACAATGTTTTGATTACACCAAAATGTCCCGCAATCAACGAACTATGTGCCTCTCAGATCACATGCACTCTTTCTTTCTCTGGAATACAGAGTTTACCAAGATGATACAAGAGCTATTCATGCACAAAATAGTTCTCTTCCTATTTACCATGTATTAGTGATGCATATACTTTCTTAAAATCTTTATCTTCTGCATACTGTTCAATATAACATTCATGTGTTAATGAACTGTTCTGAAGAATGATTGAAGCATTTATAGGTGGCCTTGATAACATGTCTGCTACTTTATTATGAATTCCCTTTTTGTACTTAATTACAAGATGAAACTGTTGTAAGAATCCCATCCATCTTAAATGCCTACTTTGTTGTACTTTACTTTGAGATTGTAAATATTGAAGTGGCTGATGATCAGTATGTATGACTGTCTCTTTTCCCATGATATAATGTTTCCACTTCTTCACACTCTGTACTAAAGAATACAATTCTTTGTCATAGTTCGGATAGTTACTTACTGTAGTAGAGAATGTTTCTGAATGGTAACAGACTGGCTTCCTTCCTTGCATCAAAACTGCTCCCATGGCAAACCCGTTGGCATCGGTTTCGATCTCAAATGGCTACTGCAAATCTGGCAATGTCAGAACTGGTGTTGTGCTAATATTTTCCTTCAAAGTGTCAAAGGCTCTCTGATGCTTGCCTCCCCACTGGAAAATTTCTTTAATGCTTGTCAACGCATGTAAAGGAGCAGCAATGGAAGAAAACCCAGAAATGAATTTCCTCCAATACTGAACCGCACCCAGAAAATTTCTGATTTCAGTAACGGTGTTAGGCCGTGGCCAGTTTACAATGAAAACAACCTTAGCTGGGTCCACTTGCAGGTGGCCTCCACCAATAATATGGCCTAGATATACGAAAGAGGTTTTAGCAAATTCACATTTAGACATCTTTACATAAAGCTTTTCCTTTCTCAGGACATCTAAAAAAATTTTCACATGTACAACATGCTCTTCCCAAGTTTTGCTAAACACCAGGATATCATCTAGATATATAATTACAAAATCATCAATGAATGAACGAAAGACATCATTCATGACCCGCATGAAAGTAGCAAGAGCGTTACATAGCCCGAAAGGCATTACAAGCCATTCATACAAACCCTGTTTCGTTTTAAAAGTTGTTTTCCAAGCATCATGCTCAGCAACACGGATTTGATGATACCCACTACACAGATCCAATTTTGTAAAATAAGTTGCATATTTCAACTGATCAAGCAAATCATCAATGCGAGGAAGAGGATACCTGTTTTTAAAGGTGATTTTGTTAAGGGCCCTATAGTCGATAGACATCCTCCACGACCCATCCTTCTTTGGAACCAAGACTATAGGTGAGCCGCAAGGAGAAGTGCTAGGCCGGATGACCCCCTTCTCAATCAGCTCCTGAATCTGCTTCTTGATTTCCTCATTCTGCATTACAAACATCCGGTACATGGCTATGTTCGGGAGTGGCACATCCTGCTGCAAATGTATCTCATGCTGAATCTCTCTCTTCGATGGTAACCCCTTCAGATCTTGAAACAAATCATCATATTCAGAAATGATGTCAACCAGTTTAGATTTATGCTTAGGGTCACATTTTTCAAAAGATTTAGAGACTTCATCATTTTTCATCTTAACCATCATCAACACAAAATTCTTACTAGCATTTACCAACCTCTTCATTTGTCCTGCAGAGACTATTGCTAGATTGGTTTTCATCTTATGTGCTCGTAAAATATATTCCATACCTTCTTTAAAAAGATGATACTTATTCTTCTCTCTATAAAATACTGCTTTCCGGTCATATAAATATGGACTCCCAAGTACAATTCCACAAATGTCAAGTGGTACTACATCCAATTCTACCTCATCCCTAAACTTTTCAGTAATTGCAAATTTTAATACACATTTCCTTGTAACTTGCAATCGTGTATCATTAGTAACCCAACCTAGAGGATAGGGATTTTCATGAGGCATAGTAACTAACTGCAATTTCTTAACCACTTCTTCTGATATCAGATTTACTTGTGAACCACTATCAAACAATGTATCAATCTTTGTGTGATTTGCAATGACACGAACATGAAACAGTGCACTTCTATCTTTATCATTTTGCTTAGAAGTAGATGGCAGACTTGTACTTGCACTAGAACTGGATTGTGCATCAATGGAAATTGAGATACTTTTATCCTTACCTTGGATTCCGACAGTTGTAACTTTTGTTTCATCACCTGAGTCGGATCCCAAGTCTTGAATAACTGTTGCAGTAGCTTTTGCTTTTCCTTTGTCTTTGTTTCCTCCATACTTCTTTGGCCTTAACTCCAGATGAAGTTTCCAACACTTAGAGACATCATGTCCCTTCTGACAATGTAAACATGTAGGCTTTTCACCCTCTTTCTTAACAGTAGCCATCTTATTTTTCCCCTTATCTTTACATTTTGATTTGTTGTCAAATTTAAATGACTTCTTCACAAAAGTATCATTAGCATGCTTACCCCTGGCTTCTAAATGGGTAGCTTGAACACATACATCATCCAAATTACTGGGATTAAACATTAACAAAGTATGCTTCAAATAAGAATGCATGCCACCAATGTACTTAAGAAGAGTTTCCTGTGTCTCTAACGAAACATTCAATGCAATAGCTCTCTTTCTGAATTCATGAGTATAATCTTGGATGCTTTGTCCTTTAGCTTGTCTAAACATTTTCCAATCCATGGTTAATTGCTACATGTGACCTAAAGGATAAAATTGCTTTCTTAATACTTCAATGAATTCATTCCAAACTGAGATAATTTTACCATTCTTTCAAATATCTTGCTGAATCTTGCTCTCCCACCAAGTAAGAGCCATTCCACTCATCCTCAAAGTGGCCAATTGAATCCTAGAAGGGTCATCATTAATGCCCTACACCCTGCAATATACTTCAAGCTGCTTGATCCAATTGTCTAATTTTTCAGCATCTACATCTCCATTATAAATAGGTAATTCAAATTTTACATCCAATTTGAAATAAGGCATATTAGGACTTGCATTATTTGAATGAGAAGTATGAGAAGAAGAAAAAGTTTGTTTAGTATCAGGAGGATCACCATCACCTCCTACTCCTTTACCCTTTTCTTCCGGCTTCACTTCTGCAGCTCTAGATGAATATCCTTCTTCTTTCTTCTTCCTTTCTGCTCGCTCATCGAGTAGAATTTCCATCATGGCTTCCATGCTCATAAAAGCCTCTAGAAACTCAGTTTCAGAAATGACAGGTTTTTCCCGTTCGGTATGTCCTTCTTCTTCCCCTCGTGGAGAAGACATGGTTCTTGAGAATGTTCTCTTGGATCCAATCTCAGGATCTCCTTCAACTAATTCTCCTTCAACAACCTTTAACTTGGACCTGGTAAGCATTCACAAACTTGCACAATAGTCAACTAGCTCTGATACCAAAATATGATCCGTCGGACCTCAACTTTAGTGCATTAAAATTTTGGTGTAAACGAATGCGTGCAACAGGTTACTTAAAGGAATATCATTAATAGAAAAAAAATTCTCAGAACAGGAATGAAAAACAAGACTGATAAACAGATGCCTAAGCAGAAAACACAGAAACAGAGCCACAAACAGAAGTTGATAACGGAGTTCACCCCCTCCACTGGGCTACGTCTCCGGGTCCCTCTCCAATAGGAACCGATCCAATTAATGGTTTTAGAATGGTACAAATGGTTCTGGACTCTGCAAATCAATTTCAGCAGTAGCAGAACAGATTGGTGGACAAAAGTCTGTAAGACCTCTTCTCTGGACTAATACAAATTAGCCTTCAAAAGCAAAGAAAAGCCAAATAAACAGAGAAGACAGTCGACTCTTTACAGCAGCTGGATATTAACAGTAAAGCCTTCAAGACCTCCTCTATGAAAGTTACAAAACTAGACTTCAACAGACAAAGAATCCAAGTTATAACTGAGAATAGTCGACTTCAAAGCATGTGGATAGTTTTACAGCAAACTCTCCAAGCCTGCGTTCTCCAAAAAAAAAACTCTATCCAACACTGGTCACCGGCTTCCCCTATTTAAGCCTCATCTTCGCCATTACCAAGGAGGCCAAACGTCAAAGAAAATGCGACCGTTCGCCTGCCCCCTCATACAACAGGCTATTCATCTCCTTATCAACGTTACCATCATGAATCAAAGAAAACCGTTACCAATGCATTTGTTCCTGAACCATGGCATCCCAACTGTGTACTACTGCAAAATCGTTTGAAATGTCCCCGCGCGAATGCATTGCGGAAGTTTTGGTCATCTGAGCTTCCGCCGTTGCGGAAGAGGACAAGTAATGGCTCCGACGAACTCCATCTCCATCAGTTGTCGATTGGTTTTCGAGTCAGAAGCTTCAGTCATTTCGGTTTTCGCAGTTGCGGATGGGGGAAACGTCTTGTGACCTCCGCTGTTGCGGCTCTCGAATCGCACCACCTTCTGATCCGTCTGAATGTCCACTGAGATTCCCCGTTGCGGCTGCTGGAAGCCTTTATACTTCCAATCCTTCTATCTTCATCGTTGCGGAAGAGAAATCACTCCGGCTTCCGAACGTCTTTAAGTTTCCGCCATAGTGGAAGGGAAAAGGATTGTGAGCCCCACCGTTTTGGATGGGAAATGCTTCCGACCTCCGATGTTGCGGAAGGAGAAAAGGCTTGCGAGCCTGCCGTTTCAGAAGGAAAATGCTTCCGACCTCTGATCTACATGACTTCTTTGTGTTTTCGCCGTCCGTCTGTTTTCATGCGCGGCTTATTTGAACCATTATACCAAATTTGATCATTAAGGAGGAATAATCCGCCAGATCAGGTTTACACTGGTTTATGAGTGGTGAGACCGTTATAACATGGGACCAAATGAAACGAGTATTCCTTGGTAAATATAAGGATTATTGTAGAACCAAGGCTAGGAGGGAGGAATTCTTCAAAATGGTTGAAGAAGAGGATGAAAGTTTGGAATATTTTGTAGAAATACTTCTATACAACTTACAATGATCTGGTCATGCTAATATTGGAAGGGATGTTCTCAAAATCATCTTATTGCAAGGAATTATAGAATATTTCCTCGATATGCTTAATTTTCTAGGAAGGGGGGATATCTAGAGTGAATATTTTGATCATATTGTTGTTAACACCAAAAATTGTTCACCTAGCTCTCCATGGTCCAAACCATAATTATACATCATAATCCCACCATTATTTCCTCCATTTTGACCTTCACAACTAAAATTCCACCAAATATGGTCCAAAACATTATTATTCCTTCCCCATAAATGAAGGGAAGTTGAGCATTTATTGTGATTTATCCCCACTCTCTCCAAAAAGGACCAAAAAATCCTAAAATGAGAATGGGTAAAAAACCATAGATAAATACCATGCACAATAAAATACCATGGGTCAAAAAAACCTTGGATCATCCTATAAATACATTGTGAAGGTCTCCTCAAAAACACTTTGTCACACTTTTTGCCATTCATTACATGACATTACTTTTCACCTTTCGCCATTGTTCCCATATTGTTTCCATATCATTCCCACAATGTATGTTGATATTTCTCCATACCCACTTGGATCCATTTCCCCTTTTGGAAACCATTAGTGGAGATGACAGGGGAACCAGATCGTGGAGCCGGTGGACCATTTCCTCAAACGAATGCAGTGGCCAACATTACTGAAAGGTATGCTTGTTATTTTTTTCATTATTTAGGTAAAATATATAAAAAAATCATAAAAAAATATTGGTGTTATTATTAATGCTTATTATTGCAAGTCGAGGTTGAGAAATACATCGCACCATGAACTCTACCCTATGATCTGACTGATATAAGGTAGGTGATTTTGCGCGTAGTAGGGGAGAAATCCCCACTACAATTGTGGATATGTGTCGAAGATACTCCAGAGGGTCTTCTAGAACTAGCGCAAGAGACCGATATGTCCTTACAAGAGTACAAAATTCATCTAGTGATAGAGCTACGCGAGCAGAAATAGGTAATATTCTCAAAATTTTCAAAATTGATATGATCAGCTCTATCTCCTAACAATTGGATGTTTCAAAGGAAAATTAGAGATGGGTCATTAAAGACTTGGAATTTGATATATTTTGCGTAAAATACAAACAGAAGCATCCCTTAATAGAATTCCCTCTTGATAAGGTTGAGGTATGCGGCCTATGTGATTTGGACCACAATACCAAGGATTTCCCTTGATTTCCAAAGGTTAAGACTATCCTTTAGGAATCAAGTGCAAACGTGGAGAAATATTATTTCATTTCACCAAAGAAACCATGGAAACCTCATGCTCCAAGTATGAATCTAGATCCTACCGCCTCTTTTAATTCTTGGAATAATATGAACAATCAGTTTCCTCCTCAATATTCTTTCCCCAATACTCAATGGAACCCATCCACTCAACCTATACTGAAATATCCCATACCATGAATTTCATGGTCACCTCATCCAAACCATCCAACACATTGGTCCCCAAATTGGAGAAATCCTTACCCAAGGAATCAATTCCCTTCACCACAGTTTCAACAACCACAACTGCAACTCTCTGCTAACACTGCACCAATTAATGTATCGCTACGACCTCAATTTCCTTCTCAACCTAATCCTAACCCTAACAATAAGGAAGTAAAACAAGTTGAAACATTAAACATGCCAACTTATTCTATCACTACCATCCCATGTAACAAATTACGTTTACGATCTGGGAGGGTGGTAGAACGTCCTATTTTCATTGAGGATGTTCCATTCCTTGTGACTAAAGAAGGAATGAATAAATAGGTGGGAATCCCAATCAATACCAAAATTCCTATTTTGGAGGATGCTGAAACACCTATTGAAACACCTGTTGAAACAGTTGTTGTGACACACATTAAGAATCCCCCTATACAAATTTTGAAAAATCCTCCATACCCTGAGAGATTAGCCTTATAGAGAGAAGAAAAGTAGCCATGTTTTGACCTTCTAAGGGAATTGAAGAGTCTTTATTTTAATATCCCACTATTACAAGCCCTGCATGATGTACCCATCTATGCTAAAGTTGTTAGGGACCTGTGTGTGAAGAAACCAGGAAGGAATCCTAGGGATCCTCTTAGAGTTCACGTAGTTGGGAAACTATCTAAATTAATGATGGGGAAAATTAATTGTTTCAAATATTATGATCCAGGAAATCCCACTATTACAGTGTATATTGGTTCCACTAAGATCCCCATTGTTTTAGTTGATTAGGGTGCAGAAATAAATGTGATGACTATCAATACTGTAAAACAATTGGGGCTTACTAATCTCATACCAACCCCCATGGTATTAGAATTGGCTAATAGATCCACGATTAGAACTTAGGGGATTCTGGATGACATTGGTAGTATTTTTCAATTCATGGGAATATGTGGAATATTTTCTAAGTTTTGTAGCACAAATCTTAATTGGGGGGACATCCATTCATTTTGGGAAGACCATGGTTAGCCACTACATATGCATATATTAGTTGTATATTAGGATCTATGACCATATCTGATGGGATTGGCACAAAAATTTTGGCCATTTATCCTCCAACTAAACCTAATTTATATGCTTAAACTCCATTGTGGGTAGACTTGGAAGAGGAAGAAAGTACTCAGCCTCTTCTGACTATAGGGAGGGCCTTGACTTTTAAAAATGATATCAATTATGACATTATTAGTAGTTTCATTAGTGAGCCAATGGTGGCTACCAAATATGAATATCATATCCTAGTTAGTACCATGAGTAAACTTGAACAAGAAGAACTTACCAAGGAGGTCCTAGTTAAAAGTGTTGAAAGTGTTCCCATAATTGAGAACTTGAAGAGTGCCCCAATATAGATTGAGCCTGGAAGAATCTTGAGTGTTAATCCCAATCTAGCACCTGATGAGTTGGAATGTTTGAATACACTACTAAAAAAACATTAAGGATCCTTTGCATGGGAATACATGGATACGAGAGGTAATCCCTCTGAGCTATGTACTCACAACGTTTGCATTAAAATGACTAAAGGCCCATATGTCAACCCCAACGTAGAATGAATCCAAATATGATAGAAATTGTGAAAGAGGAAATTCAGAAACTCTTAAAGGCGGGATTTATTTATCCCATTTCAAATATTGAGTGGGTTTCTCCCTTAGTAATTGTTCCTAAGAAGAATGGTAAATGCTGCATCTGTGTGGACTATCAATACCTGAATAAATATACATAAAAATAACATTTCCCTTTCCTCTTTATTATTCAAGTTCTAGATACCTTGTAACACCCCGGTTTTGACCCCGTTTGCATTAAATATACATGATACATATATTGTAAATAATCATGGTGAGGAGCTAAAGGAAAAAGCCCCACCATCAATTTGGTTGTGTTATGTTTCAGATTGGAATGGTCATCGATGGTATATTGGGACATACGGCATATATTAAATTGTGACATCATGTAAATGTGAATTTTAATTAAATAACCCAACCAGCTATGTTCACTGCAACTAAATTGAGAAGGGGCATGATTCCAAAGGATAAGGAAGGGGAATGTTGAACATTGAGTCATGGGGGAAGAGACATGTTTCACCACTCTCTTTCACTCACCACCACCTTAGTTATTCCGTTGTTAGTTGGGGGAAGCTATTGGCTAGCAGAAATACCACTACGCTCACACTTTCTCCACGACATGCCTTCGGGTAGCGGATGGTTTGTCCACTGAGGATAGAGAGTCTATTCATTTCCCTCATGCTGGGTGGAGTTAAAAGGTTCCACATTCCATTATTGGGGGTTCTCCTTCCCTCTCTCATGCCGATTGCTAGTCTATGAGTTTCTTCCCCGCTCACGCAGAAAGATGGTTCTCCTCTACCTCACGGATTTGTGGACTGGCGGATCAATTCTTTCCTTTGTTCACACAAAGCTTTGTGTCTTTTTCCACCATTGACCATACTGCGTAATGTTCTGTTATTCCATCATGGAGTCATGGTCGTAATGGAGTTCATAGTTATGTGTTTTGGCTGTGTCTTTTTACCCTCACGCACAGATTGAGGATCTGTTCCTTTCCCACTGTCGTCTGTGCAATTTCTCCAGCGATTGCAATGAGGATCAAGTGTTGTGAGTTCATAGTCATTTGTGGGATGTTGTTTTCCCATGTTTTACTTGGTTGTGTTTTCCCTTTTTGTGGTGGTATCGTTTGAAGAACTGTTGAGAGTTCCTATGTTTCGATCGACTGTGTTTTTCCCCTGTAAAAGCTTGAATAGTTGTTTTGTTGATTGCATGCAGTCGTTTTGTCCTCGGACTGCATTGGAGTGGTGAATGAGGGCCTGAGGTGCTTGATAAACTTGGTGGGTTGAGAACCACATAGACAAAGCTACTAACCTGGATTTCTTCTCCACAACCCCTGAATAGCACTGGAAGGGAGATTAGGGTTCGAGGGACTACATTGCAGAGAAGGAACTGATTTCCTTGTGTTGGGTGTGCGTGGGTGTTCTAGAAGCCAGGATGGTTCTGGTGTTGGTGTATGTAGCTCTTCAATGAGCTCACCAACTTAGCATTTAGCCTTTCCCAACTCCTGGATGGCCTGATAAATCCAACTCTGTTGGCTTGGTCGATCTGTTGTTCGCCTGATAAACCCAACTGTGTTGGATTGGTTGAACTGTGTAACGTTGTGGTGGTGTTATCCTTGGCTATGTGTAATCCTGTTAGTTCCTTATTACTTGGGGAATCATTCCCGACTCGGGGGTGGCAGCGTTGCTGAGAGATTAAAGAGCACACGGGCCTACGGTTGGGTAGAACTGGTTGCGAAACAAGTTCTCTATAAGATAAGTATTCTTGCCTAACTTGTGTCTGCAATTATAATTGCCATTGATGCATGAATGACGATATACATGTTAAATGTTGACCTGTATATGCATGAGTATTGATTGATTTGTTTTGCTTCCGTTGTGTATATGAATGATTATGCCTCATAATATGTTTGATATTTTAAGTATCATGCTTCAGCATTACATATATGTATGTTCATTTTCGTTGGGCTAGATGCCCGGATGATGTGATGTGTATCATAGCGTCCTCTTCGTTGGTCGGAGGGTCGGGGACGTTACAGTGTGGTATCAGAGCTTCGATTGCAACATGGGCCTGAATGGGTCGTGAAGATGCAGTGACAGAGCTTATGTTGCAGCATTTGGGCCTCAGAGGGCCATGAGAAATAGTTAACAGAGGCAGGTTTCCTACTGCCTAGAAGAAACCAAGAAAAATGGGTGAAGACAAGAAAATTCACAAAATTTTCCAAGTAACAAAATCGTCAGCCCATCGGAGAACTTAGTGCGAAGTTCCTCCGACACGGCAAAAGCATTAGTCTGATGGCCACCCGATGGAGGACAATCGGCATAAATTTTCACAATTCGTTAAAGGTCTGTCAACCGTTGGCGGAAGATAGAGGATGGGGGAGCCATAGTTTCGGCGGAGATCAACCGAAGACAGCTAAAACGCCGGATCCACATAGTGTAAATAACCTTCGATGTTTTGACTATCGTTGATCAGTGAATGTTAGTGGAAGGGAGCGTCGACAGCGATGACAGAGTAAGTTTTCAAAAAATTTCTAAGTCAATAAAATCATTGGCGATCGGCGGAAGTTAGTGGTACTGATCGCCGATGAACATCGGAAAGGATTAGTTGAACAGATTTTCGCCATTGCGGCTGTTTAGGGAACTAACCATCCAATGCAGCAATTGCTAGTCGTTCCGATAGCCGACGCGGCGGAAGAAAGTGAAAGGAGAAAAGTTTTGAAATTTTTTCTAAGTCATAAAATCATCGGTGAAATTCAGATGATGGAACCGTCGATGCGGCGGCGGACCCTGGGAGAAATTAGTTGTTCGAACTGCTGATGCCGTCGGCAAAAAATTAGTTGTTGGGATCACCAACATCGTGGAAGGATTTAGATGTTTGACAGTCCACCGTTGTGGCTGTCGTGTGGACTAAAATGTCGACGCGTAGCGCTTAGTGGTTTTGACCATCGACAGAAGAAGAAAGTTTCGAAATTTTGCTTAAGTGTCGAAACCATCGGCGGAAATTAGTTGATGAGACCGTCGATGGACGTCGGCGGAAAATAGTTGATTGAGTGCCCGCCGTTGCGGATGGCTAGAAAATAATGCATCCGACGGGTAGAGCCTCTGACAACCGATGGCAAAGAATTTCTGAAATTTTTCTAAGGAGCGGGATCATTGGCGATCAGAGGAGGATAGTCGTTGGCATCGTCGATTGTTATAGCTGATTTTACCACACATGGTAAATCACACTTTTATGGCCTTCCTTGTCCCTATGTAGACTCCTTAGACCCCATGGACCATTTTTGTTCCTTTGATGTTTCCTAGATCATCCCTAAAAACATGAAAAAATTTCCATACACGACTTTTAAAGCCCTTTCTCGCGTATATACATGGGTTTGACCCCTAAAACCGCATACATGGGGATGTGTACAAAAGGCCAAATTCTTTTGGATTTTTCCTTGATGTGGATCCCACTCACTTGTCTCCTAGCCTTCTATATGCCTTGATATCGCTCAGATTCAACCTTTCATTACCCCATTGATGAGCTATATAAGGAACCCTTTGGATACATTGAAGGCATATGAGGAATTGAGAGAAAGAGAACTATAGTCCATTGTTGCTGGAACTTGTGCTTGAGTCTGCATCCCCTTTGTCCCTTGGAGCACTTTTGCGTTCTTCCCAAGCTTACCTTTTTCTTATGAGCTTGCTATCGAGGGATGGAGGATTGAAGTGGTGGAGGCCCAAGTGGGGGACTCAGTTTCTCTGATTTACAGACGTGCCGACAGAGGTTGTATTCATTGTAATCTCTGATTTTATATCAATAGAAATATATTTTCCTATCCAATAATGTCAGTTTGAATGAATATTTTATCCATGGATGATTTCAAATGCTTATATGTTATTGATTATATATGCTAGAGTAGATCTAACACAATTATATATAGTATGCTTGTCTTGTTTATTGAATGTTGAGGAAGCAATTCATCAATTCAAGCTAAAGTTGGAAAGCTCAACAGGGATCTACACCAACCGTCTAGAAAAAAGGTACGAATCGAGATCCTTTAGTGTTAGTTGTTTGGTTTCTCTTGCATATAGGAAAGGATTGATTTCTGGAGTTAAGTTGTCCATTGTGGTACCCCAAGCCATAGGAATTTCTCTCTGTAACAGAATTGGCGACTCCACTAGGGTGTTCCTAGTAGTTGTCCTTTGGGGGTTTTTATCAGCATTCAATGTTCTTGAATTGCTCTTATTTCTCTATTTCTGTGTCGGGTATGGGGGCATGTTTTCTCGGTAGTGTCTAAATTGGTGTGAATTTTGTCTCAGTTCATCTGTTTGCCTTTATTTTTATACATTTCTCTTCCTGTACGTGAGTTTTTTACTCACAGTCGCGTATGCACGCGGCTTTGACTGATATATCCGCGTACATACACGGGTCTATTGCAAATAGTCACGTATGCCCTTATTTTTTCCTTCTAGAGGAAGATTGATTGTTGCTGGGTGAATTTTGATGATTGTTGAGTCTCCTTTGATATTGCTAGGGTCTGTATACACCTCTGTTTCTGACCAGAGACAATTTTTTTTTAGGGTAAATTTTCTTTAAGAAGGTTCTTGTCATTACATTTTCAATTTTTTGTTTTGGGATTAGTGCATTAGATTTATTTTACCTTAGTACTATGTGTGAGTGTTGTTTTATGGTGCTTGCTGAGTCTGGGGGTAGTAGAATCATTATTTTGCTTTAGCGTCTCATTTTTATTCAAAAAATCCAAAATATTTGCTTTTTTGCATCATTATGCATTGCACTTTACATTTCGCATGGTATTTGCACTATATTTCCTTAGAGTATTAGTCAGGACTTCATATAGGAATGATTGTGTTTGTCATTTGAAGAAAACTTTTGCATTTCACATAGTAGCATGCCCTAGTTTTCATTCGACACAATGCATTTGCATTGATTGTTAGGTGTGCATTTTACTTCACGTTGCGTCATAACACCATTGGTTGCACGACCATCTACCTCTTTTGAGTAATAAAGCCAAATAAAATCAACACTTAATTAAAATGGATTACACTATTTTCTTTGATAGGGTACACCAACAAGATTAGGTTTTATGGTCTTGGAATAGTTCATTGTGAGTAAATTCTCCAAGACCACTAAACAACAACATGTATGTGTCTGTCCATGTGAGAGTGTGAAATTCCTTGGTATAATTAGTGTTTCTCAGGATCCTCCTCTCAAAAGGGAGTTAAGCATGAGGCAGTGTGAGCGGTTATTGATTGGGATGACCCCTAGTCATAACTGAGTAGCACCGGAGATATTTCCAGGATTGTATTCATATCTGGGGGCTCTTTCGAGAGTTTCAGGCCTTGCTACCTTGCCCATACAGTCAATCCCGCCTGCGACTATCTGCCTGAGCATTGATTATATTGAGGTGACCTTAGTTGCCTTACCTAGGTTATCAAGGGGGTACTTTCGCAAAAATGGAATTTGATCCTAACACTATGCCTGGGGTCATTTCCATTTCTTTCCATGCGGAGAGATTTGGGAGCACGAGTCATATTACACCCTCCATCTCGACGGTGGAGGCCACATCTCACATTCATCCTAGACCTGGTGCTAGTAATCCTATTCGGATACCAAAGCCAACACAAGTGATTGTTGGGAATACCACATACATAGTTTCACATGTCCCTTCATCCTATATTCCTTGTTCTTCGAATGCTTTTCCTCCCCCTAATTCACGTGGTCCTTTGGGTCAGAACGTTTCTACGAGTCATGTCCGTATCGCTGCTACTCGCCCAGTTGTGTCTTACACTCAAGTACCTCCTATTGTGTCGGGAGGTCGTATCCCTATTTCTGGAGGTCACGTTATTACTTTTAGAGCGTATATTCCTACTTACGGAGTATCTCATGGGACATCTCATGGGATGTCTTATGGACCTTATTATAGACCGCAATATGCACAGACTTATTCACCTTATGGGTACGAGTATTAACAATCCGCTTACTCTCCGAATTATGGCTTTGTAGCTCCACATAGTCAAGGTACACCACATTATGGTTCTTCCATGCCACCCTATATGGGTCAAACGGGAGGAGGCTACTATGGCCATGGCCATGGTGGTTACGGTCATCAGTCCTATATGAATCAAAATTATCAGGGAACGCCCCTTAGACCTACTCAACCTAGGCTCCCTTTCCTCGCAATGTTAAACTTGCTTGACTTGTCAAGACTGTTAACACCTGTATTTAACAAAGGGAGAAATAAGACCATAGTGGGGATAAGGTAATGTTGTTCAAATACTTTTGTTAAAGGATATAGTGCAAGGGTGGAATGATAGTCAAAATATCAATCAATTTGCCAAAGAGCCCAGGCCGCGATGAAGGAAGGAACAAAATCAATGGTTGGTGTTCTCCCCGCCCTTCGTAACATGCAAGGAAGATAAGACAGGTTCCGGCTTTTAACCAGCTGCACAGATCAAAGGTTATAAAGTGGTCCTGGGCAGATCCACGGTTCACATCAAATCCACCTTGTGAAGGCACGAGTTGGTTAAGAAAATGGAGTCTGGCGGAATCGTGTATCCTTCTCTCAATCCGACGGCGGCGAGGTGAGGTCGGATCATATCGAGGGATGAGAGTTATTCCGGAAGCGAAACGTGCACAGCGGATAAGCCCAAAAGGCCCAGCGGAATTTGTTATCCGATGACACATCTGATGGACGGAAATCAAAGCGGGATAGATCAACGGTTATTATAAGTTTCGAGGAGTGGAATTGCATGGGAGATAAGTCCTAGACTCCCAGCGGAATTGGGTAGACGTCGACAGATCTGACGGCTGATGAAGGTCGGGCGATCACATCAACAGCTGAAAAAGGTTCTGGAGCCCAAACTTGCACGTTGGATAAAGGGAAGGAGCCCAGTGGAATTTGATAGGCGGCAAGTGATCCAACGGCTCGCCAATAAAGGTATATTAGATCGAGGGCTGTGGATGATTCCGGAGATTAAAGCTGCATGAGGGTTAAAGCCAGAAATACCAGCGGAATGTGGGACGTGGCGTTTGATCCAACGGTGAAAAATGGAAGGTACGGCACAGCAACGGTTATGAGCGTTTCTGGGGCACGAAGTTGCACGTTGGTTAATACCAAGGCACCGGGAGGAACGGGATGCGTGGCACACGATCCAAAGGCCAGAAATTAAAAAGAAACCAGATCTACAGTCGTGGATGAAACCGGAAAATAGAAGTGCACGACAGTTAGAGATAAGTGGTGGTTGCAGAAATAAATGATTTCCACATGGCGAATTCGGTGGTCCTATAAAGGCAGGGTTGACCCCTCCAATGATTATTTTATTTGCTCAGGACCCGGCGAAAAGGACCTGGCAATTTGGGAGCTTCCAGTTGTCAGTACCAGGCACGTTCTGAACACATGCCTCCACAGTAAGCCAGGTAGGACTTTAATCCTGTAACTCCTTCGCCCAATTATCATTATAAATTAAGAAATGGACCAACAGAGCGAGGTTCGTGTGTCTGGTCGAGTCCCGGATGACAGAGAGGAATTTTTGGTAGATAGACACAGGGGCGTCTGCGACCCCTTCCTGTCCACAGGGAGCGTGTCTGGAAGCAAAGAGAAATTGTGGTCTTATTTTTCGCAGGGGAATGACGTTCTGAATGTATGCAAGTCTTTTTTGTACCATTTCGCCCTAGAGAAAACCCTCCACTTCCCTGAATTTTCCGAATGGTGTGCGGTGAATTATTCCCCCTCTCAGAGGATCATTGTGAGTCGGTCCGCGTCGAAAATACTGTGTAAAATTGATGCTTCGGTCGTCACAGAAAATCTTAGTATGCTCGAAAGCTACCCTGTAAATCGTGAGTCTGTAAATGAATCTGTCCTTGTCGAGTTTTTCAAAAATTGCGAAAGTGAAATTCGCTCTCGATTCCTGTCAAGTATCCTAAAGGAAGGTCAATCCCTTGAAGGCCTTTCCTCACCTTTCCCTTACACATTTTTAGAACTGAGGTGCAACTGGTAATGTCTTTGGTCTGTAAGGTGTTAGGTCTAGATGACGATTGTCATATAGGTGATGTTATCCTTGGTTTCTTGTTAAAAATAAATTCTTTAAGTCTCGAGTCCCAGTCAGTCCCCGTGCTTAATTTAGATGAGTACCTTGCCGAAGCGATCCACTTCTAGTTGACTGAATTTCCCAAGGTCCAGTTTTTTAGATTTCAAACACACTTGCTTAACATGTTATTATGTTCTAATGTTACTGAATTAAAGTTCTTAAGTGCTCTATCTTCTTCTGATTTTCCCAAGCAAATCAACATGGTCGAATTCGCCAATTCGATCATGTCCGAAATATACAGGATGTTATTTGATGAAGACCTGCCCCGTGTCCTAGACGAAATGAGATGTCTAATGCAGTCGTCGCCCGAAGATCGGGTGGGGGACTGGTTCCTGTACAGAGGTTACATAGTGTTAAGAATATATGGCTTTACTGATTAGCCTTATAGGCTACCATCCTTCTTGACCCCAAGGATTTTCGCACTGGAGTTCATGAGGCAGAGATTGTTGTCAGAGGAGGAGCACTTTGGTGCTTTCAAAAAATCTTTGAATATTAAATTTCCATTTAAAGTCGGCCCTTTCATTTTTAAAGGTAAAGGTGCCCTGGCATTTATAGAAAGGTTGATGGAGAATATGGATTTCATAAAAGATGTAAATATGAACTACGACCCCCACCAGGTGATCTCATTGAGAAAGCAGGCAAACAAGAATAAACCATTCGAGCATCAGGCTATTGAGGGGCTAGCTGAAATGGCCAATTTGTTGCAGTATACTGATAGGTCAAATTCTGATGAAGAGACACATGCTACACCTGTCACAGCGACCCAAATAACAGAAGGTGCTGGTATGGTAGTCAAGAGGAGTTTGTCTGAAACAGAGAGTATGGACGTAGACGAGGAAGGGCCGCATAAAAGGGCAAAGCTGCTTCAAAGTGGTGAAATTGTAGATAAGGAGGTTTCTGATGGTTCCAAAAGAGGTGCCCTAGTTCCCCTGAAAGCGGTGCAAGTAAGCCAATTCTCTTTCAAGAATCTGGAAGGTGATGTAGATAGTTCGGAATTGTGCCACGTGTTTAAGTCTAAGGAAGACCTAAAAGCCAGTTACATGGAGAAGAGGAAGCAGTCTATGGAGGAAATGAGAAATTTGCTCCCGAAGGTTAGAAGTCTATGCAGTTCGAAAACCTCTCTGGTCTCTGCTAGAGATGCTGAGAGGAATACTTTTAGAATGGCTATGGCGAGTGACAAGAGAATGTCTGAAATAGAAATCCGGTTAGACAAAATCAGCACTCCGGACAAAATTCAACTCCACAAACAGATAAGCGATATCATCTACTCAGACTTGCTTCAAGCCATGATGAAGATCAATAAATTACAGGTCTTGATAGATAAATTGGAAATCCAGTTGAAACATGAGAAAGTAGAAAATAAAGCAAATGTTGTTCAGATTAAGAAGTTGCAGACAGACATTGCTAGTTCAGACAGTACACAGGCAGTCAAGAGGTTGTTAGAGGAAAAGGATAATGCCCTCTAGGTCCTAAAGAAGAAACTGAAAATCCCAGGCACTGAACATGTTCAGTCATCTGAATTGATAGCCCTCCAAGAATAAAATGATAAAGTCCATCAGGAGATGATGGAATACAAAGGAAGAGCCGGAGAGTTACAGGAGGAAAAAGAGAAGTGGGAAGCCAAAAGGGAGGAGCTGTTAGCCCAAATCTCCTTGATGAAAAAAGATCATAATGAAGAGAAGGAGATTATGGAAGAGTTGATGAGCCAAACTCCCACCGGCGAGGACTTGTCTATTGTAAATATCCAGAAGCCTTTAGATGATTTCTCTACTGATGATTTGTTAGTACCAATGTCACAGGTGAGTTTGAAAGAAGAAGCAATCAAAGATTTGAAAGCAGAAAATGAGAAGATGAAAGCTGAACTGGTTAAAGTTAATGAAAGCAAAAAACAGATCTTGCAAGACAGGAATCAATTACAGAAAAAGCTCTATGAGCTAAAAGAAAAATGCATTGGGAAAGGCCCTCTTCAGGGGGCGAAACATATCATTTGGGATACCCTGACTATAGAGATTACCAAGTTCCGACACTACTTGAATTTTATTGATGATTTGAGTATACTAACAGATTCGGCTCAACAAAAACTGAAACTGGTGAATGAACACATGGAAAAAAGACCCCTCACTACAGCTCAGAACACATTAAATTTTCTGAACTCACTGACATACCAGAAGTTGCACGACATGGGCATAAAGGACAGAATCTCAATAGTGCTGTGGGTGAAGAAGATCATCCACAAACACCATTTAATGAAGACTGTCCAAGACAAGTCAGAAGAATTGCTTGTGCAAGTCAATAAGTTCAAACAAGAGTTTAAAGAGTTGTTCGAAGATGGATTGTCGTCCTTCTAGGACGAAGAAGGTCGGATGCTCCCGCCGGAACATTATCATCACCTGCTTGTCCGGGATCGCATGGACCATTCAAAATTTAATAACTTGGAAAAGAGCCTGACAGGACAAACCATTGTGAACATGTTGATGGAAGACTTCGAAATCCTGCAGAAGTTCGCAATCATCAGAGCCAGATCGACCAAGAAATCTTATGAAACATTTATGGAGCTTGAGGTAGCAATTCAAGAGATGATGGAGTGTGACACCCCAAGTTCGGAGCAGTGGAAAGATGTAGAGCGGTTTGGGAAAACAAAGTATATTCTTCCCCCCTAGGAGCAGGTGTCAGGTACTGAATGGTTGATGGGGCAAAGACATGGAGTTGATGGGGCAAAGACATAGAGCTGATGGGGCAAAGACATGAAGCTGATGGGGCAGAGATGTGGAGCTATTGGGGCAAAGACGTGGAACTATTGGGTGAAAGTTTGTTATCCAGTTGATTTGTACTTTGTGATCTGTTAGGAATGGAGTTGTAACAACTTCCTAGTGGTGTAGGAATTCAGTTACAAACTCTAATTTACGCCGATCATTCTGTTATTGATCTGCTGGGGGCCGACTTATTGTGTAATCTATAAATTTTTATCTTTTTATGAGATGGGGGTTGGAACCCATCGGGTTGTGAATAATTTGGAGAACATATCTGTTTTTTGAAAGAACAAAGTGAATGCATGAGAGTTTTGTCAGAGATTCATGTGTCGTTGATATTACAGTCTGTGCTTCTTTCTTTTATGTGATTGTACCTTCTTTGTGTAACACTCCATTTTGTTTCTTCCTCGTATCTGGAATATAGCGTTAGATGATTAGAATTCATGTGTTTATGCTCTGGTTATGATTTCAGATATTATATGAATTTTTCTGCTAAAGTTGATATAGAATTCATCCTTGTTGATGCTCTGTATTAATGGGTTGTTTCTTCATCTCTTCTGTTCCACCAGAATCAATTTGAATGACTGTGATGATATGATTACCTTGCTTTTGATGAATATCATGTATATGTGTTTGTGGTATCTTTGTATTGTATATGACTCCATGCCCAATGGTTATGTTATTGTTTCAGCCAATATATAAATCTGTGAATGTTATTTCAAATCTGGTCTTGTTAAATCTTTCTTGAGAGATCCCTCTCTGGAAGAAAATACCAGTTTCTTCCTAAAGTGGTTTTGCTGTTACCTTGGAGTATACCTTTTACAACCTGGGTACATTCTGAGTGCTAACAAACTGGCGCCGCTGCCGGGGACGAAAGTGCTTATCTGCCCCGGGAGAACAACAGAGATTAAGAGAGATTTTTGTGGGAAAACAGGAGTTTCAAAAAGAAAAGAAGGTTGTATATTTTTCCTGACGACTTCATTGTGAAATTGTTTCAGAATTCAAGAACGACATTCTGGCTTCAAGAAGACATACACGAGGTAACTCTGATACCGAAATTATGAAAAGTTTTGAGGATCCAGAAAAGTTGTTTAAAAGAAAAAATAAAGAGAAGTTAGATTTTCCTTTGTTCGGCCCATCATCATCACCAGATTCTCATATTAATCCGGCATGGGAAGTCAATACTACGCAGAACCTGTTGAGAACTAGATCCGAACCCGACCTAAAAAACATTGAGTTCATTCCTTGTGGGCTGAGAGCTAGGTCTGAATCCGACCTCAAAAATACTGAGTCCGATCCTAGCAGGTTAGAATCTTATCTATTAGATTCCCTCTGGAAGGATTTGCAACAAGCCTCTAAAACTGAAACAACAGCCCCCGAGCATTCTCAAAGTACTGTAGTTCTTGTGAACCCACCCAGACCAATGGCTGCTAGGTTTGCTCCCTTGCGTTTGCCGGTTGTATTACATGATCTCCCCCAAAATTATTCTCAGAGGATTTCTTTATTTGATGGGGAAGGTGATATAACCGCAAAACAGCATGTTGCCAAGTTTGAAGATTTCATTGACTTGGAAGAAGTTGACTATCCTAATGTCAAACTGCAGTTATTTGCCCAAAGTTTGTCTGGGGAGGCAAAGAAGTGGTTTAAAGACTTGCCTAATGGATCCATAGCAAATTTTCAGGCTTTTCAAAACGCCTTTCTGGACATGTGGGACAATAAATAGAACCCTCTGCAGCTTTTATCTCAGTACAATAGTCTTAAGAAGGGGGGTTTTGAGTCTGTTCACAAATTTTCAAGCAGATTCATGAGGGCTTGCAACTCTATTCCTGAAGATATAAAGCCTTCTCCTGCAGCTGCTCAACTGCATTATGCTGGAGCTTTTGATAATGATTTTGCATTCCCATTACGGGAAAGGAGATCGGCAACTCTTGCTGCCATGTTTACTGATGCCCTAGAGGTGGAAGCTAACATGATGGCTAGTGGGAAGATAAAACATAGAGACATGGACAGGAGGAGAAGAGAAGACAATGGGCCTTCTACTTCATCTTCTCCTGCTGATGTTAAATTTGAGACAATGTTGAAGACCATGGAAAAGTTGATGGATAGGTTAACCATGGATACTAGGCCTTTCAACAGGGAGCAGGGGGATCCCCAAATCAGGAATCCAAATTTCAGGAGACCAAATCCCCCTGTACCTCCCCAGAACAGGCAGAGAAATCCAAGAAACCAAGAAGAATAGCCTATCCGTCCGCCTTTCCCTGAAAATTATATTGGGGATGAGGAAGACCCACCTGAGAATGAGATTCATCTGTTTGGGGAATAGGATTCAGAAATATACCTCACTGAAGAATAACATAATATGTTTGCGCAGGAAGGTCCAAACGAAGAATTTGAGAATGAGCTATATCAGAGAGGTTACTTGCATGCAATGTATGATGTGCAAAGGAAAATGAGATTGAGGAATAGGGATGTCCCCATGAATAAAGGGAAGGCAAATCCTAATCAGCCTTCCTCTAGTTCTTTGGATGGAGAAAAGGGGAAAGGACTACAAAAAGAACCCTCTGTGAGTAAAGAGTTTGAAAAGGAGGTACAAAGGGATAAAATAATAAAGAAGGCGACTACGATTGATGTGGAAAAGATTGGTGCTCGTTTTAACCTACAAAATGAACTTTCAAAACTAAAGATCTCTGTTCCATTTAATGAGCTACTGAGAAACACTGAATACAGAGATACTATCACCAAAATGATCAAAAACCAAGGAGAATGGCAGTCAGACATTTTAGAATTAAATGATGATAATCCTGCTATTTCATTTGGACCCAAAGTTGAAAATTTAGAAGATGAAGAAGTTCCTCCTTTCTATTTAAGTCTAAATGTGCATGACAAAGTGGTCCATAATGCTATGTTGGATTCCGGGGCATCACACAATTTAATGCCTAAAGGAGTCGTGGAAAGTCTGGATTAGAAGTGACTAGACCATATAAGGATTTGTACTCATTTGATTCTAAGAGAGTAAAATGCCTTGGTTTAATTAAAGACATGGTGGTGACCCTGAATAAATTGCCATCTAAAACTATAGTCATGGACGTGGTGGTAGCAGATATCCCACCCAAATTTGGGGTATTGCTGTCAAGATCTTGGACCTCCAAACTGAAAGGTAGTTTACAGATGGACATGTCATATGCAACGATTCCTGTTCCAGATGGTAGCAGAAGGTTATATAGTGAAAAAAGAACCCCCTATGTGGTTAGCAGTCAAGATAAACCTGAAGTCCATCACATATATGCTATTGATACTGATTTGGGGTCTTCCATTTTCTTTAATGAGGCTGTTCCACATGGGGTAGAAGGGACATTGCAAGAGAAGTCTGAGGCAAATGAGGAAAAAGAAGTTTTGGAGCAGGAAGCTTTGGAAGCAAAGCAGAAAAAAGAAGGCCAATGGATCATGTACTTTGATGGATCTGTTGCAAAGGTTGGTGCTGGGGCCGGTGTCTACATCATTTCTCCTATTCATGATTTCAAAGCCTTGTCATACAAATTGCTATTTGAATGCACAAATAATGTAGCAGAGTATGAGGTTCTGTTATTGGGGCTACATGCTTTGAAGGATCTGGGAGCTCAGAGGGTCCGGATCTTGGGAGATTCTGAGTTGGTGATAAACCAGGTAAATGAGAGTTATCAAACCAAGCATCCTCGGATGAGGGCTTACAGAAATGAAGTATGGGATATGCTTGGCAATTTCTTCACAGAGCATACAATCCAGGTTGTTCCCAGAGTTGAAAATTTGGTGGTCGATTCCTTAGCAGTATCTGCTGGAAAATTTGAGACCCCAATGACTAATCAAAAGGAATACCAGGTGGAGATTTTGAACAGACCTTCTATCCCTGACAATTACAAATAATGGCAGGTGTTCAAAGATGATATGTAGATTCGAAGATTTCTAGAGTTGTCAGGAGAGTTTGTGAATACTCATTTTGACAATGAAAATGATAATGAGGGGACCCCTGGAGATGACGAAGAAATTGAATCAGAAGAAGATACTGAGAGGTTAAAGAAGACCTTGGGAGGTAAGGATATCATCCAGCTGAAAAACAATTTCATACCAAGAGGCCTGATCCCTTTAGAAAGGCTCTTTGATCAAAATGATGTTGCCAAGAACCCCAAAGTGAAACCTGTTGGTGATGCCGTTGAAGATAAAAATATTGGCACTGAGGAAAATCCTAAAATCATAAAATTATCCAAGAAGCTACTGGAAAAAGAGAAAGAGGAGTATGTAAAGTTGATGAAAAAATATACAGATGTGTTTGCTTGGAGTTATGAAGATCTCAAAGAATATGATACATCTATCATACATCATACTATTCCTATAAAGCCTGGAGAAAAGCCTTTTAAGAAAAAACTCAGGAGGATCAATCCTAAGCTGCTCCCTGTCATTGAGGAGGAAATAAAGAAGCTATTTGATGCTAAGATCATTGTAACACTCAGATTTTCTAAATGGGTTGCAAATTTGGTCCCAGTCAGAAAGAAGAATGGGGAGATAAGACTGTGCATAGATTTCCGCAATTTGAATAAGGTCTCCATGAAAGACAACTATCCTCTACCCAAGATGGATCATATACTGCAGCAAGTGGTGGGAGCTGAGAGGATCTCGATGCTAGATGGTTTTTCAGGGTATAATCAGATCAAAGTGCTGCCAGAAGATCAGGAGAAAACTGCCTTTACTACACCCTGGGGCACTTTCATGTATGCGAAGATGCCTTTTGGTTTGATGAATGCAGGCGCCACTTTCCAGCGAGCTATGGACATTGCCTTTGCAGGATAAATTGGAAGTTTCGTGGTAATCTATATGGATGATATCACAGTCTACTCAAAGTCTGATAGAGAGCATCTCCATCATCTGGAGAGGGTCTTCATGAAGTGTAGGAAATATGGCATATCTTTGAATCCTAAGAAGTCTAATTTTGCACTAGAAGAAGGAAAGCTGCTAGGCCATATAATATCCAAGGATGGCATAAAGATTGACCCTGAAAGAGTAAGTGCAATTCTGAAGGTGGGAGAACCCAGAAGCAAAAAGGAGATACAATCATTTCTGGGTCAGGTAAATTTCTTAAGGAGATTTGTACCAAGCTTTGCTGAGATCTTGATGAATATTACAAATATGTTGAAGAAAGGTCATGAAATAAAATGGAGCACAGAAGCTAAGGAGTCATTTCGGGAAATCAAGAAGGCCATTTCAGAAGCTCCTGTCTTGGTAAGTCCATATTTTGCCAAATATTTTTCAGTATTCTCATATGCTTCTGAACATACTATAGCAGCAGTATTATTACAGAAAAATGAGGAAAATTTGGAACAACCCATAGCCTTTTTCAGTAAAATGCTACGAGATGGGGAGTTGAAATATGATATCATGGAAAAGCAGGCCTATGCTTTGATTAAAGCATTAAAGGATTTCAGAATATATGTTTTGCATTCCCATGTAATTGCACATGTCCCAACCGCTGCAGTAAAAGCAATTTTGACTCAGCTGGACCCCGAAGGCAGGAGGGCAAGATGGATAGCTACACTATTGGAATATGATATAGAAATAAAACCCACGAAGATGGTCAAAGGACAAGGGTTAGCAAAGATGATGACAAACTCAAATTGTGAATCTTTACAGATCAATTTTTTGACTCACCAGTCTAATCAGTTAGACGAAGAGATAGAAGTGATGGCTGACTTTGTGGCCTCTCCATGGTACTCTGGTATTGTATATGTCCTCCGAAATTTGCAAGCAACAGAAGGATTAAGTAAATCGAGAGCAAGATCTGTAAAGTTGAAATCTGCTAAATTCTATATCATAAATAAATATCTTTATTGGAAGGATCCTGGAGGAGTTCTACTTAATTGTCTATTGGAGGATGAAGCCCAGCAAATTACCAAAGAATTTCACAAAGGGGACTATGGGGGACATCATTCTTGGAAGGTGACTGCAAACAAAATCCTGAGAGCTGGTTATTATTGGCCTACATTATTCTCAGATGTATATAAAGAAATCAGCAAATGTCATCAATGCCAAATTTTCGACGGGAAGAGAAAGGTGCTACCTCTCCCTCTGAATCCAATAACAGTTGAAGCTCCTTTCCAGCAATGGGGTTTGGATTTTATTGGTGAAATAAACCCCAACTCATCAGGTCAGCACAGGTGGATCTTGACAGCTACAGACTATTTTACTAAATGGATAGAAGCAATTCCTACCAGGAGGGCCACTGAGAATGTGATCATGGAGTTTCTTGAAGAAAATATATTGGCTCGGTTCGGGTGTCCAAAAAGGATAGTAACAGACAACACAGCTGCTTTCAAATCCAGGAAGATGATTAACTTTTGTCATAAATATCATATAAGCCTCAATCACTCAACTGCATATTACCCTCAAGGAAATGGATTAGCTGAATCTTCAAATAAAAGCCTGGTGAGGATTATCAAAAAACTGTTGGAAGATAATAAGAGGTCCTGGCACACCAAACTAAAATATGCTCTATGGGATGACAGGATTAGTACTAAAAGAGCCATTGGCATGTCTCCATTCCAACTGGTATATGGGGCTGAAGTAATTTTTCCAACATCATTAGGGGTACATGTTATGAGATATTTCCAGGATCAGCAAGAAGAACCAAATCACATACAGCGGAGGATAAATCAGATCATTGAGCTAGAAGAACGAAGAAGTAAGGCTTATGACAAAGTGCAGTCTCATCAAGAGAAAATGAAGAATACTTTTGACAGAAGGATCAAGGAAGAGCAGTTTCAGATTGATGACTTGGTTTTGAAGTGGGATGCTCCTAACGAAGACAAGCATGGAAAGTTCAACCCTATGTGGGTCGGACCTTATGTTGTTGCTGGGTACAAAGGACAGAATGCATTTTTGTTGGAATATACTAACGGGGTTCTTCTGGAGAGTAACCCTGTAAATGGAAGATATATAAAGCATTACCTGTCCTGAGAGGGAAGGTAAAGTTTGTATCATAGAATTGTATATATTTGTTTCTCTTTACAAATAAATAGCAATGGTAAGCCGAATGTATTTGAAGCTCGCAGTGAAAGCCCTAAGATCCAGGAGGCTTACCATTCATTTTCTAAAAATATCTAAAAGTGATATATTTACAAAAAACAAAAGAGGGGTTTTTGGGAGTTAGCATGCAAAATCAAAGACAGGCACCTGGTCTACGAGTTCTTTGATACCTCGCAGGGAGGATATCATCCCTAGATGGAGCCAGCTATTAACACCTGTATTTAACAAAGGGAGAAATAAGACCATAGTGGGGATAAGGTAATGTTGTTTAAATACTTTTGTTAAAGGATATAGTGCAAGGGTGGAATTATAGTCAAAATATCGATCAATTTTCCAAAGAGCCCAGGCCGCGATGAAGGAAGGAATAAAATCAATGGTTGGTGTTCCCCCCGCCCTTCGCAACATGCAAGGAAGATAAGACAGGTTTCGGCTTTTAACCAGCTGCACATATCAAAGGTTATAAAGTGGTCCTGGGCAGATCCACGGTTCACATCAAATCCACCTTGTGAAGGCACAAGTTGGTTAAGAAAATGGAGTCTGGCGGAATCGTGTATCCTTCTCTCAATCCGACGGTGGCGAGGTGAGGTCGGATCATATCGAGGGATGAGAGTGATTCCGGAAGCGAAACGTGCACGGCGGATAAGCCCAAAAGGCCCAGCGGAATTTGTTATCCGATGACATATCTGACGGACGGAAATCAAAGCGGGATAGATCAACGGTTATTATAAGTTCCGGGGAGTGCAATTGCATGGGAGATAAGTCCCAGACTCCCAGCGGAATTGGGTAGACGTCGACAGATCTGACAGCTGATGAAGGCCGGGCGATCACATCAACGGCTGAAAAAGGTTCCGGAGCCCAAACTTGCACGTTGGATAAAGGGAAGGATCCCAGCAGAATTTGATAGGCGGAAAGTGATCCAACGGCTCGCCAATAAAGGTATATTAGATCGAGGGTTGTGGATGATTCCGGAGATTAAAGCTGCATGAGGGTTAAAGCCAGAAATCCCAATGGAATGTGGGACGTGGCGTTTGATCCAACGGTGAAAAATGGAAGGTACGGCACAGCAACGGTTATGAGCGTTTCTGGGGCACGAAGTTGCATGTTGGTTAATACCAAGGCACCGGGCGGAACGGGATGCATGGCACACAATCCAAAGGCTAGAAATTAAAGAGAAACCAGATCTACGGTCATGGATGAAACCGGAAAATAGAAGTGCACGGCAGTTAGAGATAAGTGGTGGTTGCGGAAATAAATGATGTCCACGTGGCAAATTGGGTGGTCCTATAAAGGTAGGGTTGACCTCTCCAATGATTATTTTATTTCCTCGGGACCCAGCGAAAAGGACCTGGCGATTTGGGAGCTTCCAGTTGTCAGTACCAGGCACGTTTCGAACACACGCCTCCACAGTAAGCCAGGTAGGACTTTAATCCTGTAACTCCTTCGCCCAATTATCATTATAAATTAAGAAATGGACCAACAGAGCGAGGTTCGTGTGTCTGGTCGGGTCCCGGATGACAGAGAGGAATTTTTGGTAGACAGACACAGGGGCATCTGCGACCCCTTCCTGTCCACAGGGAGCGTGTCCGACAGCAAAGAGAAATTGTGGTCTTATTTTTTGCAGGGGAATGACGTTCTGAATGTATGCAAGTCTTTTTTGTACCATTTCACCCTGGAGCAAACCCTCCACTTCCCTGAATTTGCCGAATGGTGCACGGTGAATTATTCCCCCTCTCAGAGGATCATTGTGAGTCGGTCTGCGTCGAAAATACTGTGTAAAATTGATGCTTCGGTCGTCAAAGAAAACCTTAGTCTGCCTGAAAGCTACCCTGTAAATCGTGAGTCTGTAAGTGAATCTGTCCTTGCCGAGTTTTTCAAAAATTGCGAAAGTGAAAGTCGCTCTCGATTCCTGTCAAGTATCCTGAAGGAAGGTCAGTCCCTTGAAGGCCTTTCCTCGCCTTACCCCTTGCACATTTTTAGAAATGAGGTGCAACTGGTAATGTCTTTGGTCTGTCAAGTGTTAGGTCTAGATGACGATCGTCATATAGGTGATGTTATCCTTGGTTTCTTGTTAAAAATAAATTCTTTAAGTCCCGAGTCCCAGTCAGTCCCCGTGCTTAATTTAGATGAGTACCTTGCCGAAGCGATCCACCTCCAGTTGACTGAATTTCCCAAGGTCCAGTTTTTTAGATTTCAAACACACTTGCTTAACATGTTATTATGTTCTAATGTTACTGAATTAAAGTTCTTAAGTGCTCTATCTTCTTCTGATTTGCCCAAGCAAATCAACATGGTTGAATTCACCAATTCAATCATGTCCGAAATATACAGGATGTTATTTGATGAAGACCTTCCCCGTGTCCTAGATGAAATGAGATGTCTAATGCAGTCATCGCCCAAATATCGGGTGGGGGACTGGTTCCTGTACAGAGGTTACATAGTGTTAAGAATATATCGCTTTACTGGTCAGCCTTATAGGCTACCATCCTTCTTGACCCCAAGGATTTTCGCACTGGAGTTCATGAGGCAGAGATTGTTGTCAGAGGAGGATCACTTTGGTGCTTTCAAAAAATCTTTGAATATTAAATTTCCATTTAAAGTCGGCCCTTTCATTTTTAAAGGTAAAGGTGCCCTGGAATTTATAGAAAAGTTGATGGAGAATATGGATTTCATAAAAGATGTAAATATGAACTACGACCCCCACCAGGTGATCTCATTGAGAAAGCAGGCAAACAAGAATAAACCATTCGAGCATCAGGCTATTGAGGGGCTAGCTGAAATGGCCAATTTGTTGCAGTATACTAACAGGTCAGATTCTGATGAAGAGACACATGCTACACCTGTCACAGCGACCCAAATAATATAAGGTGCTGGTATGGTAGTCAAGAGGAGTTTGTCTGAAATAGAGAGTATGGATGTAGACAAGGAAGGGCCGCATAAAAGGGCAAAGCTGCTTCAAAGTGGTGAAATTGTAGATAAGGAGGTTTCTGATGATTCCAAAAGAGGTGCCCTAGTTCCCCTGAAAGTGGTGCAAGTAAGCCAATTCTCTTTTAACAATCCGGAAGGTGATGTAGATAGTTCAGAATTGTGCCACGTGTTTAACTCTAAGGAAGACCTAAAAGCCAGTTACATGGAGAAGAGGAAGCAGTCTATGGAGGAAATTAGAAATTTTCTCCCGAAGGTTAGAAGTTTGTGCAGTTCGAAAACCTCTCTAGTCTCTGCTAGAGATGCTGAGAGGAATACTTTTAGAATGGCTATGGTGAGTGACAAGAGAATGTCTGAAATAGAAATCCGGTTAGACAAAATCAGCACTCCGGACAAAATTCAACTCCACAAACAGACAAGCGATATCATCTACTCAGACTTGCTTCAAGCCATGACGAAGATCAATAAATTGCAGGTCTTGATAGATAAATTGGAAATCCAGTTGAAACATGAGAAAGTAGAAAATAAAGCAAATGCTGTTCAGATTAAGAAGTTGCAGACAAACATTGCTAGTTCAGATAGTACACAAGCAGTCAAGAGGTTGTTAGAGGAAAAGGATAATGCCCTCCAGGTCCTGAAGAAGAAACTGAAAATCCCAGGCACTGAACATGTTCAGTCATCTGAATTGCTAGCCCTCCAAGAAGAAAAGGATAAAGTCCATCAGGAGATGATGGAATACAAAGGAAGAGCCGGAGAGTTACAGGAGGAAAAAGAGAAGTGGGAAGCCGAAAGGGAGGAGCTGTTAGCCCAAATCTCCTTGATGAAAAAAGATCAGAATGAAGAGAAGGAGATTATGGAAGAGTTGATGAGCCAAACTCCCATTGGCGAGGACTTGTCTATTGTAAATATCCATAAGCATTTAGATGATTTCTCTACTGATGATTTGTTAGTACCAATGTCACAGGTGAGTTTGAAAGAAGAAGCAATCAAAGATTTGAAAGCAGAAAATGAGAAGATGAAAGCTGAACTGGTTAAAGTTAATGAAAGAAAAAAATAGATCTTGCAAGACAGGAATTAATTACAGAAAAAGCTCGATGAGCTAAAAGAAAAATGCATTGGGAAAGGCCCTCTTCAGGGGGAGAAACATATCATTTGGGATACCCTGACTATAGAGATTACCAAGTTCTTACACTACTTGAATTTTATTGATGATTTGAGTATACTGACAGATTTGGCTCAACAAAAACTTAAACTGGTGAATGAACACATGGCAAAAAGACCCCTCACTATAGCTCAGAACACATTAAATTTTCTAAATTCACTAACATACCAGAAGTTGCACGACATGGGCATAAAGGACAGAATCTCAATAGTGTTGTGGGCGAAGAAGATGATCCACAAACACCATTTAATGAAGACTGTCCAAGACAAGTCAGAAGAATTGCTTATGAAAGTCAATAAGTTCAAACAAGAATTTAAAGAGCTGTTCGAAGATGGATTGTCGTCCTTCTGGGATGAAGAAGGTCGGATGCTCCCGCCGGAACATTATCATCACCTGCTTTTCCGGGCTCGCATGGACCATTCAAAATTTAATAACTTGGAGAAGAGCCTGACAGGACAAACCATTGTGAACATGTTGACGGAAGACTTCGAAATCCTGCAGAAGTTCACAATCATCAGAGCCAGATCGCCCAAGAAATCTTATGAAACATTTATGGAGCTCGAGGTAGCAATTCGAGAGATGATGGAGTGTGACACCCCAAGTTCGGAGCAGTGGAAAGCTGTAGAGCGGTTTGGGAAAACAAAGTATATTCTTCCCCCCTAGGAGCAGGTGTCAGGTACTGAATGGCTGATGGGGCAAAGACATGGAGCTGATGGGGCAAAGACATAGAGCTGATGGGGCAAAGACATGAAGCTGATGGGGCAGAGACGTGGAGCTACTGGGGAAAAGACGTGGAACTATTAGGCGAAAGTTTGTTATCCAGTTGATTTGTACTTTGTGATCTGTTAGGAATGGAGTTGTAACAACTTCCTAGTGGTGTAGGAATTCAGTTACAAACTCTAATTTACGCCGATCATTCTGTTATTGATCTGCTGGGGGCCGACTTATTGTGTAATCTATAAATTTTTATCTTTTTATGAGATGGGGGTTGGAACCCATCGGGTCGTGAATAATTTGGAGAACATATCTATTTTTTGAAAGAACAAAGTGAATGCATGAGAGTTTTGTCAAAGATTCATGTGTCATTGATATTACAGTCTGTGCTTCTTTCTTTTATGTGATTGTACCTTCTTTGTGTAACACTCCATTTTGTTTCTTCCTCGTATCTGGAATATAGC
>LPNX011133110.1:491351-632357 GCA_001517045.1 Pseudotsuga menziesii
TTCTATTACCTTGGAGTATACCTTTTACAACCTGGGTACATTCTGAGTGCTAACAGAGACTAACGAATGATATGGTATATTATGACCCAGCTTGGTCGGCTGTCCCTAATAAGCTTCCCTCAAGCACTCCCAAGTTCAAGGGCAAACCAAGAGAAGATTCGAGTGAACATGTTACTACATTTCACCTATGGTGCTCTTCTAATTCCTTACATGAAGATTCGATCTATTTAAAGCTATTTCAACGCACCCCCACCGGGCCTGTCGCGATATGGTACATAGAGCTACCTAGGGGGGCATTCGCTTTGTTCGATGACCTAGCTATGACTTTTATCAACCACTTCTAGCTACCAGTGCGTTATGACATTGGTACTGAACTCTTGTCAACATTCCAGCAAGATAAAGCCATGCATCTCTGACCATATCCAAGAGTGGTGTAGACAGAAGAGATTGATTAAAGCCTTCATACCGTTGAAGTTTCTCCTCGAGTGGTTCCTTAAATCGTTACTACCTTATTTAGCGAAGTATTTTTCTACATCCAGATCTTAGAATGAGGATCAAGCCATTTTTTGGGCACAGGAATTGGACTTGATTTATGCTCAGTCTAGTTTGTTATATGAGATCATTCCTAATGCTCCACGTCCTAGTTTCGACCCTAAGGTCAAACCTAGACCACATGCCGATGGCATTGTTGGTCGTACGAGTACCAAACCTGCAGATTCGGTTGTGAAAAAGTTCAGTCAATTATCTATCAACCAATATGCCTTGGGACAAGCCTTGGCTTCGTCTCAACCCACCCAAATGGTGAGTGTGCTTGCGGTACAATCGTCAGACCAAAAGGGTAACCAGCAACCCGGAAGGAATAAAAAGAAAGGTAAAAATAATCGTAAGGGTGGGAATAGGAATGAAAATGCCAACTCTAATGACAAGAACGCCTGAAATGCTGGGCGGGACAAGCAACCTAAATGTAAGGTTAAGTTTCCTTGCAAGTTATTTAAGGATGATCACCTCACTCACTTGTGCCCTTGGATAGAAGAAGCCTCGAGATTCATAGCGCAGGGCCCAGCTGTGCTAACCAACCCTTTACCTCATAATCAAAACATGAACTCAAGGACCCATGATTAGTCTGGTGAGGATCAAGATCTGTCGGAGGCTTGCAGTGATCATGGTTGCATCAATATGGTGCATGCTTCTAAGGTTGTGACTCATGCGAAGGACTATGGTTCGTCACAATCAGACCTTGGAAAGGAACCTGCTCCACCCAAGAGCCCTTTGCGTATTGAAAAACCTGTGGATAAACCTGAAGTTTCTCCTCGCATTCCTAAGGGATTCCTTAAGCGTTCGGGGCACAATCCTAATTCCCGAGCCACCCAGAACTATTTTTCTATCGAGGATTTGGGCCACACTCCTTGTGTGATGTCTACACTCAAAGTACTTTAGAGTTGTCCTTCGCAAAGGAAAGATTTGTTTTCTGCTCTTGGTGTTCATGATGATAATTCTTCCTCTGTCATCAAATTTGAAACTATGGGACATCAGCCTCGCTTGCCTTACTATGTGTCTCTCTTGATTCACGTAGAATGTCTTAACATGACCGTCAAATGCACTATGATTGACGAAGGATTTGCTGCTTCTGTAATGACTTTAGCATGTTGGAAGGGTTTGGGTTCCCCCAAGTTGTCTAAATCTACTACCATGTTGACTGATTTTGATGGTATATCATTTCAACCGCACGACATTCTTCCTTTTAAAGTTTTTTTGGGAGAGAAGACCGTTGCGATAGAGGTCGAGGTGGTTGATGCACCCCTTGACTACAATTTGTTGCTGGGAAGGAATTGGATTTACAGTATGCAACCCGTAGCTTCTTCTCTATTTCGAGTGGTATGCCTTCTGTTTAATGGGAAGTTAGTTACGATTGATCAAACGTCATTCAAGAATCTGCTTGTTACCGCATCTTCGGGAGCTTCTATCCCTATTGTCCAGCACTCTCAGCTGGCAACTGGGAGTGTGGGTGTTGGCATGTATCCATCCCTCATGGGAAGCTTTAGTTGTGTTGCACCCATCCTTATGATAGGATGTAGTTCCGGTGAGGCTTCATCGTCTGTAAGATCGGTGTCTTTTCACACAAACTATATGGAGGATCCTTGGATTCTTCCTACACCGAATCCTTCATGTGAGCTCATCGAAACGGACATGTCGTTTCCTGCAAATATGATAGCATATCAAACTAATATTGGATCTATTGCAGAGCCTAGTTCTTCCTCTTCGCGGACAGAGGAGGAGGACCCTTATGTATTTCCTGCATGGGAAGTGCAGTCTTCTCACACACATGACTACCTTGATAGTGTTTTTCCTTCAGATGAGGCTATTATTGAGGCTATGTCTAGGGTTGAGCCACCTTGGGAAGAGTTGCATCATATATCTTATTTTCTTCCCGAGCTTGACCATTTAGAGTGTGAAGACTATAGGGAGATTCTTAGTGAGAGAATTGGTAGTTCCATTATTTCGTTAAGCTCTCATGGTCCAATGGCTGATGGAAACATGGCAAATATATCTCCTACCATTCCTATCAATATCTCTCACAGTCCTGGCAAGGTTGAGAATGTCTATATTGGGGAAGAATGTTCCCATGCTGAGATTCAAGAGTATATCGAGTTGTTCAAATAATTCCGTGATGTATTCGCTTAGTCATACATCGAAATGTCAGGTATCGACCCTCACATTGTTGAGCATGAGATTAAAACTTATCCTAATGCTAAGCCTCTTCGACAACACTTGCATGCGGTGAATCCTAGGAAAGCACCCTCGATTAAGGCTGAGATAGAAAAACTATTGAATGTTGGTTTTATCTATCCCATTCCCTTGACGGAGTGTGTTTCAAACCCCGTTCTGGTTGATAAGAAGCAAGGAATGATCCACATATGCACTAATTTTCGTGACTTGAATCCTGCCTGTCCTAAAGATAATTTTTCCACACCATTTATTGATCAGATCTTGGATGAGTGTGCGGGAAGCGAGGTATTTTATTTTATGGATGGATTTTCCGGATACAATCAGATACATATTAAACCCGAGGACCAACATAAGACTGCTTTCATTTGTCCTTGGGGTACCTTTGCATATCAGAAGATGCCCTTCGGCCTTAAAAACGTTGGAGCCACTTTTTAGCGGGCTATGACCTTGATCTTCCATGATATCAAATCGATTATTGAAGTCTTTTTTCATGACCTTGCTGCTCATTCTCACATGAGAATGCGTCATTCTTACCATTTGAGATTAGTGTTCGAAAGGTGCTGCCATTATTTGGTAAGTTTAAATCCTCACAAGTGCATCTTTTGTGTGAAGTCTAGTCACTTATTAGGGTTCATTTTCTCCAAGGAGGGTATAAGAGTCGACCCTTTAAAGGTTGAGGCAATACTTCAATTGTCTCGCCCGAAAAACATTAGACATCTTCAATGTTTGCAAGGCATGGCAAACTTCTTATGGAGATTCGTCATGAATTTTGCTAATTTGACTAGAGGATTTATGTGTCTTTTGAAGAAGGACACTACCTTTTGCTGGGATGAGTGAGCCTAGGAGTCCTTTGATGCGCTTAAGCAAGCCCTAGCATCGGCCTCGGTGATTAGTCCACCCGACTATAGTCGTGACTTTCTACTTTATGTGGTCGCATCTATGGAGACGATTGGTATGGTTTTGGTTCAAGAGGATGAGGAGCTCCAAGAGCATGTCATATATTATATGAGCCGAAACCTTATAGATGTGGAGATTCGTTATTCCCATGTGGAGAAGCTTGCCCTAGATACCGTTCATGTGGTTCAAATATTGAGACACTATATTCTCCTTCACCAAACCTTGGTGGTTTCCCATGTCAATCTGTTTCAATTCGTCCTCACTAGAAGGATGATAGGGAGAAATTATAATAAGTGGATTTTCATCCTACAAGAATTCAATCTTGAGTTTTTCTTGGAAAAATCAAAAAAATCCTTGATTTTTGCAAAGCTTATATCTAATTTCCCGAGCGAGGTGGAGGAGGAAACTTGTGAAGATACATTTGTCGATGAGCACATCTTCTTGATCTCAACTTTGGATCCATGGTATGGGGACATTATCATATATTTACAAATGTTGAAGGTACCTTCTCACCTTTCATGGGATGAACAACGACGATTACATCACGTTTCTAATAATTACCTCATAGTGGATAACACATTGTACCGCCGTGGGATAGATTCCATTTTACGTCGTTGTTTAACTCATGAGGAGGCTGAGCTTGTGTTGAATAATTACCATGGAGGGGCATGTGGTGGTCATTTATCTGGTCTTTCTACAGCCCAAAAAATCTTAAGAGTGGGTTATTTTTGGTCGTCGATCTTTAAAGATTGTGTTAATACGGTCAAGAAGTGCCACCCTTGCTAGGTGTTCGCACGTAATATGTGCTCGTGTCATGCCCCGTTACATCCCATTATCACTACCAATCCCTTCACTAAGTGGGGGCTTGATTTCATGGATTGCAACCCAGCTTCGGCTGGGGGGCATCATCATATTATCATGGTTGTTGACTACTTCACAAAATGGGTTAAGGCTATGCCTACAGTTAAATCTGACGGTGAGACAGTGGCACACTTTGTATTCAACCAGATTATTACTCGGTTTAGTATTCCGAAAGAGCTTGTCACTGACCATGGTAGGCACTTTTAGAATCATATGATGGAAGAGTTGGCCTCAAAGTTAGGGTATAAGCAAGAACATTCTTCTTCTTATTACCCTCAAGCGAATGGACAAGTTGAAGCAGTGAACAAATAACTCAAGTCTATTATCCAACAAATTGTTGCACAAAGCAAGACCAATTGGCATATTATGTTATATCCTGCTTTGTGGGCTTATAGGACCGCGGTTAATACTGCCACTGGAGTGGAGTCTGTATTGCCAATTGAGTGCTAGATCCCTTCTTTGAAGCTATCCATAGAGCTCTTACCGAACACTTCTCCATTGGAGGAACGTTTGGTCCATTTAGAGTAGCTTGATGAGTAGCGTCGAGATGCTTTAGTGGCTTTAGAAGTGAATAAGCGTCGCGTTAAGGTCCAGTACGATAAATCTGTCCATCCAAGGAGGTTTAGTGAAGGATATTTTGTCCTTTTGTGGAATCAAGCTAAAGAACCCTTGGGGGCAGGAAAATTCAACCCCATGTGGCATGGTCCTTACGTGGTTAAACATGTGTTAGAGAAGTGTGCTTATGAGCTAGTAGATTACGAGGGGACAGCCTTGGTGAAGCCTAGAAATGGGCTCTATCTTAAAAAGTACTATGCATGATTTTTAGCCAGGGTTGGCTATTGTATATTATTGTACAACATTTTGCATAGTTAGGTCTTTCTTATGGTGATCGAGTTTGTTGATTAGCTTGCGTTTCTTATGGCAGATGTCAGTGGAGTCTTCCATCTATATAGGATTCATGGATGGTGCAAGCCGTCACACTCAACACTCAGCCTCTGCTGCTTGGGTGATTTATACTCCTACGGGTCAGGTATTGTCTTCAGGAGGCGTATGTTTACGGCCCTCTTCAAACAATGTTGTTGAATATAGTGTCGTTATCGAGCTTGTATGAGATGCCATTTCACATGGTGTTCTCTCTCTTGAGGTACGTCTTGATTCGGAGTTAGTAGTGTCACAACTTCATGTCTTGTATCATGTTAGAGATTCAACACTATTACGGAGATTCTTACGTGTGAGATTGTTAGAATGGAAATTTGACAACATAACATACATACATGTTCCTAGAATTAATAATCAAGTTGTTGACTCATATGCTAACTACGTGTTAGATTGGAATTTGTTTCATAGACAGTAAGCTCATCACAAACATAAATTTTTACACATGTAAATAAATAAATCGATCATCATAAAAAAATTTCATTAAAACATCCAAAATGTGATAATACATAGTGTCATAATACAAAAATGGGGCTCTCGAGACACCAAAATATAAATACACGGTAGTACAAAATGTATCACTCCCAGGTATCTAAGCCTTGGGAGGAGGAGGGGGGTTCTGATCGTAAAATGTCACCATGGCTCTAGCCAGCCATCTAAATAACCGCACCTATGCTCGTGGCACACCCACCACCTGACGCTACATGGCCTCAAGCAGGTCCTCGACCTGCACCATGGGTACCCTGTGTGTCAACCTCACGAAGTTGGTATGAATGCTTTGGAGCATCCGCTCCGCATCCACACCTATAATGTCATCTCCTCTTCCCCTTCACATATGACTGGGGAAGCCTTCAGGCTACCGCGGTCCTACATCTGCATACACATGATAGGATGTCACTAGGTGTTGTCACAAAAAAACATGTCTTTTTTATTCCATATATCAAAAAACACAAAAAATTAAATAACTCAAAAAATATTAAAAAGAGGGTTGGGATTCGTTACCAATGTCACCATATGCAAATACTGGTGGTAATGGCATGTCGGGGTCTCTCCGAAAATCTATCCCCGCATAGGGGTAATCATCGATGGCAACTATCTGTCGTCACCACCATGGAAGGAAATCAGCTAGATAGGGGTTGGACACCCTTCCTCCACCCAGTCTGTGCATCGCATCTTCCCAACGTCATTGGGTCGAATCTCGAACCCCGTGAAGAGGAACGTCAACTCTAGGGCTCAATCCCAGAACACGCTCAAAGAAAAACGTGCTCAGTATGCTACTGAAACCGAAGTTTCATACTTTACCCATATTGCACTCATTGAGCTAGTGTTTCATGTTTCCCAGTAGTGCAGTGCTCCAATTGTACACAGTGGGTCTCATGCACTCCACTGCATAAAACATCAGAGGCCGGGAGGCCTGGTGGAGTGAAGCTAGTCTTGCTATCCTACCCAGTGTCAGTAGTATGGCCTTTAGGCCTAGCACTTGTATGGAGTTAGTTGGGATTTGACTCTCGACCTTCTCTCTGTTTGGATAACAATACACAGCTATGTACTCATCGATGGTGAGGCCACCTCTAGGTCCGCGAGACCGTAAGTTCACCACTTCCCCCTGTTGGGAAAGTCCAGTAATAAAGTATATGTCCTCCACTTCTATGGTGAGGGACATCCCATCAATCTGGAAAGACTCTGAGTCTAGATCCCAATAGTCTACTAGCATCTGCAGCAGTCTTGGTTTGGCCCTTAAGCCACCAAGACACCAAAACTTGTAGAGCCTGCATGCACGAAGAGCCTGTTGTGCCATTAGATCACCGTGAACTGCTTCTTCTACATCCTTGTGATCACGTTCTCTCCATTCTAGAACCATCCTGCACATTAAATTCAAGTTTGAGTCATTAGAACACTTCAAAAACCTTGAATGTGGCCTCATACGGGACTGTTTTCTAAACAATCGCGTATGTACGTGACTTTGAGGGCATTTTTCGCGTATATCCAGCCCTATACGCAGAAAAACCCTCGATTTCCATGTGGACCATAGCACGCACCTTAGAATGGCCTAGAATCCTTATTTGACCATGGAAAATTATAAAATTTGCATGAAAATGAAAGAGCAGGGCATGGGTAATTACCTGGAAAAAACGGTAGTGGATTCTGTTGACTGGATCTCCCAAAATTTGCTATTGAAGTTCTGAGCTCAATTGGGTAAAAATTTCAAATGTTATATAATTTTTTGAATTTTTTTACTATTTATATAAATTTTTCAAAAATTTTACCCCCTTTTCTATAGTTTGGACCATTTTTTGACTAATATATGATGTAGGAGACCGTTTTGAGCGCCGTTTCGACCGTTGGATTGACCCGTTCGTGTCGACTTCATGTATCATGTCTAAACTAGCATATAGGTTAGGTTTCACCACCATTTTCATTTTGCATGACCTTATGACCGTTTCATCATAACCATAGGTACGAACCCATTCTATCTTGTCATGGAACCTTCTTGCTATTTTAGAAGTGGCATGACTTGAATGGTAGAGCTTGACCTTACATGGGTACCCCAGTTAGTGCCTTATTTGCATTTGGTGCCCATGCCGACATTTTTGTCCTTTAAGGTGTGGGATTCCATTGTATAGTATTTCCATAACATTTTACAAGAGCATCATACTCCTCTTGATCTTTTGCTGGCCTATTTCCCCCGGACTCCCCTATGTCAAGTTGTAATTGCATGAGCTTTGCCTGCCTCATTGAGCCTTATGTTGGCTTCCCTAACTCTAAGTATCAGACATATAGCCTGAGCTTGTCTTGTATCTAGCCACACAGAGCCATTTTATATATATCCTTTGCAGCTTGATTCCCTATTTTTACCGGGAGGGGACTTTCCCCCGAGTGTCACTATCCTACACATGTGTCCTTCCATTGAGCATAGGTATGTTCCACTACTTGGAACTAGTTTTTTTTCCCATTTGACACTTGTCTCCTCCTAGTTTGTAACTTTAAAGCAATTTTATTCTTTTTCAAGCTTTTCAAATATTTGAAAAAGTACAAAAAAATTAAAAAACCAAAAAGTCGAACAAGGAAAGATGCTATCTTTGGCAGCAGTCGAGTCGTGTCGCCTTCAAACAGAGCATTGTATATCACATCCATTGGTTGGGTTAATAGTTTGACTTTAGGAGCTGTACTCATTTATCTGAGTTTATCTCCATCAACTGGTTAAGCTTCCAGTCCCTATGGAACCTCCATCGATGCCTCCTGTGTCACAGAGATGTCCCAGTTTTGCATATCGAGTCTATGTTGCCTACATTCAGTCACCATTTTCTGTTATGCTCTTGTTCGAAGGAATTTGAAACCTGAGTTGGCCATTCCTCAGTTATCTTGAATTTGCATGTCGGCCATTCCCGATACAATTACTGGTTCGTGCACTTTATGATTGAGTCCTTCCACATTATACAGCTTTGTTGAGTACCTCGTGTTGGATGATGGGGGATGCCTTAATGCCCTCCTTCCAGCGGATTTCATCCCATGGACTTCAGATCATTTATTCTGGCATTGGAATCTAGAGTCATCTTTGAGTGCCTTGAGACTTGCATTCATCAGTGGCAAGTTCTCTCACCATCGACAATTCTTTGGGAATACATCAATGTCCCCTAATCGATGGATTCTCTCAAGTGTTCAACCTCAACACATTTATTCACACTTGTTAGTTTGCACTCTAGTACCTTGATTCCCATCTTCATTATTGGTGGGTGATCTCGCGTTTGTTAACGGTATACATCAATGACCGGTAATCGACAAACAATGGACTACTATGTTCGACCTCAACACCTCTATTCACATAGTAGGACATGTACTCGTAGTGGTGTGTGTAGAAGACCTTCCAGATTGGTGGCATCTCATATATGCCACCTCCTTGATCATGCCAATGATCACGAGATTTCAGCTCTTATGACTTGATTCCAGTATATGTCAGAAATTTCCAGCCATTATGGAGATCTTGATCCATTGTATATCTTCAGCCTTCATGGAGATCATGATCCTTTGTATATTTTCATCATGAAGATTCTGATCTATGTATATTGTACGTGGCGATGACCACATATGTCATATTGTATCATGCCTATTCATGGCCATTGTACTCTTATGTATTCGGGACTGCTATATGTATTCGCAGTTATATGCAGAGTTGTATCATTGTATAGTGTTGATTGGGCGGCTGGTTCTTCCACTGGGTTCTTCATCACTTCATTTCTAGGATGGACTTATAATGTATTTCGGCCATCGTATGACCCCTCTTACCTCACACATTAGGGGGCATATGTTATAGTTGATTTTACCACACATGGTAAATCACACTTTTATGGCCTTCCCTATCCCTATGTAGACTCCTTATACCCCATGGACCATTTTTGTTCCTTTGATGTTTCCTAGATCATCCCTAAAAACATGCAAAAATTTCGATACACGACTTTTAAACCCTTTTCTCGTGTATATACACGGGTTTGACCCCTAAAACCATGTACATCGGGATGTGTGCAAAAGGCCAAATTATTTTGGAGTTTTCCTTGATGTGGATCCGACTCACTTGTCTCCTGGCCTTCCCTATGCCTTGAGATCGCTCGGATTCGACCTTTCATTACCCCATTGATGAGCTATATAAGGAACCCTTTGGATACATTGAAGGCATATGAGGTATTGAGAGCAAGAGAACTATAGTCCATTGTTGCTAGAACTTGTGCTTGAGTATGCATCCCCTTTGTCCCTTGGAGCACTTTTGTGTTCTTCCCAAGTTTACCTTTTGCTTATGAGCTTGCTATCGAGAGATGGAGGATTGAAGTGGTGGAGGCCCAAGTGGGGGACTTGCTTTCTCTGATTCGTAGACGTGCCGACAGAGGTTGTATTCATTGTAATCTCTGATTTTATATCAATAGAAATATCTTTTACTGTCCAATAATGTGTGTTTGAATTAATATTTTATCCATGGATAATTTCAAATGCTTATATGTTATTGATTATATATGCTAGAGTAGAGCTAACACAATTATATATAGTATGCTTGTCTTGTTTATTGAATGTTGAGGAAGCATTTCATCAATTCAAGCTGAAGTTGGAAAGTTCAACGGGGATCTACACCAACCGTCTGAAAAAAGGTACGAATCGAGATCCTTTAGTGTTAGTTGTTTGGTTTCTCTTGCATATAGGAAAGGATTGATTTCTGGAGTTAAGTTGTCTGTTGTGGTACCCCAAGCCATAGGAATTTATCTCTGTAACACTGATGAATAGAATATGGAAGAGCTGATGCGACGGAAGACAAGGCAAGAAGAAAATTCAAAATTTTCTCTAAGGCACGAGATCATCAGCCATCGGGAAATGTTAGTGGATCGGATCACCGATCAAGAAAATTTCAATGAAGGTGACCCACCATTGCATTTGCTTAGTCAACTATCCATCTGACACCACAATAGCTAGTGCTTCCGACCACCGATGGGCTTTTGGCCGCGGAAGACATAGGAAGATCATGGGCCACCATTGCGGAAGCCTTGACAACTATCCCGCCAATGCATTAGTCTCTCCACTCACCGATGCCGAGGTGTTTGTTGTTCAGGAATAAACACCTTATAACTGAAGGTCCAAGGTTACCAACATACTCTTAAAACTTGTAGACAATTAGCTTTAAAGTACAGAAAGGAAATAGGAAGATAGGATGAACTCACCCGACTCACGACAGATTATCCAAGCTTTGTCTTCTCCCGTTCTACTTCTCCTCCAAAGCTTTCAGGGATGTTTCTCCTTCACCTGCAAAGAGAAAATCCTCCAAATGCAAACTTGTATGTGTATATTTGACAAGTTAGATAAACAATATATAAAGTGCTTAATCATAATAATTCATCAAACCATGATACATGAAAGATATTCAACACACATTTGGAATAAGGATTCTCTTTATTAACAATAGTGAATGAGTTAAGGTTACAACCCAACACTTGAAACAAGGACTCCTCTGCAACCAAAGGATTCTGAGTTCTGCTGCTCCAAAGACTTCTGAATAGATACCACCAGCATAACTTTGCTCTCCAAGTATATTGATTAATGCCCTCCCCAAGGCCTTTATTTATACTTAGTGAAATAAGGCAGTTTCGAAGGTTGAGGAGGTTGAGACAGTTAAGATAGTTATTGTTTAGGGCTTAACAAATCTCAATTAATTGCAATTTATTATTTTTAATGTCAAAGGAAGGCGTACGCGAGTATTGATACTGGAAACCTTCATATGACATGTGAGTTTCTATAAGGGAAACCCACGTACAAATCTGTACGCGGGTTGCAATGACAAATACTCGTGTACAGTACGTGACATGCTGTAGGAAAAGTCACGTATGTACTCAGGTTGCTTATAGGAAAAGTCACGTACAACAATTGACATATGAAAAGGTAAAAATGGAAAGCTGCATGGATAGTGAATGTATTTCATAACATGCACATCTATAGTGTTTTAGGCAACCTTCAATCCATAAATGTCCTTTGTGCGCCAACATAGGAAGTGTCAGCACTCGGACGGAGAAGTGTCATTTGGGTTGATAACGGTGTTTAGTGTATAATGGTTCTGAGTTTCGATAACATACTACGGTGGCGTGTAGTGCTCGGGAGTGCCGACACTGCGGAAGAGTTAGGGCTTGTGGAAACCATCGTTGCAGACACCTAGAGGACTAAGTGTCTAATGCCACAGTAGGATTTCGCTCCGACCGCCGACAAAGCTTTGGTCCAGGAAAATTATAATGGGATTATTGGCCGTCGTTGTAGAATGATAGACCATTGCAGGCCCGATACAGCGAAAGGAAATAGACAAGCTACTCGCCGATACAGCGGAATATTAGTAAGGAGAAGACCCGATGAACAGTCAGTTTTCTCATCGATGCCAACTGGAATTTTAGTTGGTTTTCCTGCTGAAATGCCGAAGAGAAATAAATGAACAAACTGCCGATGAACTAGGTGTTTTGACCACCAAAGTATCGGATAGATAGTTGGGAAGGGGTCTGATTGGGCCTAAGGAGATTTGGGTTTTTCAAAGGAACCTCTCAGTAATTTTTCAAGCAATTTTCAACTATCTTTGTCAGTTTTTCAGTAGATTTCAGCAGATTATTAGTGGTCACGGGGCTGAAAAGAAAGAGAGAAAAACTTTGTATTTTAAGCAAAATTGTGTTTTATGAATTTCCAAAAGAGGAAGGTAAGTAGTTTTGATTTATATTAATGATATCCATCTAACAGTTTGTTACTAACACATTATAGAATTAGAGACAACTTCCAAGAGCAGTACTCCAGAAAGAACAGTGTGGGAAGGCAAGAATTGGTTCAGTCATGAGAACCCATGATGGGTATGATGCTCGGGATTCTTACGAGCGAGCAGAAGATGCCATGGGAAAAAATGTCTGTAATGGAAATGATGACAGATTCTAATGGGGGGAGATTCCAGGGGACACCATCCGAGGTTGCAGCCACCATGAGAAGCTTGGTTAAAACCCAGGAAGAGCAGCATCAGTTGAATGCTTCCATATTACAGAGTTTGATAGACTTGAAAAAAAAGATAGATTCTGGACGGGGTACATCAAGGCCAAAAGGCAGTAAGAGCAGCACTAGCAGAAGGAGAAGGAATTCTAGTGGACCATCTAATTCTGAAGAATCCAGTGGAGATACAATTTCATCTTCTCATAAGAGGAAAAGAAGAAGACACCATAGGGATCTCTCTCGAGATGAATTTAGGAAAGCTAAACCTCCTACATTTGAAGGTGAGATAAAGACGGGGAAAGAAGCTGAAGCTTGGCTTCTTGGGAGAAAGAAGTACTTTCAAGTGCAGGATTATTTAGGAAACATGAAGGCATGAGTTTCCATATTCAATCTGAATGGAAGAGCATCCATTTGGTGGGAACACTTCAAGCAAGTAAAGAGGATTAGTGAAAGGAAACTGAAGTGGAAACAATTCAAGAAGTATTTCATGAAGAAATACCTCTCTGATAGGTATTATGATGACAAGATCAAGGAGTTCCATGAGTTGAGATTGGGACAACAGACCATAGATGAATATGCAAACAAGTTCTTGGAATTGTTGAGGTATGTCTGGTACATCAGAGATGAAAAAGTGAAGATCCAGTAGTTTCTAAATGGATTGCCTCAAGCCTATAAAAATAGAATTGAGTTTTATGAACCTAGGACCCTTGAAGAAGTAATAAGGAAGGCTAAGTATTGCCATGAACAAATAAAAGGTAAACTTGATTACCATAAGGCATGGAAGGACAAGAAGAATGAGAAGTTTGACCAAAGAAGGAAAGGTTTCAAACCTTCTAGATTCAAGAATCAGCAGAAGCAGCCATCCCAAGCTGCGAGTAATCCAGTTGGAGTGACAGGTGGAAAGCCTAAAGAGCCACATCAAAATAAAGGTCCACTCAAATGTTGGAAATGTGAAGGACCTCACTTGTGTAGATATTGTCCACTTGAGAATGAAATTGCAAGACCAACTTATAACATTCAGGGAGCATAAACAGTGGGTTAAGTAGCAAGAGCAGTCCCTATAATTTATGCAGCACTGGAGGACCTCTAGGAAGATCACCAGTCAACTGTGGTTGAAGTTGCAGGTAAGATTGTTGAACAATCTGTTTCTATTTTTATTGACCCTGGTTCTACTCACAGTTACATTACTCCTAGAGTAGTGGATATTTATGCTTTTAAGAATGTAAAGCATGGAAAATCTTGGTTAGTTCAGCTAGCCACTGGGACTAAGAGAAAGGTCAGTGAAGTGGTAGAGAAATTTCCATTGGTAATGAATGAATTGAACACTTGTGTAGATCTGAATGTTCTACCGCTTGGTTCCTATGACGTTCTCATTAGAATGGATTGGTTAGAAGCTCACCGAGTGAAGCTTGATTGTTATAACAAGACTTTTGAATGCATGGATGGAGAAGGAAACACAGTAGTGGTGAAAGGTATTCTGAAGGTAATTTCAGTAAGACAGGTTTCAGCAATGCAATTGAAGAAGTTCTGTAGAAAAGGTTGCCAATTGTATGTAGCTCATATTATGGAACCAACAGAAGATGAGACTCCTAGGTTGGAGGACTATCAGGTGTTATAGGAATTCAAGGATGTGTTTCCTGATGAAATTCCAGGGCTTCCTCCAAAGACGGACATTGATTTCACCATTGAACTTGTGCCAAGAGTACCACCAGTGTCCAAGACACCCTACAAGATGAGTACACCATAGATGCTAGAGTTGAAGATGTAACTGCAAGAGTTGTTGGAAAAGAAGTATATCCAACCGAGTGTGTCTCCTTGGTGAGCACCGGTTCTGTTTGTGAAGAGATGGTACACTCAGGTTATGTATTGATTACAGACAGTTGAACAAGGTTAATATGAAGAATAAATACCCTTTATCTAGGATTGATGAGCAAAGGTATTTTCCAAGATTGACTTGAGGTCTTGTTACCATCAGGTGAGAATCAAGGACAAAGGCATTCATAAGATAGCCTTCAGGATAAGGTATGGACATTATGAGTTTGTAGTGGTACCATTTGGTCTCACAAATGCACCAGCTACATTTATGTGCCTTATGAACAGCGTCTTCAGCAAGTATTTGGACAAGTTTGTTCTTGTTTTTCTTGATGAAATTCTTGTTTATTCTAAGAATGAGGAAGAACATGAAGAGCATTTGAGATTGACATTGCAAGTGCTCAGGGAAAATCAGTTGTATGCAAAACTGAGCAAGTGTGACTTCTACAGAGATAGAATTCAGTATTTGGGTCACATTATCTCAAAAGAGGGTATATCAGTAGACCCTGAGAAGATTGAAGCCATTATGAATTGGCCTACTCCAAGAAATGTGATGGATGTAAGATCTTTTATGGGACTTGCAGGATACTACAGGAGATTCATTAAGAGATTTTCCAAGGTTGCACATGCCATCACTTCTTTGCAAAAGAAGGGGATAAAGTTCAAGTGGACTTCGAAGTGTGAAGACAGCTTCCAGCGGTTGAAGAATCTTCTCACCAGTGCACCAGTATTGAAAGTTGCAAATCTAGAGAAAGATTTTGTGGTATGTACCGATGCATGTGGACAAGGGCTGGGAGGAGTCCTTATGCAGGACAACCACGTGATATGTTATGAGTCAAGAAAGCTGAAGGAGCATGAGAAGAACTATGCCACTCATGATCTAGAGCTTGCAGGCATAGTACATGCCCTCAAGATGTGGAGACATTACTTGATGGGTAGAAGATTTGAGCTCATAACATACCATTGTGGTCTGAAGTATTTATTTGATCAGCCTACTTTGAATGTTAGGCAAGCAAGATGGCTAGAATTTTTATGTGAGTTTGATTTTGAAATCAAGCACATAAAGGGAAAAGAGAATAAGGTGGCTGATACGATCAGCAGGAAGGTACAGGAAATGCATGTGGCATCTCTTAGTATTTACAAATCAGATTTTAAGGTTGTAGATTGTTAATCATGTTGCTGGAGATGAATTGTACAAGCAGGTAAAAGACAAATTGCAGCAGCAAAGTCTTGAGAAGAAGTATGAGGGATATAAATTGGAAGAAGATATACTTCTTACTTATAAAGGAAGAATTTATATTCTAAATGTAGCAGATTTGAGGAGAGTTGTTATGGATGAAATCCATCAAGCTCTGTATTCTGGTCACCCAGGATATTAGAAGACAATTGCCATAGCTAGAAAGCAGTACTTTTGGCCAGGAATGAAAAAGGACATGGATGAATACATTTCAAGGTGCATGAAATGTCAACAGGTAAAGGTTGAGCATAAACATCCAGCAGGATTGTTGCAGCCTTTGTCAGTTCCAGAATGGAAATGGGAAGTTATTTCCATGGATTTTATTACAGGATTGCTAATGACTTGGAGACAACATGATTCCATCATGGTTGTGGTAGACAAGTTGACAAAAGCAGCACATTTTATACCAGTGAAGTCTACGCACAAGACTGATCACATTGCAAAGATATTCATGAAGGATATTTTCAAATCGCATGGATTGCTGAAGGCAATAGTTTCTGACAGAGATGTCAAGTTCACTTCCAATTTTTGGAAAGGATTGTTTGTGGATTTGGGTACAAAGTTAAACTTTAGCACTGCATACCATCCTCAGACAGATGGGAATACAGAAAGAGTTAATCAGGTGCTTGAAGATATGCTTCACATGTATGTGATGGACAAACCAAACAAGTGGGAAGATTACTTACACTTGGTATATTTTTCTTACAACAATGGACAGCAGGCATCCTTGGGGATGAGTCCATATGAGGCTTTGTATGGAAGAAGGTGTAGGACACCAGTGACTTGGGATAACCCAGTGAACAGAGTTGTGCTTGGACCAGAATTGCTCAAGGAAATGGAGCAAGAGGTTGTAAATATTAGGTATAATTTGAAAGCGGCACAGGACAAATAGAAAAGCTATGTAGATAAGCATAGGACGAACAGAGAGTTCAGTGTTGGGGATCATGTTTACCTCAGAGTGAAAGCAAAGAAAATTTCCATGAAGCTTTGAAGTTGTGCCAAGTTGTCACCTAGATACTGTGGGCCATTTAAAGTGCTTAAAAGAATAGGGCATGTTGCATATAGACTTGCATTGCCTGCTAGTACTAGAGCTCACAATGTTTTTCATGTTTCTTTGCTTAAGAAATATGTACATGATCCTAACCATGTGATAAATTGGGATGTGATACAGGGGGAACCCAAGGGAGAATTCCAAATCGATCCAATGCGCATCCTCGACAGGAAGGTCACAATGCTCTGGAACTGATCCATAGGGCAGGTAAAGGTGCAATGGAAGCATTACGGACCTGAAGAGGCTACATGGGAGCTGGAGGATGCCATGTGATTGGCACATCCATTTTTGTTCAATCCTGAGGAAAACTGAGGCGGTACTAGCGTAGCATTTTGTTCAAATTTTGTAAGCACTGAGGACAGTGCTATTGAAGGGGGATGGAAATGTAACACCCCGGTTTTGACCCCATTTGCAATTAAATATACATGATACATATATCGTAAATAATCATGGTGAGGAGCTAAAGGAAAAATCCCCACCATCGATTTGGTTGTGTTATGTTTTGTATTGGAATGGTTGCCGATGGTATATCGGGACATACGACATATATTAGATTGTGACATCATGTAAATGTGCATTTTAATTAAATAACCCAACCAGCTATGTTCACTGCAACTAAATTGAGAAGGGGCATGATTCCAAAGGATAAGGAAGGGGAATGTTGAACATTGAGTCATGGGAGAAGAGCCATATGTCACCACTCTCTTTTTCTCACCACCACCTTAGTTATTTCATTGTTAGTTGGGGGCAGGGATTGGCTGGTAGAAAGGCCACTACGCTCACACTCTCTCCACGACGTGCCTTGGGGTAGCGGATGGTCTATCCACTGGGGATTGAGAGTCTGATCATTTCCTTCATGCTGGGAGGAGTTAAAAGGTTCCACACATTCCATTATTGGGGGTTCACCTTCCCTCTCTCACGCTGATTTCTAGTCTATGAGTTTCTTCCCCGCTCACGCATAAATATGGTTCTCCTCTGCCTCACGGATTTGTGGATTGGCGGATCAATTCTTTCCTATGTTCACACAAATCTTTGTGTATTTTTCCACCATTGACCAGACAGCGTAATGTTCTGTTATTCCATTGTGGAATCATGGTCGTAATGGCATTCACAGTTATGTGTTTTGGCTGTGTCTTTTTCCCCTCACGCATAGATTGAGGATCCGTTCCTTTCCCACTGTCGTCTGTGCAATTCTCCAGCAATTGCATTGAGGATCGGGTGCTGTGAGTTCATAGTCATTTGTGGGCTGTTGTTTGCCCATGTTTTACTTTGCTGTGTTTTCCCTTTTTTTGGTGGTATCTTTTGAAGAATTGCTAAGAGTTCCTACGTTTTGTTCGATTGTGTTTTTTCCCTGTAAAATCTTGAATAGTTGTTTGGCTGCTTACATGCAATGGTTTTGTCCTCGGACTGCACTGGAGTGGTGAATGAGGGCCTGAGGTGCTTGATAAACCTGGTGGTTTGAGAACCACATAGATAGAGCTACTAAGCTGGATTTATTCTCCACAAGCCCTGAATAGCACTAGAAGGGAGATCAGGGTCCGAGGGACTGCGTTGCAGAGAAGGGACTGATTTCCTTGTGTTAGGTGTGTGTGGGTCTTTAAGGATCCAGGTTGGTTCTAGTGTTGGTGTCTATAGATCTTCAATGAGCTCACCAGCTTAGCATTTATCATTTTCCAACTCCTAGATGGCCTGATAAATCCAACTCTGTTGGCTTGGTTGATCTGTTCTTCGCCTGATAAACCCAACTGTGTTGGCTTGGTTGAACTATGTACCATTGTGGTGGTGTTATCCTTGGCTATGTGTAAGCCTGTTAGTTCCTTATTCCTTGGGGAATCATGCCCGACTAGGGGGTGGCAGCGTTGCTGAGAGATTAAAGAGCATGCGGGCCTAGGGTTGGGCGGAACATTGCAGCGACGTAGCTGATTGCAGAACAAGTTCTCTATAAGATAAGTATTCTTGCCTAACTTGTGTCTGCAATTATAATTACCATTGATGAATGAATGACGATATACATGTTAAATGCTGACTGTTTATGCATGAGTATTGATTTATTTGTTTTGCTTCCATTGTGTATATGAATGATTATGCCTCATAATATTTTTTATGTTTTAAGTATCATGCTTCAGCATTACATATATGTATGTTCATGTTCATTGGGCTATATGCCCGGATGATTTGATGTGTATCGTAGCGTCCTCTTCGCCGGTCGGAGGGTCAGGGACGTTACATACCTTGTCTGGGAAGAAATTATTCTCTTTCTTAGATGGATTTAGTGGATATAATCAGATCTAGATTGCCCCTGAATATAAAGACAAGACCACTTTCACATGTCCTTGGGGGAATTTTGCATATAGGGTGATTCCTTTTGGATAATGCAACCCACCAACTACATTTCAATGAGTTGTGATTGGAATTTTTTCTAACATGGTTAATTATTGTATGGAAATTTTCATGGATGATTTTACCCCTTATGTTAGTAGTTTTGATGAGGCATTGGAAAATCTAGAAAAACTACTAAAACATTGTGAACAAACTCACTTGCCCCTCAACACTGAAAAATGTCATATGATGATGAGCGAAGGTGTAGTTCTTGGGAATTTCATATCTGTTGTAGGAATACAAGTGTATCCTACCAAAATAAAGGTAATTTTGAACATCCCTATTCCTAGAACACAAAAATAGGTACGTAATTTTATGAGAAATGTTGGTTATTATAGATGGTTTATTGAAAAATTTTCTAATCTAGCATCTCCTCTATTTACATTACTAATGAAGGATGTTGAATTCAATTGGACAAATGCATGTCAAACAACATTTGTAGAACTAAAGAGAAGGTTATCCACAACACCCATCTTGTGCGGGCCTAATTGGACCTTCCCTTTACACATTTTTTCTGATGCTTCAGCTACTAATATTGGGGTTGTGTTGGGACAACAGGAGGACTAAAATCTGTATTCTATCTACTATATCAGTAAGAATGTGGCTCTTTCTGAACTCAATTACACAGTAACTGAGAAATAATTTATCGTTGTCATCTACTCCATCAACAAATTTAGGCACTATATTACTGGATACCCTACTTTTGTGCATACAGATCACTCGACCATTAGATATTGAAGGAAGAAACCAGTTACTAATGCTTGAGTGACTAAGTGTTTGTTGTTACTACAAGAGTTTGATATTGCAATCATTAATAGACCCATAAAATAAAATGTTGTTGTTGATTCTCTTTCTCGAATAATTATTCATGATGATAATTTACCAGTTGAAGATTCTTTTCCTGATAAACATCTATTTGCAATTTTAGTTCACTCACCTTGGTATGCAGGCATTGTTAATTATCTTGTTGTAGGGAAGCTTCCATCAGACTTATCAAAAAGGGAAATGAGAAGGATTGTACAAAAGAGTGTTAGGTATTGTTGGATAGGAGGATATCTCTTGTACACAGGGCTAAACATGGAAATCAGGATATGCGTAAGGGAATATGAAATCCATAGTATCCTAAAGGCTTTTCATGACAAGCCTTGTGGGGGGGAATTTGCTGATAAAAGAACTAGACACGAGGTGTTAAGGATGGGATACTTCTGTTCAACTATGTTTTAGGATGCAAAGAAGTAGGTGCAAGCTTGTGATAGATGCCAAAGGATGGGTCAGCCTAATAGATTCGATGAGATGCCATTTAAACCACAGTTGGTGGTTAAACCTTTTGATATATGGGCCCTGGAATTTGTAGGGCCTATCAACCCTCCTTTGAAACAGAAATTTTACATTTTGGTTTGTACATACTATATGACTAAATGGGTGGAGGCCACAACCCTGGTAAGAGATACTGATCAAGTTGTTGTAGATTTCGAGTTTGAAGAAATATTCACACGGTTTGGGGTTCCCAAGGAGATAGTCATAGATGGGGGGCCACACTTTGTATCGCATAAGGTTAAATCCCTCTTTCACAAATATCATATCCAACATAGAATAAATTCACCATATCATCCATAGCCCAATGATCAAGTGGAAATTACAAATAAACTTATTGAAATTATTCTCACAAAAACTGTGAAGAGTCATCGTAGGGATTGGGCCGAAAGACTTCATGAATCATTATGGGCATATCAAACTACATGGTGCAACACCACATGATTCTATCCTTATGAATTGGTATATGGGTAAAATGTTGTCTTCCCTGTTGAATTTGAGATTAAGACTTTGAGGACTGCTTTAGAAGGAAACATAGATTTAACAGAATCTCAAAAAGACCATATGAATTAGTTAAACGAGATTGATGAGAAACGTCCAATTGTTGTACATCATACTTCAATGATTCAGTAGCAACGTTATAAGTGGCATGATAGGTTTGTTAAGGAAAAGATGTTCCATGAAGGAGACTGGGCCTTATTGTACAATTTATAGTTCAAGCAGGATTTTAAAGTGAAGTTGTGCACCAGATGATTGGGGACATACAAAGTGGACATAGTATTTGACAATGGCATTGTTCGACTGACCACAATTTACAAACAAGAAATCTCGTTATTTTCTAATGGTCATTGGCTGCGACACTACCATAAGTCTCTCTTGAAGGATGCATTTGCTTCTTGTGTTGCTTCTAATGCAAATTGTCAATTTGTACATGAACATGAATCTCCTCTTGTTTCTAAAACTCTTTAATCTTTCAAGCATTTTCCACAAGAAGACTGTATATAAATAAACATGTGTGTTTTATTTTCCTTCTTTGATTTCATAGATTGGATAGGTTTTTTAATAATTTTTTAACAGTTCGGTTTGATGGGTTTGTTTGAGGAATTGTGTGTAGAGATAGACACGAAGGACCCAAGAAGAAGAGAAGTAGTCATAATGGGCCAATCGATTGCAGAAATTGGGGGTGTTCCTCTTCAAGTTGCTAAAAAAGATTAGCGAAGCTGAATTGCTATGTTTTGTTAAAATCATTAAACTTTATTTGGGAACAGTTGAATCCTTTCTTCTCCTAGAACTCCACCAATCTTTCCTCTTTTTGCTGAAACTCCACCATCTTTTCTACTGAAACTCCGCCAATATTTTCTCTTTTTACCAAAACTCCTCTAGATTTTCCGTTGAAACTCCACCAATATTTCTTCTTTTTGTCGAAACTCCGCTAGATTTTCTGCCGAAACTCTGCCAATATTTCTGCTTTTTGTCGAAACTTCACCAACTTTTCTACCAAAAATACACCAATCTTTCTACTTTTTTGTGAAACTCTGCCATGTTTTTTGTTGAAACACCACCAATCTTTCATCTTTTTATTGAAACTCCACCAATCTTTCCTCTTTTTGTCAAAACTACGCCAACTTTTTCGCTGAAACTCTGCCAATATTTCCGCTTTTTCCCCAAAAACGCCAACTTTTTGTTGAAACTCCATCGATTATTGGCTTAAACACTGTCAATTTCTTTGCTAGATGCTGAATCACCACCATTTTCCCATTTTTCAGTCTGCATCATCCATGGAATTTATCATTTTTTCTCGTAACCCATTAAAATATGTCCTTCAAGATTATCTGAGGAAAATTTGGACGGGATTGGAAATACTCTTACCTTACCAGTTTTCATTATGTATTCCACCGTTTTTCAAAAATGGAGATGAAATTCTGACAAAACTTCCACTCATGAGTAATTATGACTTGGATGGATTTGATCATTTTATTGGATGGAGGATTACCAACTGTATTAAGCCATGTGATAAGGGATTCCTTCATCAAATGATTTGACGGAATAATAAAAGGACCACCTTGTAATGTCGATAACTCGTCATGGTAAGTGCATAGGTACAAATTTTAACTGCATATATGACTAAGCATAAATGACAAAAATTAATTATGATTACACTCTACTTTCCTATCCTTGTCAGCAACTTTTATCCTAGCTCTCCCATCGAAGGAATACATCACCACCTTTTTCAATATTTATTAACCGCCGTCATCTTGCCCAATCCACACAATAATTATTTGCATGATATTGTTCCATGATTACACTACCTTTCCAAAAATAACCANTACATCACCCCCTTTTTCAATATTTATTAACCGCCGTCATCTTGCCCAATCCACACAATAATTATTTGCATGATATTGTTCCATGATTACACTACCTTTCCAAAAATAACCAACGAAATCCCCACTATTCATTTATGTCATTGCATACTACAGTTTCAACATCTGAATTGGGAAATTTTTGTTTGTTCCTTGAAGATTGTTGAGAAAAGATGTTATGGGGGGTTCTATAGTTCGACATGAACCTGTAACAATGGATTATTTACGTTGGAATATAGAATTTTATGGGATATTTGAAGAAGAAGGATGGATGATGTACATTGAGAAATTGAGTGGGTTCCATGAAGGAATGGTATTACAGTTTTCCCAAAATCTGGAAGGAGACCATTTTAAAGTTGGTGGACTAAGAGTGGAAGTTGTTGAACACATTTTAGCTGAGGTAATAGGATTTTCGAGGATCGAGATGAGATGTTTCAGTAGGAAGGTTCCCAACCTAAAATAAAAAGATGATTTCCTCGCAGCAGGAGAAATTATTCAAGAAAAGGGATGAGGAACAACATTAGAAAACCTACCTCACCAATGGGGCCAGGTTGCGATATTCTTGAAGAATTATGTCTCCTGCAAAGGTAGGTATCGATTCATCTACTCCTATGATTTCATTTTTCTCTCTGATTTGTGTCATGGAATCTTAATTAACATGCCTTATTATCTGTTGAGAAACTTACAAAACATGGCACACTATGTACGGGGTTCTAAACACCCCCAAGATTTTGTTGCTAAACATGGCCTTATGAAACTATTAATCCTAAGAATCCTAGAATGAAGACACCTATCCTGGGGACAATTTGTTGCTAGGACCGCAGTAGAACAGGTGGTCAGGGAAGAGAGTGATAATGAAAATGAGGAGGAAGGCGAGTGGAGTCTGTTAGATATAGTTGGGGGGAGAAGAGTTACGTAAGATGGAGGAGCATAAAATAATCAAGAAAGGTATTTGGAGGAAGCTGGGATTGCATAATATCCTCAAAATATGAATCCCAGGATCCTATTGGAACCTCATTCCAACATACAAAAACTAATTTAGAATAAATAAGGGAGGAGACTGAAAATCATATCAGAACAATGAGATAAATTGAATCGTCTGCTAACCCAGGGAAAACTAGTGAGTTAAGGGTGGAATCATCACAAAGGGATGATTCCCCTTTTTTGGTCTCAAAATACATTGAATAACTTATGGAGGGTTTCACTCCCTGGTGCCACGGAGGAATAAGAGGAAATTATGGACCCAAAGTAAGTCAGTCGGTCCTTTAAGGAGAATGAGGGCCCGAACTTCTATTGCAGTAGAGGCAACATGGATGACCTAGGAATATATTGAGATTTGAATCTTAACACCATGATCACTCTCTAAAACACAAGAAATAGTGGATATTCCAACTTTAACTACAAATCTTGTTGTGTTATGCAACCAAGTCCTAGAAATAACATAAAAATAGCATAAATAGACCAAAAGAAAATAATCCACGCCTTAATGATGAATAACATATATAGATAGCAATCCTCTTCAAGGGAGGAACCTCCTTACACAATGTACTTGTGTAACAAAGACAAGAAAATATCCAATGATGAATAAAATGAGAATATCTCCTTCCTATATATAGGAGACAAAGGTGTACAATACCCACTAATATACCCAAGCCGACATAAATAATATGTAATGCACCACAATATAGGGGGTAATGCGCTACACTATATGGGTTAATATGTCATCATTAAGGTCTTAACATGCCCCAACCCTTCAAAAATTTTGTTCCTCAACGTTGAAGTATTTATGTATGTTGTTGTATAAAGGACTCATCTTCCGATGTTGAATCTTCTGCAGGTAAGTTCTTCCATTTAATGAGATTCTCTAGATTTGATTGATTTTGAAGTTGCCTATTTCTTATTTCAGTGATTTCTTCTGGCTCAAAGATGATTTTCCTTCCTCATCAAGATCTGGTAATATCATTTCAACTGGTAGCTTGTCACTGATTACCTTTTTCAAACAAGAAACATGGAAAATTGGATGGACTCGTGAAGATGCATGTAGTTCCAATTTGTAGGCCATACTACCTATATTTTGTAGCACCTTGTAGGGACCGTAGTATTTAGGTGATAATTTATTATCCTTATTGGTGTTCTTCAGGAACAACTATTTGTATGGTTGTGGTCTTAAAAACACCCAATTCTCCACATTAATGCTTTGTTCACTGCGGTGTTGATATGCTTGTTGTTTCATTCGATTTTGTGCTAGATTCAGGTTGTCCATTAAGAGTTTAAGAACTTGTTATTGATGCTTCATGTGGTCTTCCATTGCTTGAACCTTAGAGGACTCTCTTACTGAATATGTGATGGATGGTGGATGATAGCCATAAAGTGCCATAAATGGGGTCATTTTTTATGATGTATGGAAGCAAGTGTTATACCACCATTCTTCCAAGGGTAACCACTTGACCCATTGTGTTTGTTTATCAATTTCAAAACATCGAAGATACCCTTCCAAACATTTGCTTATGATCTTTGTTTGTCAATCAGATCGAGAATGATGAGCTATGAGCTAGTTGAGTACCCAAACAAGAAAATAAATCATTCCAAAAGTTCCCAGTGAAAATGGGATCCCTGTCACTTACTATAATATTTGGAGTACCATGTAGTTTATGGATTTTCTCCATAAAATAATTGGTGATTGTTCTTTCTTTGAAGGGGTGAGATAGTGCACAGAAGTGTGCATATTTAGTAAGTCTATCAATAAACACCACAATGACACTCTTTCCTTCTAAATTTGGTAAACTTGTGATCAAATCCATCGATACCTCTGTCCACCTTTGGCTTGGAATGGAAAGTGGTTGTAGGATACTTGGGGTATTAATTGTTTCCACTTTATTTCGTTGGAAAACCAAAAATTTAGTCACCAATTTTTTAACATCAGTTTTAAGACCATCCCAAAAAAATTGTTCTTACCCCAGTGGTAGGTTTTTAAGAAAACTGAGTTCCCTCCTATCGGTGAGGAGTGAAATTCAAAAAGTACCTTTTTCTTGATTGGGAACTCTTACAAAGATATAGGTTCTGAAATCCGTGTACCATAGAAAGTCATCTTCCCATGTAAATGTATTAGAGGAACTAGGATCATGTTGCAGCTTTTGAATGAATGTCCATATTTCTTCATCATTTTTCCATTCATCCCTTGCTTCAGCTATCCAATCTAGTTTTAATGATCAAGATATCATAGAGTAATGCTTCAACGTCCTCATATTTCTCAGAGAGTTCATCTGCGATAACATTTTGCTCCACCTTTTTTTAGATGATTTCAAAGTCATATCCGAACATCTTTGTCATCCATTTTTGTTTCTCTTCTGAAGATATCCTTTGTTTAAATAAGTATTTAAGGCTATCATGATCAGTTATAACCTTGAAATGTCTCCCCATAATCTAGGGGTGCCATTGCTTCAAGGCATGTAGTCTTGCCAACATTTCCTTCTCATAAATGGTTTTTTTTAAGTTCTTTCCCTTGATTGGATGACTTGTGAAGGAAAGAGGGTGTCAATCTTACATTAGTACAACTCCAATTCCATTTCCTGAAGCATCACATTTCACAATAAAGGTTTTGTGAAGTCCAGTATATCCAAATCAGGAGCTTTACACATTTCCTCTCTGAGTTATTAAAAATCTTGAGTTGCCTCTCGAGTCCAAGAAAATGGATATTTCTTCAGTAATGTTGTTAGAGGAGATGTTATTCTTTCATATTTTTGAGCAAACTTGCGGTAGTACCCTGTTGGACCTAAGAATCCTCAAATATATTTAGTGTTTTTGGAATCATCCAATCCATCATGGCTTTAATTTTTTTAGGGTCTACCTTGACACCTTCATGAGATACAATATGACCCAAATACTCTACCTCATTTATCCCAAAGAAACATTTTGAGGGTTTTGAATATAGTTCTTTCTCCTTTAGTAGTTGTAGTGACTTTGAAACATTTTGACTGTGTTCTTCCAAATACTTGCTATAGATTAGTATATCATCGAAGGATACCAACACAATTTTTCTAAGGAAAGGATTGAAAATAGAATTCATCAAACCTTGAAATGTGGAAGGCGCATTTGTGAGAGCAAATGTCATGACCAAAAATTCATAGTGACCTTCATGAGTTATGAATTTTATTTTGGGGGTGTCTTCATCCTTCATTCGAATCTTATGATACCTAGATTGAAGATCCAACTTTGTGAAGACCACTGCTTCATGTAATTCGTCTAACAGTTCATCAATGACAGGAATGGGAAACTTATATTTAATGGTGATCTTGTTGAACTCTCTATAATCAGGACACATACACCATGATCCATCTGGATTGGGTGCCATTACCACTGGTGCAAAGTAAGAACTTTCGCTAGGCATAATTATGCCATCCTTTAACATATCAAAAACCATACGCTCAATTTCACTCTTATGGCTATAGGGATATTGATAACGCTTGATGTTAGGAGGAACACTGCCTAGAATTAAGTGGATAACATGATCAAAGTCTCGAATAGGTGGAAGAAATTTTGGAATATCCTCAAATACCTTGGAATGCTTATTAATGACCCTTTGGATATCTGGGGAACTATAAGGTTTGAACATCTAATGAGCATAATTGTGCAACTACAACTTGATGTCCATTTTTCAAGAACTTTGTCATACCATTAGAGATTATCACCTTGCTTGGTTTTCCTGTGATACCATTTAACTCATATTATTTTCCTTCCCATGAAAATTTCATGAAAAGTTTTTGAAAATTAAAATCCATTGTACCCAATGATTGTAACCATTGGACACCTAATACAACATCAACCCCACCCATTGGGATATCAATCATTAGAATATTCAATACATATTACCCCATAACAATATTGATATTATGGAATTTCCTTGAGCAATTTATAGTTCCTCCATCTGCAATCATAACTTGAAAATCTGGTGCTAGATATACAAAGAAATTAAGAACTTTGGCTAATTTACAGTGAATGAAATTATGAGTACTACCAGAATCAATTAACATTGTTACCTTCTCATTTTTTATGTATCCTTCGATCTTGAGAGTTTTAGGAGTGTTAATTCCAGCCAATGCATGACAAAATATGGAGGGAGTAATTTATTCTGAAGTTTTCTATTCTTGAGATGCTTCCTCTTCTTTCGATTATTCCTCTTCAGAATCTATGTAGAATAATTTCTTCTCACCGCACTTATGTCCCTTACTATACTTGTTGTCACAATTAAATCATAATCCTTTTGATCTTATTTCATCTAGTTGTTGGGGTGTCAACCTTTGTGGTGGTTTAGAAGAAGGAACATTATTTTCTCTGTATGCATTGGAGAATGACTTTCTAGTAGTCATTGTCATATTTTTACTTTCAACCTTCCTTGCCATCATGAAATCCTTCTCTATGGATGATGGTTCAAAGAGATGCACCTCATGTTGAATGTTATCTTTCAAGGTTCCAATAAAGACATATAAAAACTATATTCTCAAATATTATTCACTTTGAGACTTAAATGTTGAAATCGCTTGATGTGCTCGGTAACTAGACCCTTGTTCTTTAGATTTATGAACTGGATAAAAAAGGTGTTGTTATTTATATCCCCATAATGTGAAATCAATTCTTCTGTGAATATATACCAAGAGATAATAGATTTATTTTTACTGTCACAAAGCCATTGGTTCTATACAAATTGATCAGGTTCTAAATATAAGGATGCAATAGTTACCTTTTTCAAAGTGGGCACCTGGTGTAGATCAAAGAATTGATCCATCTAAAAAATATGTGTTATTGGATCCTTGCCATCAAAATTTCTCATGTAAATATTAGGGATAAATTATTTCCTTGGACTTGAATTGAATTCATGATGTTGTAGTGAATCATCAACTTTTGATGACTCCAACTTCCTACATCCAATTGTTTTTCAATTTTCTCCAGATGTGACTGGAATAAGTCCATTTTTTTCCTCCTTATCCTCTTCTTGAGTCGATACATGACTAATACAACTATTTTTTCTATCCTTCATCAATTCCTTCATGTATTTAAGATATTATTTTCCATCCATCCCTTTGAGGTCCTCTTTACTAACCATCTTCTTTTCCAATTAAACTAAGTCATCAATTTTCACATTTCCTTTAATCACATCTTCCAACTTGGACACCCTAAAAGATATGTCTTCCATTTCATCGTATGTCGGGGATGAATCCTCTGGGGATTTGAGTGGAGTGTGATTATTTACACTTACTTTTGGTGGAATTTTGAACAATAATTATATATCACACCCTAGGATTTACCACAAATATATCCTTCTACTCAAAGCTATTCAAATGCAAATTGACATACCTTTTTCAAACCTTCATTAGAATACTATTTTAGGGCCAACTTGTAACTGAGATAAAAATTTAATTTCGACTCATATGGTTCTAAGACTTCATCCTATGTTACCCTTATGTGTCCTCTTTCAAATACAGTAGGTCTGACCTAATTTGGATGTGCCTACAAAGAGTTATTGTAAATCTCCCAAATCATCTTATTTTTGGTCTATCCAGAAGAGAAAACTTGTAATGTATGTCATGTGTCCAATATTTTGTTTATGTATCTTAAACTTCTACCATAGGTACCCTAGTCCATATTATTTTGGATGCAAATAGGCTCAGTCAATTTGGATCTTGAATGACTCAGATATGATATTTTTTCCTAGAACACATGTTTTAGATTAGGTTTTGGACTAGTAAAATAACCCTAGATTCCTCCACAATTATATCTAAAACTCTAATGGATCCAGATCTAAATTTTGAACTGGAGTTATTTCATCCTATTTTAGAAGTGGGTTTTTAAACTAGAACTCTGACTCCTTGTAGAAACAAAGTTGTAGTGAAATTTCCAAGATGACTTGTTTTACAGAAGCTAGTCCCAAGGAAAGAGCTTTGATACCAAATGTTATGCAACCAAGTCCCAAAATAACATAAAAATAGTAGAAATAGACCAAAAGAGAATAATACACGCATTAATGATGAATAAAAGAGATAAATAACAGTCATATTCAAGGGAGGAACCTCCTTACACAATGTACTTGTGTACCCAAGACAAGACAATATCCAATGATGACTAAAATGAGAATATTTCCTTCCTATATAGGAGACAAAGGTGTACAATAAAAACTAATAGACCCACTAATAGACCCAAGCCTACATAAATAATATGTAATGCACCAAAATATAGGGGGTAATGTTCTACACTATATGGGGTAATGTGCCATCATTAGGGGCTTAACATGCTGACCCACAAGAACCTGCTACAATAGGAGGAGAAGTTCAATTGGAAACTTTGCTCCTGGGGAATGACCTGTTGAAACATGAGGTGAAGGTGCTCAAGGGGGGGTTATAGGAGCTAAGGGAGGTATTGAAGAATCAAGAAGGTCATATATTGAGTGCATTAGTAGAAGCGGTTGATCACGTTGAAAATATACCCATATGTTTCAGGAAATATGGAGAATGATGAATTGGTATGCTTGGAGTGTAGGGACATCTTTGAAAATGTGGGATACAAGGTCAAACTTATAGAATTTTAAGCTTGGATACTTGGGAAATTAAGACAAGAATCAACTGCTGAAACACAAGAACTAGCTGCCGAAACACAGTAACCAGCTGCTGAAACACAAGAACCAACTACTGAAACACAGAAACCAGCCAGTGAAACATAAGAACCATCTGCTAAAACACATGTACTAGTTGGTAAAACATAAGAACTAGCTAATAGAACATAGATATTGACTGCTGAAACTCTCAGTCTAGCAACTCAGGTCCAACCTATACCCAGGAAAAATGATGATAAATCCAAGGATTTAGGAATCCCTGGAGATTATTTATTTGGAGATTATTTATTTGGATGCAGAAGATGAAAAGGTTCAGGAGGAGGCATAAGAAATTTATTTATTGAAAGCTGAATTAAATAAATGGAGGTATCAATTTTCCTTGTGTGAGGAGGGGATGGATCCCCTACCTTTACACATAAAGACTATTAAAGAGATCAGATAGAAATGGGCTAAGGAATTAACTTTTCAAAGGATTCACTAGGAAAAATTGCAAGGAGAATTGAAGGAGTTAAGAAATCTTACGTCTATGAAGAAAGAGAAGAAGAAAATGTATAATCTAATTTAAGAATTATTAAGATGTAGAGCCCCATCGCCATATTAATCCTTTTTTCTTTATGAACGGTTAAATCTGCTTAAAATAAAATCTCTTGAGGAGGGAAGACCTTAATAGTTTGTTACATCTTTTCAGTTTTTTGATACTTTTGCTCAGAGTGATTTCCCTGAGCAAAATTTACTCTACAAATTGTACTTACGTGAATTGGCATGCCTCATGAACCATTCATCTAATCATGTTCCTCGCACAGGAGATATACATCTGAGGGAATTCACCTCCTTTGTCACCAATCAGATGAAGTGGTGGAATGCCTCTTAGACTATTCGAAGGAATGAGGATACTTCAACCCTCTGGATTCGAGGTGAACTTCAATCCCCTAAGGCTATATTTTCAAGGCATAGACAATATCTCTCCTCTCCCTAGAAGATTAATCAAACAATAACACTCCATCAATATGTTATATCTACCTGTGTCAAAATTATATCATGACAAGAACCCTATTGCATGGAAGGCACCAAGTGCAGATGGGAAGCTTCTTTGGGGTCTATAAGAACAAGAGACTTGTATTGTTTTGAAATTTCAAATATGCTTTGTCTCAATTTCCTGAGTACATCAATTGTATTCAGACATGTGGGATGAGCTGGCTAGGATTGAGGTTTAGATTCCCACTTATATGTCTACGCAAGAAGAAGTACAAGAGTGTATATAAGTTGACCAAAAAAGAAGAGAAGAAATTTTGGTAAAATTTAGTTGCTTGCAAGGGGTATGTAAAATTGGGAGTGAATCCTGAATCATCCTTCAACCTCACCAACTTCCACAGAAAAATATTCGATTCAGATTCATATTTGAATTCACAGGAAGGCTTTGCATGAGGACATGCAATTGGACGGTTGGGGGGAGATGTTGTGTTCCTTAAATGCCCCTTTTACTCACATATTTCTTGATTATGTTTCTTTTTTTTCCATCATTTATGAAACCAAACCACCATTTTCCCTAATAAAAAGTATGTCCGCAAGAAGTTATAATTTATTATTGCTCTGTTTTATTAATGCCTAAAGTTTGCTTGTGATTATGAATTGTGTTTCCTAATTAAGCTAACTTGTGATGAATCTATGGAATAAACCGAGACCATATGGGATTCAGGTGTATCATCTTGTTGATACACGTAGATAATGAAATTCATAGCACGTCGTTACATCTTCCAGGGCTCTCGTTCAAATATTTTCATAGCAGCTCAAGTTATTTTCCATGTGGCCAGTTGAAATTGTGCTGATAGTTCAGTCCAGATCATCAGGAGCATTAATGTTATGAAACATATTTTACCTTAAAATTTAATTATGAAGGCAATTGTTTATGCTTATGTAAGTGATTATTTAAGAACCTGAAGATCAAATATTTTCATGGTTGTCAGAATTAAGAGGACCTGAACTATCCTTCCCAGTATTTAGAGGGATACATGATGGTTCACAAGGTTAGCCTTATTTTCAAAGGAAAGTTTGTAATAGTTGTGGAAGAACTCTGTAGTTAAACTTCATCTTATTAATGAAAGTGGTGTCATTTCCTTAATTTACTATGTACTGATTTTTGAAGGTGTCTAGTGGCATCTCTGTTAGAAGGAAAGGGCCCACCTTCTCTTAGAGTTGTTGAGTTAACTATAATTGTTTAATTTTTTTATTTTATTCTGTGTGATTGCAATTAGACTTCCTTTCTTAGTTGTTGAAATAATGTGAGAATTAAATGCGGAGTTCTTTAATTACAATTTATTTGGGTTGTTGAAACAGTTGATTAAATGATGCATAGTTCCTTTCTTCAAGTGTGTGATTGATTAGTGATGTTACCTATGTGCTCTGCTTCTGTGTTTTTCTCATTAATTATCTCCTTCTAGAGTTTATGAACCGGTAGACTACATGTGGATTGATATAATAGGAAGTTTCTCTCCTTTATGACTAAAATTGCAATAGTAGATTGGGTCTTTCTTATGGTGTTGATTCATGTTTTAACTTTTTTCAAAAGCAATTGAATTCTTTCATTATTTACATAGTAATTTCCAGAATTGAGATAATAGGAGGATTGGGAATCTTTGATCTTTAGACAATTGAATTAGTATTTGAAATCGGAGTGAGAAGTGAAGCATAGCATAGATGTAATGATTAGTGAGATTGGGTAGATCTTAGTTTATTAATCAATTACTAAATTTTTATGCATAGATTTTGCTTGATTACCTTTGAAATAACCATACTTCCCTGAGTTGGCAATAAATATTGATTACTTTGTTTATTAATTAATAGGAAGTTGTAGTGACCAACAACCAGGCTTGTATGTAATATAAGAGAAAAAGGAGTAAAAGAAAAAAATCAAATTGCAATAGCAGCAGACTGTTTTTGTAAGGTAATAGGGATGATCACTTGTATAGGTGCAAAACATAGTATATACTTCCCAAATAAGCTAAGAATAGATTGCAAGGATTAGACCATTGCTTGGTTCCTTAAACACTAATATTTATACTTCGATAATAGTCCATCCAAGGGAAAGACTTAGTCATTTTAAAAGGAAATCAATAGGAATGAGAATCACCACCAAGAAAATAACTACCAATGCCTCTGAAAAGGGGTATTGTTCTATTCCAAGTAAAAGGGCCAGTAAGGTACTATTCAAAAGTTGTTTCTATTGCTAGATACATTTTGCACTTATGATCACAATTTATAATAAAAACAAATTCAAGGTCATTTTGGATCTCAATGTAGTTATAGAGTGTACAATAAGCTCTTACAATTAACAACCAAATTAGAAGATGGAAATGGAGTGAAATTTTCCAATAATACCATACTTAAACCACTCCAAATAAACTTGAATTAATCTCAATTTGTTGATGGACTTGTTTGTATGAAATCTTAAATCTTATCTCTTTCAAAGTAATAAAAATAGTGTAAGTTCGCTAAAAACTTTGAGATCAAATGCAAAATTTTAGACCATTGTTTTATTACCAACTAGATTTTCATTTATGACAGTTAGTACAGAAATTTGGGTTGATTATACTTAATATAAGACAAAATCTGAGTATTTTAATAAGAGTGAAATGTATCATAAAAATTTTATAGAACAAGGGATGGAGTAGGGCATAATGATTCCAAGGCTTATAGTTACATTTTGTCTGTTCAACCTTGATATGCTTATTCTTGATAGGGTTTCTAGTTTGATTGTTGTTGAACTCTCCATCAAACTGAGAGTTTTCTCTATAAATGTGCTTTCACTAAGTAATATTAAAACATAAAAAAATATAAAAGAGTTTGAATTTCAAATTCAATTAATCCATGTGCATTATGCATTCCTTTAAATACTTTGCACAAGGATTTATTTGCTAGAAGTTACTCAAATTCCCAAAGATTATAGCAATGGATTGCAATTATTGTTCTAACAATATGCCTTTCCTTAGAGTTGATATCTCAAAATATCTTAAAGAACAAGAGACAATTTCCATTTAGGTATGATTTTATCTTATGTATTCTTTTTTTTACTCTTTTCAAAGAATATGTTCTCTATAAATGTGCTTTCCAATTGATACTAAGTAATGTTAAAATCGAAAAATACATAAAGGAGGTTAAATTTCAAATTGAATTAATCCAAATGCATTGTACATTCCTTTAAATACTTTGCACCGAGATTTCATTGCTAGCAGTTCCTCAAACCCAAAGATTCTAGCAACGGATTGCAATTATTGTTCTAGAAAGAGGCGACTTTGTTAACATTTCCTTGTCATTTACATTCATTTGTTGTACACACCACTTGTGCACACAAATTTCACAAATTAATTTAAACATCACTTGGTTGATTACCCCAAGTGGAGCCTAGACATAAACCCTAATATAAACACATTAAATTATTTCACTTGAGGGCTAAAAATGTTATGTAGCTAGATTAGGAATTTTAGGATAGTCATCCAAACAATTTTCCCTAGTCACTATACATATGAGACATAGTGGTTAACTATTGAGGGAAATGAGATCCTTTAGTGTTGTCGGAAATAGTCATGACCATTTTATAGGAAAACCCATCCTTTCAAGGTGGTATGTGGTGAGACCGAAAGATGAGGCTTGATTGGGGAACCTTTCCCTTTCATATTTAGAATATCATCTGGACCGTTTCCTTCAGAATGAAGTTGTAAGAAACTTGTAGAACATGTCCTAGAACGAGGTATCCTAGTGACCATTCTATTAGGAATATTACCTAGAGTTATCTCTCATCGGTGGGAGGTCACTTGGAGCATATAGATGTTTGTCAATTGGATTTGACCCGAGTAACTTCTCTATAAATATAACTATAAGGAAATGACCCTCTAACGTAGCTTTTTGTGGATGATCCTCTAAAAATATCCCAAATATCTATATATAGTGGAGGTCACTAGCGGAGGAGAGCAATCAAAGGTTTTGGAAAATGTTTTTATTCAGTTATTTTATACATACAAAACATGTCAATGTGCCTACGTATAGTATGCACTAGTGCAGACATAAATCTTGAGGCACCACGGTCGAAAACAATGTCAAGTGGAAAAATATTGTATAATTCTATTTTCGGTGCATTTAACTTACTCCAATGCACCAGTTCGCTGTCGATTTGAAAACACCAAAGTAGGGTAGAAGAAAATATTTAAAATATTTTTATATTCACCAGCAGTGCATTTACCTAAACATAACACATAAGCGCCTTTTGATAGATATGAACTACTATAGGGTTAAAAAAAAACGTGAGAAAAAACATTTCATTTCTTTCTAATCATCATCTGTGCATTTGGATTTTTGTACCACACCAGTGCATAACATAAATTACTACACCGAATTAGGGTTAAAAAACCGAATGGAGAAATGTTTTGTTTTGTAATTTTATATCTGGCACTGCTGCGTTTCATTTTTGGAAATGCACAAGTGCACCCATAGTGGAGGGAACCATATATGGGTAATTTTTTGTTCTTAATTTTCATTGATGGTGTGATATTCCTCAATCACCACACGTGTGCATTCTATTTTCGGGTGAACCAAAACAGGGTAAACAAAAAAATACTCAATGAAAAATCCATTTTTACCATATGTAGTGATTTTGACCACCTAAGCACTGGTGTCATACTTTCCATGTTCAGACACCTTGTCATCGGTGCTCCATGTGGTTGCATTGCTCTATTCCATTGCTTGCCAAGTGGATTTTGAATTTATCCAAACAGTGGGAAAAATTTGAAAATTGGTGTACATAGAAACCATGCATCCCTGGCATGCAAGTGACCAAGTAAATTCTTTGTTACCTCCTAATTTAAAATTTTGGTGGATAGAAAATTAAAATTGTGCTTTCTTTATGTTTTTTTTAATAAATTTAAAATACTTACGTGGTGTGCTCGATCCGTTCGAATCACAACTCGAAAGACGATGCACTATGCAAATTTAAATTGTGCACCATGAGAGGCGCATTTCAATGTGTATTGCATCATGTGCATGATGTTCTATACATTTCATATTGCATAACCAAAATTTTAAATTATTTTTTTTCACATACATAAACAATAACTAGTGAATTTAAAAAGCAATAGTGCATTGTTAGCAGTGCAGTATAATATATTAACACACTAGTGTTGGTAAACACGTAGAGAACCATGTTGCAGTGCTTGAAATATTTTTAGACACTTTTCCAACCTAAATTAAAAAAAGATCACCATGTTAACTGATGCACTTTTTTAACAAGTACAAATCGATGCTTTAGTGTGCTTACGTTTAACATGCACATCATGATTTAGATAAAAATAATAATGATAAATATAAAAAGAGCTTCTCCTACTATGTTGTGATCTAAAAATGTTTGAGCACCATTTACGCTGCGTTGAAGTGTCCACAATGCACTGGTGCTTCCTATTGATGGAAGAACCATTTTAAAGATCTGTAAATTATTTTCGATGCACTTTAGTATAACACACGCATCGATGTTGGTAAACACAAAGAGCACCATTTTGTGATTTGGAAGAGGTACAAGGAAAGGAATGTACAATTGTAAGAGTTGTTGAAAAATAACTTTATTTGGATGGTTTTTATATTCCTCATACTTGTATTGAGAAAAAATAGTTCGAAAAACTTCTAAAAGAAATTATGGTATTGCCCTCCAGTAGTGTTAGGATGTAAGAGAATACATATTTTAATTTGATGAGATATATCTAGTCTAAACATATGTTGCTTTAGTTAATAGTTTTTCTTGAGTTTATAATCATTATTACAAGGCTTAAAAACAGTATTCATCATTGATGAAGATATTTTTTTGTTGATCCCTCAACAACTTCCCATGTTAGGTAACTTGGGGCTCCGCCTTAATTTTTGGATTAACAATCAATGACCCAAATGCACTCTCCCTCATTCATGCTTCACCAATTTCGGCTTGATTATGGCACATTTTGGCTAATATGTTGATAACGTTCTTGCATTTTTCAACTAGTTTTATTAATTTCCCCTTAATCCATATCATCTTGCCACATGCTTGTAAGTGGTAAAGAAGACCCTCGATCATATGATATTTTTCTAGTTGAACTTTCAATCCTTGAGGAATTTAGAGTCTTAGGAGAAAGAGAAAAGTTTGACTTTGAAAACTTGTGTTGGTCTTAAGGTTTCATGATGAACCTAAGTCTTATCCTTTTCTAAAGCATCTAGGTTGACCTTGAATAAAAGTGGCCAAGTACTTAGGAATTTGAGGATAATCTCCTTGTAAAACTTTTACCTTGCATTTTTTGCTTGAAAAATGCTTTTTATAGCAACTAGTTTTGCTCCCAAAAAAACTTTTCACCAATATATCCACCAAAAAAGGTCTTTATCTGCTAAAAAGTCAACAAGAAAAGTCTATTTTAGGCTGAAATATCGACAAGAAAACTCCATTTTCCGAAGAATCGTGGGCGAGAAAAGAATATTCACAAAGGGAGGAGAAATATGTTTGCATTTTCATATACCCTCTAAAGTTTCAATCTTTCTCTAGGATTGTCATCAAGAGACTGATAAGTCTTGATGAGAAAAAAAATTGCACTGAAATGTTCACTCCGAAAGTGGTTTTTACGCTAAACATCAGCCCCACGAGTGGATTTTAGACTGAAACATTGGTCCCAAAAGAATAGTTTCTTTTGAACATGTTGTCCCTAAATGTTATTTTATAGATGACATGTTAGCCCCAACACTGATTTTTGGTTGACACTGAGAAAGGTGACCTAGTGATTGTGGGCATAGAGTTTTCCTTTGACCTATAGTTTGGGCATTATTTATACCATTGGAAAGTTCCTAAAAGGATATACAACTTTAATATTATAAGTTTTCTCATATGACCTCCTAAAAGGTTCTGAAATTGTGAAGAAAAATAGAGACACATTGTTGATGGCCAAAAGAGACCAAGTTAAATTGTGGGATGAACCAAAGACTTGGTAGAAAAAATAAAAGCAGTGAAGTCCATAGGACTCGAGGAAGAAAACTAAAAAAATTATTAACTCAGCAATCAAATTCCTTAGGTGGATTGCAAGTTTCTAAAGTATTATTCGAATTTCATGTATTCGTAACTTAGGTATCTTGTTGTGATATTGCGCAAGTATTGGTGTTGAGAGGATTGATGGAAAATGAAAGGAGATAGGTTAAATGGAAGTGGACATACATCCAAATCATAGAGGATGAGTAATTGTGATAGAAATGTCAAACACACATAAATTGCATGCCCTTATTAAACAAATCTTAGGCAAAGGAACTATACTCATTGTTTCAAAACAAGACAGGACATATTTCATTATTTCAAACATGTATTGGAGACAAAATCATTTGAATTAGTCCCATGAAAGTAAATTTTATGAAAAATTCAAATTAGAATAAAGACAAATTAGTGAGGAATTTGAAAATTCGGGGAGGAATACAAAGAATCATGTAGATTGCCAAAGGCCATTGGAAAACCAAGTCATTGTCTATAAAATGTACTGTTGACCTCAATTAAAAGCGGGGAAATTTGAATTTGGAGAGGATATTTTTCTCTCAGGGAGATTCTATTGTATACATTATGTAAAACTCTTTTTGAAAAATTCTAATAAGAAGAAGCAATTGTTGACCTAGATATTTTGGAGGTGAATTTCAACGCTAGGACCTCAATGCATGGAACTTTTTTCGCTAAGTGGTTTTGTTCCAGAATTGTTGTGAGAATGTTTTTCTATATTGCAAACTATTATATTATAGAAGTAGCATTTATTTCTCTATTTTTTCTATAGAATTATTAAGTTATAGCAGTGAATATAGTACCACAATTAGCTGCTCATTTTTTTAGACTCTTATAGTGTGAAACTTGTTATTTATGTTTATGTTATTGTTCATACAATAATCATTTGTTGAAGATAAAAACATTTAAATATTTGTTTTTGTGTTCACATTTATGGTTTTGTAGTTAGCTTGAGCATCATTATGCATTATGTATCTTAGATTAGTTTCATTTCATATATTGCATTTCAAAAACCCTAAATGGTGGATTAGGATGAAATCGATAAAACCTTGAAACATAATGGCTACCAGACCATAATATGAATAGTTTCCCTATTCCAATTAGTGATGGTTCTAATTCAAACCATTCACCAGTGGTAAACCATGTTGCTTGCACAACACAGATTCCACCTTGCCAATAGTTTTGGCACTAGAAGCTGGGAAAATGACAAGTTTCCCTATGTAGAGATATATATTTTTTTTATATATGAATTATTTATGGATCTACCTTAAATATATGCATAGGGATCCAGCAACTCATTGGACCTTCAAGGACCTCTACATAACCTCCCAATAAAGGAAACTCATATCTTTCCCAAATTTGATGGTGAATGAAACATGACAACTTTTGAGCATATTATGTGAAATGTCACTGGGGGATATCAATGGGTCTGAGGGACATATCATTAACTATATAGGGATAATTAGATAATTTTAGCACAATGAAATAAATAAATAAATATTAAATTCAATTTTTTAGATTTAATCACGACAAAGTTCCTTTAATTACCAATAAATTAAAAATAAATTCAATAATTATTCCAACGGCTGATCCAAGGGATGGGAATGATTAATAAAACCTTCTAGAAACATCACATATCCATTCCAATCCAATCCAATACAAACATAAATTCCACCTCTATGCAATTTACTCTTAATCATGATTAACTAGTAATTTCTAATTACGACACTTAGCACACAATTGATGGTAATTATTATTATTTCATTTGTTTATCACTTAACCAATGTTTATTAATTCAAATGGATAATTAACACCTAATAGCATGTAAATCATGCCTAATTACCATTTTTGAATTAATTAAACACAGTAATTATGAAAATGATTCCACAAGAACTAGTTAACTAGCTGTTCAATACTAACAACTACTCTTGCACAAATTCTACACACAACCATGCAAATGAACCAAAAAGTGAAATTGCAGCCAGTATACACATATTTAAGCATGCACATACAACAAAATAAAATAATTTTTCATATCTTATCCGAGTAGATAAACAAAGAATATTTCAAGTTCAATCAGTACAACTAGTTAATAAACACTACCAGGAATTCAATCAAACCAATCGTACTAAGTTCTGAGGCACACAAAGGGGAAGGTAAAAATATGGAAATTATAATTCTACATCAAAATTAAATTACCAATAACATAGCATCTGGTTGTACATTCATCTTTTACCAAAACAAGAGATTCGAATCCAAAAACTAGTTACCAATTTCACTGCAATGTACCTAGTTTCCAATTTAACTCTCCAAATGAAAAATAAAGAAAAATGTAAGACTATTGTATCTCATGGAAATACTAATATGGTTCACTTATATTCATTTTTATGTATCTTCCCACCCATATACAGTCCATTAAACAACTCACAAAAATAGTTAATTCTACTCATCTGAATTGACTAGTAATTATAGGAATCACTGGAATAATTAAATCCATGGCTTATAGAATCATTCAAATGCAATTAAAACTCTAAATAAAAATGTGTATAATTCATAACAGAGGTATATATCATTCAAATATTTTTTCAAACACTTCATATGTAAACTCACAAATCTACTCAAAACAATTTCATTGAAGGAGCTAGAAATTGGAAATTGATCTAGAATTTCGGTAGACATTTCCCAACACTACCAAGAATGTTTATCCTCACAAAATCACACACATTTAAATATTATATATCATACATAAGCATAAAATTAACTCTAAATATTGTTTACAAATACTTCATGTTCCAAGTCTCCAAACTATGCCAAACAGTCCATGTTTAAGGGAGGATTTTTCCCACTGGGTTTTTGCCTCTTCCTTGGTTGTATGGACAAGCAGTATGTAAAAAGTGACTAAGCCTTGTTCCTAGGCCCTATGTTTTTCTAATATTTACTCATAAATTCAGGCTTAAGGGGGGGTGTTATAATAATCAACCCATATTTACCTACATTTGACATTAATTAATCATTTTTGTCTTATTACCTAGATTCCCAGATTCCATTTTATGCTAGTTGTCTTCCACATGTCCTATAAGTCAACACATGCTAAAACTGGGTCATGGAGAGCTTAGGAAACATCCTGGAAACCAATTTTAGCAAGTCTTATTTTATTCCTGGTTACTAAAGCGTAGTTCTACTTTTTCTGAAAGCTTCCTTGCTTTACAGCAGTTTTAAGGCAAAAGGAAAAGCTAGTCTAGGTGTAACTGCCTTGTTTTTTTCCCACATCGTCCTCCCTCTTTTTATCCAAAAAAAAGCATGAATGAGTTTTCTTTCCATCACTCTTTAGCTTTTCCACTTGTCTTAGCAAATTCGTGAGCATCTTCATAGATTTGGAAACGGCTTTATGCACCTATGGGGGATTTGACTATTTTTGGTAAGCCTGCTTTTTTATCATTTCAAATAGCATCCTTATGCTTTCAAACCACTCATGTAATTATATATTTGAGCATCCTATTACTTCGCAATAGGTTGGCTATTGTACACTTAATACAAATTAGTGTTATGCTCCAATTTCAGTCTCCTTTAGTGTGAATTTTGCATGTTTGATTAGCAATTTTGTGAGTGTAATTGTTCTATCACTTGGGTTCAAATTTTCACAATTATAGGTATTTATTTCGATGTCATATAGATATAATATTATTTTACGCTACTGTACTACCTACTTACACAGATAAAATAAAATAAATAATATTGAGAGAATATGAGTCATTAAAGGTAAGTGGCTCATTTCCTCCAAAAATAGAGTAGGAGTTACATCTCCATAAGTAAATAAAATAAAATAAAATAAAATATGGACCATTAGAGACAAGTGACTCATTCTCCTCCAAAAATAGATAAGGAGGTACATCACCATAAGTAAAATAAATAAAATAAAAGATAATATGAACCATTAGGGGCAAGTGGCTCATTTTATCCACTCAATAAATAAATTAGTAAGATAACTAGGATAATAATAGTGTTACCACTAACCCAAAAATAAATAAATTAAATAATAGAATACAAAATATCCCATAGCTATGCTTACATCCAAGTGGCAATTCCACCACTAACTAATTAGATAAGTTAGCATGGTAATAATTAATAAATAGTATAAAAACAAATAAAAATGAGAATGGGGGACACCATTTAGAAAATTTCCCCATTCCTAAAATAGCCAAGGAGTTACTCATCCTCGTAACCACCACCATCCAAGTTAAATAAGACTACAAAAGCATACCATCCAAAATAAAAATTCAAAATTCACATAGGGTATAAATGTCACTTAATAAATCATATTAATATTTAATTATAATAGAACTATATCATCTTAATAAGTTATCATTAAATTAATATTGATAATGGTACATAGTACATACTATTATAATGACAATTATTTACTTATCAATTAATAACCATAAAGTATCAGTAAATAACTCATACTAAAAGAAGCATTTCAATATTAACAATTCAATGATCAGTAAAAGAGGAGATGCAAAAGCATAAACCAGTCAAGTCAGAGTCAATTATTTGATAGCACCACATAGTACTTACCAATCAATCTATTGAACAAAAAATATGCAATATTAATTAATTCTAATGCATACAATGAACTAATCTCTGAAGTAATGCTTCTTATTCTTTCATTAACATAAGGGAGTTTAAATTCATTCCACCAAGCACATTTATAAACTCCAAAATTTAATAACTCTGTAGAAGTCCCAACAGTCGCAGTGTTGGAACCTAAGCTATGATACCACTTGTAATGTCCCTTGGGGATATCAATGCATATGAGGGACATATAGTTAGCTCTCTAAGGATAATTTGATAATTTTAGCACAACGGAATAGTTAAACAAATATTAAATCTCATTTTTTAAGATTTAATCACGACAAAGTCCCTTTAATTGCCAAAAAATTTTAAAAAATTCAATCATTATTCCAACATCTGAGCCAAGGGATGGGAATTATTACTAACACCTTCTAGCAACATCACATATCCATTTCAATCCAATTCAGACATAAATTCCACCTCTAAATGTCATTTAATCTTAATCGTGATTAACTAGTAATTTGTGTTTCGTTTACGACACTTAATGACACTTAGCGCACAATTGATGGTACTTATTATAATTTCATTTGTTTATCACTTAACCACTTTTTATCAAGTACAATGTCTAATTAACACCTAATAACATGTAAATCGGGTCTAATTACCATTTTCCAACTAATTAAACATAGTAATTATGAAAAAGATTCCACAAGAACTAGTTAATTAGTTGCAATACTAACAATTAGTATTGTACAAATTCGACACAAAACCATGCCAATGAGCCAAAAAGTGAACTTACAGCCATTATACACATATTTAAGCATGCACATGCAACAAAATAAAATACTTTTTCATATCTTATCCGAGTAGATAAACAAAGAATATTTCAAGTTCAATCAGTTCAACTAGTTAATAAACACTTCCATGAATTCAATCAAACAAATCATATTGAGTTTTGAGGCACGTAGAGATGAAGGTAAGGATATGGAAAATATCATTCTACATCATAATTAAAGTACCAAGAACAAAGCATATGGTTGTACATTCATCTTTTACCAAAAACAGATATTCGAATCCAAAAACTAGTTACCAATTTCATCGCAGTGTACCTAGTGTCCAATTTAACTCTCCAAATGGAAATAAAGAGAAATGTATGATTATTGTATCTCATGGAAATCGTATCAAGTTTCACTTACATTCATGTGTCTGTAGCTTTCCACTCATATACATTCCATTAAACAACTCACAAAACTAGTTAATTCTACTCATCCAAATTGACTAGTAATTCTAGGAATCACTATAATAATTAAATACAAAACTTATAGAATCATTCAAATGAAATTAAAAATATAAATAAATAAATTTATGATTCATAACAAAGGTATATCTCATTCAAACATTTTTTCAAACACTACATATGCAAATTCACAAATCTACTCAAATAAATTCCATTGAAGGAGATAGAAATTGGAAATTGGTCTAGAATTTCGGTAGACATTTCCCCAACACTACCAAGAATATTTATCCTCACATTATCACACACATTTAAAAATCAACACTCGGGAATTTTTACAAACGCTTCATGTGCCAATTCTCCAAACTGTGCCAAACAATCCAATCGAAGAACTAGTTTTTGAATAAAAGGTAGAAGCATAAAAGAGAAGTGTCTTTAAACATTCTGAGGTTACTGTACCATCAAAATACACATTATATAATGAACAGGGACATAAATATCAGTTCTATAGAAGAGGTACCAAAGAATTATTTCGTCAAACAAATTGTGCACAAAATCCCAAAAACTAGTTTCCAATTCCTTCAGAAAAATTACTTGCATAAATAGATTGAATTATGTGAGAAACTTTTTCCACAAATAACTCATATGCTTCATCAAACATTTCTTGTGCATCCATAAATAAAGCATATCATAGCCAATTAATTTAAATAAACATGAGATAAATCACTTATCTTATCAATGTGCAACTGGCATCATCTGAACCACGCTCCACCCATCCTTTGGAAATTCCAAGCCATATATCACTTTGAAAGGACTCACCCAAGATGAGGCAACATATCCACAACAGAGGTGCCCTCAAGAATAGATCAAGTATTAGTTTATAATCCAAAACTATATTCCTCAGCACAAACTCCCTCTTCCACCCCACTACCAGGTGCAATGGTAATCCATACCCCCTATGCCATTGAGATATTGTCATTCACCATTAGGATTTATGTGCAGGTCCTGGACAAAGCCAAGTAGTGGAAATAGAGGAACTAAACTAGAGTTTTCCGGGCTTACAAAAAACATCATACATGATCGCAGTGATTCAAGCACAAATTTCATTCACGTAGCAGAGAATTCATGGTTTCGTAAGCTCTCACCATCAAAGGTATGAACAACCATAATCAACAACCATCCAAAAGAACCATGAAAATAAACCCCCAAACCAAGGACATAAAGCATGGATTTTGTTGGCAGGCAATTTTGATTTGGAAAGTGCGCAAGCTAAGTGGAGTATGCGCAATATGAAGCATGGCATACAAGTCGAAGGATAGTGTGAAAGGATAAAAAGTCGATAAAGAGTCGGATTGGTCATTATTTTGTAGTTTTTGGTCTAAGTCAGTTAGAAGTGGAACATTTTGTAAAGGCGCAAGCCTATATATAGAGTTAGAAGTAGGAAGATAGGAGAGCATAAGGAAAAAGCATAATTGTATGTGTGAAGATCTTTTTTGACATCTATAGAAGATCAATATGTGTATCTGTTGTTTCGGTTCTATCTTTTGAACCTGAGGATATATTTTGGAGACTTGGATGTATTTTGGAAGTAATATGACAAGTGCAAATGATGTTGGAACCACTTCATTTTGATTTATGATGTAATGTTTTCTACTTATATTGTTTCACTGATCTAATATGAATGAGTAATTGTTTTGATAGGGTTTATACTCTTGAATGATGTGATATCTCTGCATACTGAATGATTTCATGTTTTTCGATCTGTTTATGAATGAATATAATGATGCGATCTAATATGAATGGTTATTGATGTGATTGAACATGAATAAATGATGTTAGGGCCTTTCCTGAATCTATGGTTAGTATCGAAATAGTAAACGAATAGTGGGAACGAAGGTGTGTATATCCTCCTCCTTACTGCGAAAATGTGGTTCCTACAGCTCTCCTTCAAACATCTCAGGTGAGACTTCATCTACTTCACAGCTGTTGCTGGATAGGGTAAAACCTGTCTGGGTCGGCGATATGGGAGATAGCGGTGTTTAGGGGTGTCAACCGAGTGTGAACCCCTGTCGACATATCTGTGTCAAAAAATGGTTTCGTTGTCAGGACCATAATGCAAGGAAGAGGAGGATATTTTGACGAGACCGAAGATTCAGGATTGGTTCGACCAGAATGATCGAGAATTCACAGCAAAAGAAAATACGAGTTCCAGATTAACAACAGAAGAGTGGTTGGGAAGGTATATCTATTCTAATATCCATGAGTATTTCTTCGCATAGTTTCTTATTATCTTGTACGAGTGGTTGGCGCAGCTAACCTATCATAAGACAAATTTCCAAGGAGGCGAACCTACTTGCTGGACCCCAGAGTTGATCCAGCAGTTGAAGGAGGTAGACAACCGAGCGTTAAGGCTCATCGAAGTGTGGCTCGATGGCATCTTGGAAGGATACATCACTGATTTCGTAGTCGCCACAATTAGATATTGTAGTGATGCGGAAAGGGAATTATTTAAAGGACCAAGAGGTAGGTTTCTTTTGTCTTTGCAATTGTGGATTAAAATGCTTATCTGTGAAAAGGGAATATTGAATATGAACTCCGATGTGTAGAAGCTCTGGTGTGCGAAGGTTATGGGTACTGCAGATACGAGGATTGGGTGGAATGACAAGGGGTAGATGGATGGGAGTTACAACAAACTTGTGAGGGAAGTTGAGGAAGACAATCAGAAGGATCGATATTTCGCAACATAAGAAAATATGATTTCTAGATTAACGATAGAAGAGTGGCTAGGAAGGCATATCTATTCTGATATCCATGAGTATTTATTCACAGAATTTATGATTATCTTGTACGAGTGGTTGACGTAGCTAACCTATCGAAAGAAAAATATCCAAGGAGGTGAACCTACTTGTTGGACTCTGGAGCTGATCCAGCAGCTAAAGGAGGTAGACAATAGAGTGTCAAGGGCCATCTAAGTGTGGCTCAATAGCATCTTGGAAGGATACATCACTGAGATCACGGTCAACACAGTCAAATCTTATAGCGACACAGAAAGTGAATTCTTCAAAGGACCAAGAGGTTGGTTTCTTTTGTCTTTGAAATTGTGGATTAAAATGCGTATCTATGAAAATGGCATATTGAAGATGAACTCCGACGAGTAGAAGCTATGGTGTGTACAGGTTGCGGGTGCTATGGAGATGAGGGTTGGATGGAATGATAAGGGGTATATGGATGGTAGTTACGAAGAAAATATGATAGAAGTCAAGGAAGAGTGTGGTATTCTATGAATTGCGGTAAGGTTTCGGCACGAGAAGAGGCAGAGGACTAAGGAGATTCCTACTGCGACCGAAACAAGAATCTATGAGAGAAGATCACAAGGGACTAAGCAACCCTACAACGATGAAGGAGACAACCAGGATATACTCGAGCCTGAAGAAGGACCAACCCAGAGAAACAATGTACCTACACCTCCGTACACTGCGCCACATTCAGGAAGAAACACCAGCTCAACACCAAATTTCCTGGTGTGTCATCAACACACTAATAGTAGCAGATCAACGAACGTAGGAAGAATGCCCAAAATGGTGGGTGACAATGTAAAATCTCCTCTGTTCCATGGGAATTGTACTAAAGATCCCGAACAATATTGGTTTCTTTGCGAAGCGGTATGGCCTCTAAAGCAAGTACAAGATGAAGATATTAAGAAGAGTTAGTTGGCAACAACTTTTCAAGGTCACGCATTAGATGAGTATATGAATTTCATGCAAGTTCTGATAGGAAACAAATAGAAGACCCTAGTGGAGATCAGAATTGGGTTGATTGAGGAGTTCCAAAAACCCAAATATGAGCCGCAACATATCATGGAACTGAAAGAAATCAAGTAATATCCAAATGAATTGGTCTGGGACTTCGATCAGCGATTCAAGACAATGATGGAAAAAGTCATTTTTGGAATGAGCGATGTACAAAACAAAGAGTGGTTCATCGCAGCATTGTTACCACATATTAGAATTCCATTGATGCAAGAGAAGATTGCAACACAAAGCGAGGCACTAGATATCGAAATGAAGTTGGAAGCCTCATGAGTTGGTAAAAGTGGAGTTGGCATGAATCAGATCCAATCACAACTAGAGAATCTAATGATCCAAGTATAAGATATCAAGAAGGGAAAAGAAATCCATGAAGAATTCTAGTGTACCGGATGCCACATGGAGTGGCACCACAAAGATCAATTCCCAAACTTCCACAATTACTTGTTGTTGGGAGCTCCAAATCCGCAGAGTCAAGGTGGCTTACCATGGTGTCGAATCTGTCAAAATCATGGACACCGACACGAGGAATGTGTGTATCTCCAGAATATGGTATACAAGCCTGTGAACTTGTTATGTATTTTTTGTCGTTATGTTGGTCATGAAGAAAAGGATTGTCTAGCATCCGACCTACTCTAGGAAAGGACAATGGATACATACTATATGAAAGGATAAGAGCACCGATCGACAGAGATAATGCCACCGTAGAAACTGCAACCACAGTTTGTACAGTCGCAAACACAATTTGTATCATCGCCACCGTAGTTTTCTCTAACGTATCCATAGTATAATCAGATGTAGTATGCTCTATAGCATCTGCAGTACACTCAACAACAGTTTGTTCTACCATAGCCGAATTCCCCGCAACAGCAGCAGTTTAATCAACTGCGGTATCAACAGCAAGGAAGCTTTCATAGAGGATTCCAAGGAGGACAAAACGAAGGTTTTGGTTGAGGAGGAGGATGATTTTGAGGACCAGTACACTGATAAACTTATAGAGTACTAGGGAATTATCAGCAATATTTCCCAAATCTTCAGTTACAATGTACCTATTGTACCACCACAGACCATACAATTGAATATTGTCCACAAATAATCGCAAAATGGCAGGAGAAGAATGTTCTGCCACTAAAAAACAAGAATTAGAATGTGAAACAAAATGCAAACCAACCTATGAATCCACCACAAAATCAGAACCAAGTTCCAACAATCGGGAAGATCTCAGCAAAACCCAGGACTCAACCTGTGGATGTTGGAGTTATAACTTATGGAGGTGCGATAATTGGAGATGATGGTATGATCCCACAAGTTCAATTGGCAAATCGAAAAAAGGTGCAATTTGATTTCAACGCTGAGAGGGATATGTTCTTTGACACAAGAGATGTATAAATAATAGATCAATGCTATGATAAATGATGCTAAGAATAATCACAGGAAATAGATCTTGCTACTAAGAATTCTCACAAGCATACACAGGAAAAATAGAGAGAAGAAAAGACACTGAATCACATGAATGAAGAGATGAATATTGGCATGTATCCTTCCATTGAATAATTATGAATAATAGTGTACATAAATAGTACATCCCTCATAGGAAAATCGAATTGTATGGAAACAACTCATAAATCTCAAAAAGGCTGACTTACCAAAATATAGCAAACCCCCATGGGTGGCTAAAGCACTTACCAAATCTATCAAGGACCTCACGAGTTGGAAAAAGCATGAGTGAGTTGTCAAGGAGATGGAAATAACATGCTAATCCTAGAAAATGGATAAAAACTAATGGAGGATGGGTTGGAAACAAAAGCTCCCAGTTTCCTAGTTGACTAGCTTTTATCTTATCCATAGAAAAGTAGGAAAAGCAAAAAAAGAAGAATAAAGCAGAGCTGTAAAGTCTTGTATACTAATTCTGGATGGTCAAAAGGTGGTCAAGATCAACCCAGAATTGGAAATAAATCATTCCTAGGATATAGATGGCATGTATTGACTTTAAGGTGCAAGTGGATGCCAACTAATTAAGCTAGTGGGTGAATAATTAATCAAATAATGATTAATTATTTTATCTTGAGTTGTGAGTGGGTTTAATATATTCCTACACCCCCCTATAAGTCTGACTTTATGATGGTATGACAAAAAATATGGATGCATATAGGGCCCAGCAACAAGGCTATGGTCACCCTTTAACAATTATTATGTCCAGAAAAGTGAGGAAAGAGGAAAAACCACATGGGGAAAATACTCCCTCAAGATAGGACAAGGCACAGAATTTGAAATGTGTCTTCAACATATCTTCATCTTCACTTTAATGAGCTGACTGAACTACTTCTGGATGAAGGACTTGTTGAATAAATCATGAACTTCATGATCATGCGCTGGAGTGTAGAACCTGCAAGAAGGAAGATGAGAAACTCCTTGTATCTCATCAACTGATGAAGTAGGAGCATTATCTGAATGCTTCTTTCTGCTGTCAAACTCTAATCTGCAAACATAATCTGAAATGGAAAAGATATCTATGCATACTCCTTTTCGAAAGAGTACAAAAAATCAGGCAATTTACTTCACACCCAATTCCCTGAATAGCTGCAAAATTGTGATGTGAATCACATGTCAATCTTCCAATATGATGTAGCACCTGTATAGATCTGATATGAGGCTGATAAAAATCTGATATATCAAAAATATTAACATATGGAACAGCAAGGACAAAGTCTTCAATGGCTCCATGAGGATATAGGGCTAGACTAGGAAAATTATGAGCAACTGGGGAAAACTGATAGGTGTAAAAATCTGAATGATGGATGGGCATAAGATCTGAATCATAAGTATTTAGAATAGATCCAAAAATGTTTAATATCAGTCCATATATGACTAAGGACATGGATAACCAGCCACTGAAATTTAGGAAAGACTTCAAACCATGTAAGATAAATATCACTGCATAAGAGACCAATGAGGAATCAACTAGTGAGCTTGGGATTTGTATAGTCTTTGGATTATTGAAAGCTATGGTAGATGGTATGGATGGTGGTATATCATGTGTATCAACCTGCAAATATTCTTCTAAATCAGAATCCAAAGGAGCACATATAAGCATATCAATAGACTCATGGGAATACACTGGTAATGAATCCTTTGTATGAAAGGAGGAAAGAATGAGATGTTCACAATATTCAAGAAGGCTCTGAGTATTGATGCCAAGAACAAAGGAGGATATGCTGAAGCACATGAGATCAAGTAAGGTAAGTGGTATGACACAAATAAGGCTTGATGTGGCTAAGCAAACATCTTGTAAGTCACTGGGTTGCGCACCATCAATGAGAGAGGTATGCAAGAGGTGTAAAGAATCTGGCACATAGATCTCAGAATCTAAGATAGGAGATTGAGAGAATAATGAATGGGTTATAGGATCATAATAAATATCAGCAGCAGCTCAATATGTTACTTATTTTTCATCAATAGTATCACAAGAAGAAAAATCACCTTCAAGAGACACAGAAAAAGATGGCTCTTCAATATTTGCTTCTTCATTGAAGGAGGAAGCATTCGAATCAATGAGGGTAGCAGCAACATGAACTGTATGAGAAACTTATTCATCATGATCAACTTCATCAGAGAATGTAGAGGCCAAGAAATCTTGATAGAGAGAACAAGAGGAGATGCTAGGTTTGCTCCATGCTTCATATTCAATTTCCTGCAAACCAAAAGCTTTGTCCAAAATTTTCCAAAGCTCAAATGGAAATTCAGCAGAATCTATGAGATGATATATATTTGGAGACATTACCAAACACATAATTCCATAAGCTCTATCACAATTATTTATCCAATCAATCTTCTCTTCATAAGACTCAGGTTCACTCAATGCACCAATGGAGACATCAAAGAGACATTGCCTCTTCAAGTATGCACTCATCTTTGGCTTCCAATCAGCATAGTTGAAAGGAGATAGTAGAGGAAATTTTGAATCCATATTGAAGTTGTTGATATGCTCTAAGATATACTCTCTGCAACCTGCAAAAAAAACTAGGAGAAAATTTTGTAAGCTAGACAGGCTCTTCTTCAGAGAGGGATAGGAGACTAGAAGCGCTCCTCAACTCTGTAGAACTTGATCAACCTTGTAGCTCTGATACCATGTAGAAATAATATATCGATGCTATGAGAAATGATGCTAAGAAGAAGCACAGGAAATAGACCTTGCTACTAAGAATTCTTACAAGCATACACAGGAAAAATAGAGAGAAGAAAAGAGACTGAATCACATGAATGAAGATATGAATATTGGTGTGTATCCTTCCATTGAATAATTATGAATAATAGTGTACATAAATATTACATCCCTCATAGTAAAATCCAATTGTATGGAAACAACTCATGAAGCTCAAAAAGGCTGACTTACCAAAATATAGCAAACCCCCATACGTGGCTAAAGCACTTACCAAATCTATCAAGGACCTCACGAGTTGGCAAAAGCATAAGTGAGTTGTCAAGGAGATGGAAATAACATGCTAATCCTAGAAAATGGAGAAAAACTAATGGAGGATGGGTTGGAAACAAAAGCTCCCAGTTTCCTAGTTGACTAGCTTTTATCTTATCCATAGAAAAGCAGGAAAAGCAGAAAAAGCATAATAAAGCAGAATCTGCTGTAAAGTCTTGTATACTAATTTTGGATGGTCAAAAAGTGGTCAAGATCAACCCAGAATTGGAAATAAATCATTCCTAGGATATAGATGGCATGTACTGACTTTAAGGTGCAAGTGGATGCCAACTAATTAAGCTAGTGGGTGAATAATTAATCAAATAATGATTAATTATTTTATCCTAAGTTGTGAGTGGGTTTAATATATTCCTACAAGAGACACCATAAGAAGAGATACGTGTAAGTTGCCTATTTATGAAATGCCACATGTTTTTTATTCAACGCTTGCAGCAGGACCATCGCGGAAGCATGGTACATTGAAAAGTTTCTTTGAATGTTGCATGTCGCTAGAAAACAATCCTGATGCGCTAGATAATATTGTAAGTCTGCTATATCGACTAGAGAAAGATTTATAGGACTTCGTTGTGAATTCCTTGTCACAAGAAGAAAACTGAAAAGAAAATGAGGATGAATTTCCAAGTTGGTGATTACGATGTGGATTCAGTTACTCTGTATTTGGGCTCTGATGTCAAAATTTTGACAAAGAAGACATGGGATAATATGGGGAAACCACAGGTGGTTTGGTCCCCAGTACAACTGCGACTGGCCAACCAGGCTAGGGTGTTTCCAATTGAGCGAGTGCCACGCTTATTAATGGTGGAAGTCGACGGAATGAAGACATATGCAGACTTCGATGTTATCGAAATTGTCAATGAAGGAATATCATATCCCACACTGCTGGGGATTGGATGGGCTAATGACAGTCTGGTGGTGATCAAATTCAAGAAGAGTGTAATGACTTTCGATAACCACAACATAAGAGTCATAGCCCCATTGGATCCAAGCGAAGGAAGAAGATATGTTGAACCAGTCAAGGATGAAGTCATAGGAGGATGAGACCATGCATACAACATTTCGGAGGATTATGTCCATCCCACCACTGATGGAGACCTGGGTTGGCGAAGCTCGAGCTCTGCATCATCAGATTCCGACGATGCGTTAGAAAATTGTCAAAATCGGCTACTTGAGGTGTCGATTTGGAAGTGTGGATGGATCAATCAATTGCTGCGTTGGGTCACCACGAAGATTGTTGAGATACCAACATACAAGGGATTACCTAGCTTTCTTGCGTTCATCAGTGAATTTGAATACAAGGTTCCAAAAACATAGAGACTATTGGAATTATAGGAAGCACTAAAGGCTACTCCAGCACATTGGTGGGAAAAACATAATAAATCGGCCAATGGGTGGCCATAATGTCGCAAATTGATGGAAGTTTGCTTCGACGAAGCAGAACACTATCCAACTGAGAAGTATGATGGACGAAATGATCCCAATGATCATTTGACTGCATGTCATACCATGTGGGTGACATGATTGCAGGATGAGTGGGTACATGCTTTTGTACACATATTGGATGAAATGTCGCAGTAGTGGTATGTATCAGGAGGGCTTTGGAGGGAAATTATGACGTGAGAGGACTTGACAATCTGTTTTAGTCACACTTTTAGTTTTTTGGATGCCGATCTAGTAATTTATAGCATGCTACAGCATATCTGCGATGTTGTATTCGAGATCGTTCCAGTTTCCTTGCATGAGGAATTGCATGAGGTACCAATGATGCAATCGATGATGGAATGTTACAATGTAAAATGGGGACCTGACGATGGGAATGACCTGAGTAACATCAACATCCCAGAATCTGAAGGAAGTCGAGATATCACGGCACCTAAAATACCGACAAACAAAGTTCATCAGCCATTGAAGATTCGAAAGGTCAACATTGGGACGAAAGAGGAACCAAAGTTTGCCAACATTGGAGATTATTGGGATGACCATACTATGGAAAAGATCACCGATATGTTGCATGAGTTTCAATACTTGTTTCTGACCAAATTATTTGAAATGAAAGGGATCCTAGGAGATTTGGGAGAAACAAAAAATCCCACTCAATCCAGATGCGAACCTAGTAAAGCAATTTCTATATCATCTGAATCCGCGATACAAGGAACGAGTGAAGGTTGAGATCAATAAAATGTTGGATGCAAGAATCATTGAACTAGTCGAAGAGTCGGAGTGGATCAGTTCAATGGTCATACAAGAAAAAAAGACAGGTGAAGTCTCGATTTGTGTTGATCTCCAGAAGCTAAATTATGCATGCCTTCATGATCCATTGCCTACGCCATTTACTAACGAAGTACTAGAAGGGGTAGGTGGTTAGGAGATATACTCATTCATAGATGGATTCTCAGGCTATCATCAGATCAAGATTAAAAAGGAATATCGGCATAATACAACTTTTATGACTGAGTGGGAATTATTTTTGATTACACAGTGATGCCATTCGGACTCAAGAACACACCTACGATATTATTCAGGATCGTAGTTGTTGAGTTCAAGGACTTTATTCACAAATTTTTGGTGGTATACATGGATGATTGGACAATTTATGGGATGGTAAAGGATAACCTCGCAAATCTATGACTGATGCTGAAGCGGTGTCGACAACACCAGATCACACTGAGTTCGAAGAAATGCATATTTTGTCTGTAGTTCAGGATCTTGTTGGGGCACATTGTTTGTGAGGGGATATTGGTAGATCCGACAAATATCGCAATAATTGTTAATCTACCTCCACCTATGAATGTGAAGCAACTCAGAGCGACATTAGGACATACAGGATATTATTGCAAGTTCATTAGAGGATACCCTGCGATCACAGCACTGATGGAGAAGTTGCTGAAGAAAGATGTGGAGTTCGAATGGAGTCCTGAGTGTCAAGGGAGTCTCGACACTCTCAAGAGGAAAATGGTCACCGCGCAGATTTTGGTCTTTCTGAACTGGATGAAGGAATTTCATTTCCACATTGATGCATAATTGGTCGTCTCAGCACATCCCAGAGAAGGAGTGATCGATCATCCAATCACTTTCACAAGTCACAAGTTGTCAGCAAAGAAAAGGATTTATATGACGACTGAAAGAGAAGGATTGGTGATGGTCTATACTTTGCAGAAGTTTTGCCACTATCTATTGGGAGGACATTTTAAGATGTTCACTAACCATTCCACATTGAAATACCTAGTCAATAAGACTATTTTGGAGGGGGATATATCGTGTTGGATGCTACTCTTCCAAGAGTTTGATTTTGAAACCATCGTGAATTCGGGTCTCTTGAATGCGGGACCCAAATATTCATGACGAATTAAGACAGGAGAAGAACCAACCAGCATCAAGGATGGGATACCTAATGCGCAGCTATTCAAGGTTGGAATGGTTGATGATCACTATGAGAAAACTATCTAATTTTTGTCGACATGAAAAGCACCGTATGATTTCACCACCAGCCAGAAGAAGCAGTTGGTCGTCTGAGCAGCAGATTTTTAGTTGATCGCAGGATAATTATACAAGATGGGACCAGATGAGATTTTATCTCACTACGTCTTACTGGATGAACAAGAAAGGGTCTTGGAAGGAGCACATGATGGGGTTGCAGGAGGACATTATGGAGGTCACGCAACTATAAGAAGGTACTCTGTGCAGGCCTCTAGTGGCCAACTTTGCACAATGATGCGATGGATTATGCAAAGAGTTGTGATGTATGTCAAAGGACTGGGAAGCCGTCACTATGGGATGAGATTCCATTAGTACCTCAGGTGACCCTGCATCCATTTGAAAAATGGGAAGTGGATTTTGTGGGAACCATCAACCCACTAGGAAAAAGGATGGGTGCACGATATATCATCACAACAACAGAGTATCTCACTCAATGGGTGGAAGTAGCTCCAGTGACGGATTGCACTACTACGACTGCAACAAGGTTCATGTTTGATAATGTTTTCACTCAGTTTTCCTACCCGAAGATATTGATGAGAGATCAGGGGAGTCATTTCATCAATCGCACCATTAGCGCAACGCCTAAGGAGTTCCACATTTAGCACAAGAAGAGAACTCCCTATTATCTGCAAGATAATGGAACAGTGGAAGCATTCAATAAGGTACTGGAGCATGCGCTCACCAAGGTATTCAATGTAATCCGTGATGATTGGGACTTGAAAATTCCAATGATATTATGGGCTTATAGCACCATCTGCAAACAGTTAATAGGGAAGACACCATTCAAGTTAGTATATGGCCAAGAAGAATTGATTCCAATGGAATACATTGTTCCAATTCTACGCATCGTAGCAACGACAGGGATGGATGACGAAGGAGTGCTAGAATAACGATTGATGCAGTTGATGCAGCTTGAAGAAGATCATTTTGTCAGAGGATTTTACCAGCGAGTTGAAAAGGATCGCTAGAAGGCATGGCCTGATCAACATATCAAAACTAGGAACTTCCAGCAAGGCGATATGGTGTTTCTCTATGACAGTAAGTTTGTGAAACACCCAGGTAAGTTGCAAATGCATTGGTTAGGCCCTTATGTAATCAATTTCATTACCGAAGGAGGTGCGGTACAATTGCAGAAGCTATATGGCACAATGTTGCCAAATTTAGTGAATGGAAGCCAGCTAAAGCCCTACTAGGATAGCCAGGTGTGGCACGATGCTTAAGGAACTACACAATGGAAAAAAATGTAAGAGGTGTTATAGAGGAGGCTAGCGCACTGAAAACCGGTGGCATTGCAAGAGAAAATGGATTGAGTCGCAACAGGAAAGTGTTTGGTGACGTCCGTAAGGACGCAATACAATCAAATCAGGAATTTAATGCAACAATTAAACCATTCGGGAGACGGCGTAATTCGATAGGACACGCATTTATGGAAAATATGATCGTTAGATCAGGAGGATTCATGACGGATTCGAGTGATAAGTGGCCTGTTTGGTCATAATGATTGGTAATCTTTCACACATTTTCTCCTGCGCTATAAGAGATGGCGGAGTGTGAGTTGGATGAATCATTGTGACTGTTGAGTGAGTAGAGAATACAATGATTGCAGAGTAGTGTTGAGAGGTTGTGAGTGATTAGACTGCAGGAATGATGCAAGTGATTTCAAGTGGTAGTATCCATGATTCGCCACCCATGGGCACACCAATTGTGGAAGAGATGACCAGTATGCAGAAGGAATATCCATGGATTCCATGGAAGAAGAGGGGTTCCAATCGGCCCAAGTCACCCTTGCAGAAGAAATAGACGACTAGAATTTCAAGCAGAGCAGAAGCAGAGGCGGAGGTGCAGGTTGTACCATCAACAACTGGAGCTGAAGGTTCCATGGCAAGAAATGGGGTGATAGTGGCATACATCCATAGGAATATTCCCCCTTAAGCCTAATGCACCCTGCCATAAATTAACAAAGAACCAAATATACCCCCTTAGGATTCCAGAAATGCCCATGGGAAAGCATTGCACGTTCAACATTGTGCCCTGTCTGACTAGAATGAAATACAATGATCACGACCTGTTGGCATACACTAAATACAAGACAGAGTCATTCGAGTCGCAATATCAGAAGGATGGAGGACCAGTTGTGCACACACCGCAATAGTGGGCGCAGGGACTACAAAGGTCGGGGTTGTTAGGCCTCACGCACATGTCGTACTTTGGCCGTCTAGTGGAAGCCAATGCATGTGAAAAGCAGTTGTTGGCATGTTTTCACGGAGGTTACTCGTGGATGGATACCAAAGTACCAATCATGGTGGAATTGATTTCAGAGATAACTGGGTTTCCCAAGAATGGGCTCGATCTGTCACAATACTTTTGTGGAAAGGATAATGACAAGCACTTAACCGCTAAATTGAAGAAGAAATATGGAGTGGATCGCAACAAGAGGGCCTATGTTGTCAACAAAATAAATGATCTGCTAGTTAGAGTTGTGACAAAGATATTGGTTGTCAAAGTGGTGAGAAAAAATTGCCCTAATCAGTGCACATCTAGAGTGATAGCATGCAAAGAGTAGTGCGTAGAGGGCATGCAGATGAACTAGTCACTTCTTTTGTTGAATCGGCTTACGGAGGATGTGATGCTTGTTAAGGGGGGTAAGCGGTCGTTCACTTACTCCTAGTTGTTAATATCGATTGCACTAGTTGCATGGATGGATCCCCAGGATTATCAGGGGATGGAAGTTGAAATCGCCCAGGTTTGTAAGGGCGTGAGGTACCAAAATCTGTGGTATATCAACCGGAAGGAACGGTTGACTGATTACGTAATACAGCTCTACATGTATTGGGATGCATTGCAATTTGCAGCAGAAAAGGTTTCGTGCCTTTCTAAAGATGCAGCAGCAAAGTATCGGTGGGTCGTTTGATTTGTGATGGGCCCGCACACCATTCATATCCAAGCACGAAGAAACAAGGACAAGGAGTGGTTGACTACCCAATATAAGTTGACAGATGAGGATCTTGAGACGATGGTTCATGATTGGCCTTTCAAATGGAGAATTTCGGTCAACAACGAAGAGTTGTCAGACACTATGGCGGGTCCTCCATCCGATGCCCCAGTAGATCAGATGCAAGCACAAGATAGAGAGCAAGAGTCATAGGAGGACTCATCCAAGACTCTGACGGACTCTGAAATGGAGTGACAGTTCAAAGAAGGGAGAAAAAAGTGGCAATTCGAGCATGTGTTGTAAAGGAAAGTATCCTATGGCTAGGGTTTAAGAGGCCATCAACAAACTGGGGTTGAAAGGTGGATGCATATAGTTCTACAAGTATATATAATCAAGACTTAGAGATAAGAAAGGTCCACACCTGATTAACTGAAGGCTGGTCCAAGCTTTCTCTTCAATTCTCTTCTTGATCCTCTCACTCCAAGAGACCTGCAAAATGAATTATACCTTCCTCAAACCAATATGACTACATATAAAGCAATGATAATCAAATAAACATGAAATAATGATCTGATTAACATCATAATATGATCATAAACAGAGATTCAATCACACATTGAACAATGATTTGGNATGATCACCAAGGCAAAGGTGTGGGCAAAGAGAGCTCCAAATCCTCCAGCATAACAATGAAAATATTCAAGTCTCCATTCATGGACCTACCTACCTCTATTTATATGCTTAAGGAAGAGTTAGGGGTGAAGACAAAGTAGTTACAACTGAAGGAGTCAGTTGCATAACTACCCGAAATTCAAAAGACTTGTTTTTTGACATTTTTAAGAGGCATACGCGGGTTGCAGAAACAACAGTCGCGTACACGAGAAATACATGCGGGTTTCAAATACAAAAAGTCACGTATATATAGCAACTCGCATACATACGCGGGTATTATAGAGAGCAAGTCGCGTACATACGTGGGTTTTCCCTAAGGCAACTCGTGTATAGACAAAAAACTCATTTTTAGGGTATTTCTGGGCATTTTCAGACTTTGGTGTCTTCTGGAAAGTTTTATCTAAAAAAAATATATTTCCAACGGTGTAGAGATGAGGTCAAACGGAGTTACATAACTCAAGATATGGGTCCTCCAAGTTAGGTTTTTTTTCAATGACTTTTCATGAAGTGTCGTCATGGAAGTGTCGACATGCAACGGAATCATGGGAAAGTGGTCACAGGCAGAGATGTGTCATTTTGAGCTATAACAGCATGGCGAAGCTAGCAGTGCCCCAACCATGACAGGGTACCAGATGACTCTTATTCTTACCGCAATCACCTTGGATACCACTGTGAACGAGGTGCAAATGAAACAACACTCGAAAAAAGGTTTTTAGGAAGTAAAGACTCAGTTACAATATTTAATCAATTTTATTTTGGAAAAAAGTACCAGAAGAAAATGTGTTGCAGAGAGATACAAAACTGAGCATGGGGAAACGTGTTAGAGTGGTGCAAATCCCACCGCGGACATTAGAGACAAGCAGTGAGGACATGGATGTGACACTGCATCATTTTCATGTGATCGTGCTTGATGTTAATGAGTTGACCACCCCCACTCTGGTGCGGTTGCAGAAGGTCACGATCTAGGATCTTGTCGACATGGAAGAAATCATAGGTGACCACTTGGTAAGATCACAAGAGCAGGAAGCACGAGAAAAGGAAGAACTCAAGTGCCTGAAGAAGGAACAGGATGTGGGAATTATGGAAAAAGCATAGATATGGGATGATAAGGTGCGTTTAGAAAAAGCTATCACATTTGCATGTCAAGAAATCCTTGACATTCTCGACGAGATGTTCATGGAAGCTAAGGTTCTGCGACTAGGCCAAGTTATCACATATCTGCGAACAGACAACGAATAGCTGCAGGAACAAGTGATCCTAAGCAGACCACCAAAAAAATTTGCAAAATTCAAGGGAATGATTGAATATGCAGAAAGGCAGCTTGAGGAAACTAAAAATACGGCTAAGGAAATCACAGATGCAACCGCAGAATTTTGGATAAGTGTGGTTCAATATGAGAAGTTGTAGCAATTAAGTGTGTTTGAATGAAGCGGAGTCACAACTAGTGACAATGAGGACATCACTCAAAGTGATGCCCCCTGTAGTACAAGTGACCAAGAAAAAATAATTGAAAGCGCTGCAGCAGAGAGAAACAAAAGCAAGGGAGCGCCATCAGCGGTGCACCACTCAGCTAGATGAATTTCAAGACATTAGAAAGCAGCTAGCACTCAAGGTAGTTAACGTGCTTCAAGCTACACAGGAGAGCCGTAAGGAGGTCACCGCTAAACTAGTTGAGCATCTGACAGAGCAAGATGCAGAGGAATGCACAGCAATCAGCGCGAAGGAAAAACTTATATTTGATGAAGTTAAATAGCAGTATGAAGATTTCAAGATCAAGATCAACGAGTATACAGTATCCAGTTGACATGGCTCAAGGACGAGCCACAAGTTTGTGTTGGGGGCCTGTTGTAAGGTGGTTTTGATGTACAAAGTGCACAAGTCGAGTGGAGGATGTGCAAGTTGAAGGATAGTGCGAAATGCAGAAAAGTCAACAAAGAGTCGGCTTGGTCATTATTTTGTAGTTTCTAGTCCAAGTCAGTTAGAAAGTACTTAGAAGTGGACCATTTTGTAAAGGCGCAAGCCTATATATAGAGTTAGAAGTAGGAAGATAGGAGAGCATAAGGAAAAATCATAATTGTATGTGTGATGATCTTTTTGGACATCTGTGGAAAATCAATATGTGTATCAACTATTTTGGTTCTGTCTTTCGAACCTGAGAATGTATTTTGGAGACTTTTTTTTTATTTGTGGAAGTAATATGACAAGTGTGAATGATGTTGGAACCACTGCGTCTTGATTTATGATGTCATGTTTTCTACTTTTATTATTTCACTGATGCGATATGAATGAGTAATTGTTGTGATAGGGTTTATACTCTTGAATGATGTGATATCTCTACATACCGAATGATGTCATGTTTGTCGATCTATTTATGAATGAATACAATGATGCAATCTAATATGAATGGTTATTGATGCGACTTAACATGAATAAATGATGTTAAATCCCTTTCCTGGATCTCTGGTTAGTATTGCAATAGTAAGAGAATAGTGGGAACTAAGGTGCGAAAATGCTCCTCCTTACACAGAAACGTGGTTCCTACAACTCTCCCTCGAACATCTCGGGTGAGACTTCATCTACTTCATAAGTGTTGCTAGACAGAGTAAAACCTGTCTGGGTTGGTGCTCAGGGATATCATGGTGTTTATGGTTCTTATATATTTGAATTTAATCATTAGGGATGATTGGTAATATGTTTATTCTATCATCAAATCAGTAGCAAACATTAGAATATATTTCAAACATTCACAACCCCATTCAGTAATCCATTCAAGTGAAAAGATATTAAAACTATGCCAACAAGTTCCATCCCTCTAGGGAAATCTTATTAAGCATAAACCAGATCCGAAATCATTCATTTACAGTTGTAAATACAACAACAAATCAATTGTTATCTTCTTCAATTATAATGTGGAATCTCTTAGCAATTTCCCCTTAACTTATGTCAAATTAGAAAGACATATAACAAATTCAGGAGGCCTCCCATAGACATTGATTTCATAGGGCCTCAGGGAAGAATCCAGGGACCACAGTTGTAGGTCTTCATATCTTTAATTTATGTGGCACATTCAAATATTATGTTGCTTGATCATGGCAGATTTTTATGATTATTAGTCTGTTTGGAAAAATAAATTGGATTTTAGGCATGGATGTCTTTGGATCTTATTGTCATTTTTTAGAATTACAAATGATATAATCTGGGTGTTAATATTACTCCTCTCTCCAATTCTTAAAGGGTGCTAGCTCAATGGAAGAGCACCTGCATTACAAGAACGAGGTTGGTGGTTCAATTCCTCTGTGCCCTATTGATATTGCAATATATATTTTTTTAATGTTTTTTATGCTAATTTGTATTAATGATAAGATACAAGGATGGTTCTAAAATTCCCTTGTAAGAGGATACAAGGGGGGTTTTGAATTTCCCTCATAGGTAGCTATGAGGGGGGGTTGATAACCGCCCCCAAAGGTTTGTAATAAGGAATTTTAGGGGGGGTTCTGAACTGCCCCCAAAAATCACTTTTAACGTCGGTTTTGATCTCTTCTAGAATCACGCTTAAAATTTCAAAGTTTTAGCGTCGGTGCTATTGGGGGGAAGTTCTGTTAAGACCTCCCCCAAAGGTTTGTAAGATGGAGTTTTATGGGGGGTTGAATACCACCCTTGTAGGCACCTATCGGAGGGTTGAAACTTCCCTCGTAGGTACCTACGAGGGGGGTTTGTGACTGGCCTCCTAGGTACCTACAAGGGGGGTTTGTGACTGCCCCGAAAGGTTTGAAATAAGGACTTTTAGGGGGATTTTAGAACTTCCCCCATAGGTGTCTACGAGGGGGGTTTAGAACTTCCCCCATAGATGTCTACGAGGGGGGTTTAGAACCTCCCTTAAAAGACACTTTTTTAGGGGGGTTTAGAACCACCCCCAAAAGTCACTTTTAGGGGTGGTTTTGATCTCTTTCAAAAATGCCCCTAAAATTCCAAACTTTTAGGTTCGGTGCTATTAGGGGTGGTTTTGTAAAGACCACCTCCAAAGACAAAACCTCCCCCAAAAGTGACTTTTGGAGGTGAAAGACAATCCCCCCTAAAAATCAAAATCCAAGCTAGTCAAGGATAGAAAGGAGAGGGTAGTGCAGGGTTAAAGGAAAACTTGTGGGGTATAAGTAGGGATTGTTTTGACAGTCTTAAAAAAAATTGCAATCTGCAATTTTTTCAAGAAGAGGGTTGTTGAGGGTAGAATAAGAGGAAGTCCTAGAGCTGCTAGGTGAAGGAAGCAAGGGAAAGAAAATCCAAGTTCAAAGATGGAAAAGGAGAGGGTTTTGGGATAGTTTAGGGTTAGATTTAGGGAAGATTTTATATTTTTAGGAAATTTTAAATTTTAGGGCTTCCTATAATTCTACCTTAAGGTTTTTAGGGCTTTAGAGGCTGGGGCAAATTTGTAGGGAAGGTGGAAAAAATTTTAGGGAGGCCTGAAAGTGCAAAAAAAATAATTTTTTTTAGTTTTAGGGTTCTTAACATAAAATTGCAGACCTAAAATTACCCTAATCTACCATATTAAATGAAATCTATCTAACACTATTGACTAGGTTTGGAAAAAGAGAGAGGTTTGAGACCTAGAAAGAAAAACCCTAGCACAATCCTAAGTGCATCTAAGGAGTGAATAACTGTTGAGATAACAACATTAGGAGTCATTCTCCAGTCTTATGAGTAATATAAAGATAGTAGACTTGTGAGTAATATAAATTCCTACAAATATCCTCATATGATTGAGGTGGTGATGTTGTAAATATTGTGAGTAATATCAAGTTGAGACTTGTGAGTAATATCAAGACAGTAAACTTGTGTGTAATATCAAGTAATTCTTGTGAGTAATATCAAGACAGTAGACTTGTGAGTAATATCAAGTCCTACAAATATCCTCATGTTGTGAGGTGTTGTTCTTTACTGTGTAAAGTGGTTATACTATGTGATGTGTTACTAGTCATGGTCACTAAATGTTATAAGTCTCCTTTATGGATTAGCTACCCCGAGAGTAATATACTTCATGTTGGATTTTTCCCTCTCTCTGTCCCTAGACTGAGGTTCAGTCCCTTCTTCTCAACACAACAAAGCACAAGATACTAGCCCGACGGAGCAGAGCTCAGCCGGCAGCACCTGCGACACATATGTCGTCTCACCTGAGATATCTATGTTTTATGGGTAACTACCAAAACCACATTTCCACAGTTATGTGGGAAGGTATTTTAGTACCTTGGTTCTGTTTCAAGGCTTCCAACGAAGACCAGGGAGGTGGATTACTTGTATGCACAGTACTTCAACACTAAGTCGTGATCCAACCCTTCTTTATGCAACTTAAGTAAATAAAAAATGAACATAGAGCATAATCACATTCATTAATATAATGTGGTCGTCATACATTTATCCTTTTGCAAACACAATAATCAAATAGTCATTCAACATAATATTCACACATATATCTAGGCTACTTCAACATTCATACATATACATAGCATATAACGTGGAAACCCATCCAGGCGAAAACCACAAGGTGCTCTTCATCTGGCATGAGGACATAATTGCACCTTTTGTCTGCGCACAAAGCTGCAGACTCTGTTCAAGATATTATCTTCTATATTTACAGACTTTTCCTCCCTCTCATGCTCTTTGATATTCTTTCTTTCTCTTCCTACTCTACTCCTACTAGCGATCTGCACACAGCTTGGATCGACTCAACCTTCCCTACTCGTCTGTGCACTCAGCTATAAAACCGCTACTCTGATGCACTCAACGATACAAAGTCATTAACCAGAATGCCCACCTCAAATATAGCTTAAGCATCTTACCAAGATTCTAGAGATTACTCAGATTCTATATTGGCCAACCCATCTACAGCTTGGGTTCCTTATTTTATAGCCCCATTACAGACTCAATACAGCTCCCATACATGCTTGTTACAGACTCAATACCGACTTGATACAGACTCTAATAGACTCATTACAGACTCCTTTCATTTCGCTATCTCAGTGGACTTGCTATATCCAACCAATAGGATGTCTTTCCTATTCTAGAAACACATAATGAGAGGCACTATCATCCCGACTTACAAATATTCCTTCACACGTGTGGTTTCTGTCAACTCCAGTCAAGATCATACCCACGCTCATTAAGGGCTGTCACTTTCCCAACACTATGACTTCTATCATTTTTCGGTTGTTACGCTATTTTGCCACCTGCTTCTGCTGATATTATGCCATGTCATCTCGTATCTCGTTATGTTCTTCTGTCATGGCTTACTCATCTGGTGCAACTTCCTCTTATAGCGCCTTCTCTTTGTCTTCTTCTTCTCTTTCCTTCTTCTGTCGCAGCATCCTTCCCTTTTCCCTTTATGTTACTTCCTCAGTCATAGCTCATTTCTCTTCTCCTTTATGTTCTTCTACATACTTGGGAAGAACTCTACATGAATTATTCCCTATTATCCCTAGGCCCAACACTTTAGCATGTGATTATGTCCTAGGGTAATATGTGCGATCATAAGTATGTGGGACAATCCTTGTGAGTATGATAAGATTAGATGGTTGAATTAATTAATATACATTTGGAAAATGCAGTATTTAATTAATAATAAATTAGATAAGCATGGAGAAAGAGTAGGGATTTGAATTTCCTATGACAGACCTTCAGTGAACTCGAATTACTGATACATCAATTAAGCATTAGTTATGGAACACAAGTTTCAATTAATTAAGGAATCTCTCCTTAATTTATGCAAAGTGCTTGTTCATGGATTACACTGATTGTGGAGCACTAAATACATTCAATTAAACTCCTAACTAGTGTTCAAACAATTAGTTGATGATTGAGTTCAGTTCAATCAAGTTCACATTTAATTCATCTAGTTCACATTTAATTAAGTCTCTTCACATTCAACTAAGGGCAGTTAAGTCACAATGAAAGAAGGAAGGCACATATCTTCCTCATGCAAGTAAATTTTGGGTGCCAGTTTGACACCAAGTCAAGGAAGGTGCTAATGTTTAATGTGGTAAATTAATTTTGGTTCCCACGGTGTTCATAGTGCACCAAAAGCATGCAATCATTCACTACCTTCTCTTGTGTATGATCGCAAGCATGCTATTAAAGTGTTATGCACTTGGAAAGGCTCAAATAGTATTCCTAGATACCTCTCTTCTCTGTTGTTGCTTTGAGATCTCTTATCAGGAAACCTGGTCATGGATTGAAAAACCATTCTCTGCAATTATTTATCATACTTTATGGATTGTTGGGTTTTTTCATCCTCTGTAATTAGAGGATTTTCCCAAGGTACATCTTGTGTCTTATGTGATTGAATTGTTTATGAGATTTACATATGTTGTGATTGTTTACTAAGAAAAGTTTCAAATTTCAAGCATATTCAATTTTCGCTCAAATATTCACATGGTATCAGAGCAATGGGGTGAAAGAGATTAGTTTTGTGCAAACATTCTAAACCTACACAAATATTGAAGTATTGAGAAAATAGCTTCAAGGAATGGTAGCAATCTCCATCCAACCGGAAGGCTGACTTGAAGGCACATCAAACTTCAAGACATGGAAGGCGAGGGTGTTGAATGTCCTTGAATAGCATGATCTTGATTCCTTTGTGACCACCGTGATTGAAGAGCCCACTACAAATGCAGGGAGAATCAATTACAAGAAGAATCAAGCAAAGGCAAAGAGGATCATATATGACTTTGTGAAATATAACCTCATGTCAGTGATACACCATTGAAGATGACAAAGGAGTTTTTTGAAACACTTACAATCCTGTATGAGAAGAAGGATCCTACTCAAAAGAGGGACTTAAAGAAAAAATTGCGCAACAAGAATATGGAGAGAGATGAGACCGTAGCTTCCTTCTTCACAAATATTTCATAGGTGAAGGATCAACTAGGAAGCATCAGTGTGGTGACGGATGAGGATGACCTTCTTCAAACCGCCATTGATGGACTCCCCTCCTCGGGGGAGACCTTCTTGGATACGGTGAATGGAAGAAAAGAGCATCCCAATTCTCAGATAATTTGGCATGATTTCATCTAAGAAGAGGGGCACATCCAAAGTAAGACACCATGCCTTAAGGAGGAGAATCTTACTCTCACGGCAAGAACCAAGAAAGGGAGGAATTCATTCGCTCCCAATAAATTATTCCACACAAAGAAGAAAGAGTTTACAAAGAAATTTGAAAAATGAAATTTTAATGCTTCTACTGTGTAAAGAGAGGTCACTTTGCAAGAGAATGCAATAAAAAGAAGGATGAAGAAAATTTTCATGCCTCCACTGTCATAGAAGAAACTCCACAAAAGAATACACCCGAGGAGAAAGGGACAAGGAAGAGTATTGCCTTGTCTCTGCTTTATCTGTATCTCTCATCATAGGAGAAGATACATGGTTGATTGATAGTAGTGCTTCCAAACACATGTCAGGATTCAAGGGCACAATCTCCAACCTAAAAGAGAATCAGTTTGCATGCATGGTAGAATTGGGGGACAACTCCACATATTCGATCCAAGGAGTTGGATCCACATCCTTCTAGCTAATTTTGGTAGATACATTACATGTGGAGGACATTATTTATGTCCCTGTCCTATAAAAGAACCTACTCTCTATTTTGTTTCTTGAAGATAAGGGCTTCTGAGTTATCTTCATGGAGAATCAAGCATATCTATGGCTGAAGAACCAGAACATTGATACTGCTACTGTTATTGGAGTTAGAGGAGGGATTTAAAAGGTCCTAGGAAAGCATAATTCAACCATGGTACATCATACTATTATCCCATGTGAGATTTGGCATAGGAGGCTTGGAGACCTCCACTTCAGAGTGTTCCTAGTTTGCAGCGAATGGTGAAAGTTATGCCTAGTTTTGATTTTGTACATGATGTTGTTTGTCGGGGGTGTGCTTTAGAAAATAATGTTAAGAAGAAGTTTCCTAGCATCCATACTAGATATAAGGGCATCTTATATTTAGTACACTTAGATGTATGTGGACCCATCTCATCCCCTTCACTCAGTGGACACCTTTACTATGTATTGTTCATTGATGATTTCTCAAGTAAGTCCTGGATTTATTTCATGAAAGCTAAGAGTGAAACCTTCAGTAAATTTCAAGAATATAAATCTTTAGTAGATAATCAGACAAGTAGGAATATTCATGCCCTAAGGTCTGATAATGGTGGATAATTTGAATCAAATCCCTTTAATGATTTTTGTAGTGATGCAGGGATATGTAGATAATTAATAGTTCCTTACAACCCACAACAGAATGGGGTTGGAAAGAGAAAGAACGGAACTATTTATGAGGCTGCAAAATCCATGTTACAAGATCAGGATCTATTTTCTTATCTATGGGAAGAAGCCACTAGTACAACAGTGTACATACAGGAGAGAAGTTTGCATGCAACTCTTGGTGAGAAAACACTTGAAGAGGTGTTCACTAGTGAGAAACTAGACATTTCACATCTTCAGATATTTGGATGTCCTGTGTATATTCACATTCCAAAATAAAAGAGAACCAAGATGGAACCTTCTGGAAATAAGGGAACTTTTATGGGCTACTTTGAGACCTCCAAGGCATTCAGAATATATGTACCTGGTGAGATACATGTTGAGGTTAGTTGGGATGTGGCTTTCCATGTGTAGGTAGCATTCAAGCTATCAAAAGAGCTTGAATGTGATTTAGAGACAGAGGAGGTTAAGGCTCCTATATCAGAACATCATATTGAGGATTCTTCCCCTTCTAATGTTCATAGGGAGAATCCAGCAGAACATGCAGAGCTACCTATCATTGATGAACTAGTTGAACTGGTTGATGAACCTCCTACAAAGAGGAGGTCAGCATGGTGCTGATATATATTAAGAGATGATGAGAATCATGGAACACCAGTGGGCTCTTCCATAGAGCGCAAGCAACCTGATAGGTATTCAGGATATGTTGCATTGATGAGAAGCATCAGTGATTCACATAATTCATCGTATGAAGAGGTTGCAGAGCAGCAAGTGTGTAAAGATGTTATGAAAAAGGAATATCATTCTATTCTGAAAAATGATATTTTGGATATTGTTCCCATACCTAAGAGGAAGTCAGTTGTAACTTCCAGATGGATTTACAATAGAAAGCATGTTGCAGATGGCAGTGTGGACAAGTACAAATCCAGGTTTGTTTCCCGTGGATTCTCTTGGAAAGAGGGCATTGATTATGAGATTCTTTTTCTCTAGTATCCAGGTATACCACTATCATATCTATTATTTCACTTTCATCGGTATTGGGATGGAAGCTTCAGAAAATGGATGTGAAGACTTCCTTCCTCGATGGTGAGGTTGAGGAAGAGGTTTACATTGAGCATCCTTAGGGTTTTCTAATACATGGGAAGGAGTCCCATGTGTGAAAGTTGAAGAAAGCCCTGTATGGGTTAAAACAAGCTCCCCGAGCTTGGTATGCTAGAATAGACAGTTATCTTCAGAAACTGGGTTTCTTGAAGAGTGATGCAGATTCAAACTTGTACTTCAAAGTAGTGAAGAACCAACCCTTGGTATTGGTTCTATATGTTGATGATATTTTCCTCATTGGAGAGGAAAGTTTGATTCCTGAGTGTAGGAGGGAGCTTACCTCAAAGTTTGAGATGAAAGACTTGGGTCTTATGCAATACTTTATGGGCCTTGAGATTTGGCAAAGGAATGATGAGATATTTCAATCTCAACGTCTTGCACATATTTGACATGGTGGATTGTAAATCCATTGTGACTACTCCTATGGATTCCAATTTGAGGAAAATCCATGAGACTGAGACTGGATCGGATCCAGTGGAACCCACATTATACAGATAGTTGATTGGCTCGTTGATGTATCTGATGCATTCAAGGCCTGATATTTTGTATGCAGTTAGCATTTTGAGTCAATTCATGATTTATCCTAGACACATACACTCGGTTGCAGGTAAGCACATTTTGAGGTACCTCCATGAAATAGTTTCTTATGGACTCATGTATGCCTCCAATGGAGGAGTGTTATTCCTTGGATTTACTAATTATGATTGGGGTGGCAACATTTTTTATCGGAAGAGCACTTATGGTTACTGTTTCAGTTTGGGTTCTGCTATGATTTATTGCTCTAGCAGAAAGCAAGATTCGATTTCCCATAGCACTGTAGAGGTTGAGTGCATTGTTTCTAGTACTTCTTACAGAGAAGCAATGTGGCTGAGAAATATTCTTGGAGGATAGTTCGGTGTAAAGATAGAGCCTACTGTGATCATGTGTGACAACCAGACTTGAATAACGCTTTCTAAAGTTTAAACACATAGAAATGAAGTATCACTTCATTCGATACATGGTCTTAAAAGGTATTGTAAAACTTTTGTACATAGCTACTGATGAGCAGATTGTAGATGTGTTAGAAAATCCTCTATTAGGGATGAATCTCAAACATTTCCGAGATAATATTGGTATGGAGGGGAATGTCCCCCTCGCTGAGAGATAATGTTGAGATTACAACATCAGGAGTCATTCTCCATTCTTGTGAGTAATATTAAGACAGTAGACTTGTGAGTAAGATCAAGTCCTACAAATATCCTCATATGATTGAGGTGGTGATGTTGTAAATCTTGTGAGTAATATCAAGCTGAGTGTTACACCGTATTTTGTAACATTTTCATTATGGTATTCTAGTTCTGTGTCATGATGCTCAAGTTGTGTTCCATGGTGCTTATGTTTTGTGTCATCGCACACATCTTGTCATCTAACTCTTTTTGTTTCTCGTGCATGATATCTACTTTGCCATCAAGTTTTCTTCTTAGTACTACAACAACATCTTCTCTGATTTCTTTCTTAAGTGCCTTGTTATTTTTCGTTTCTTCTCTAATTTTTTCTTGGTTGGCAACAAGGGCCTTGATGTCCTTCTCCAATTTCTCAAGTTTGTCTTTTATTTCCGTCATATCTTGGGTCATTTTATGCGAATGTGTGTATTTGGAATTTTATTTTGACTTATGGAGGAATAAAGGACAACTAATGTCTTTGAAATAATTGATGAATTAATAATAACTATTATAATTATTTAATGTGTTGAAATAAAATAATAAATATAAAATATTTTATTTAAATATTTTATTAAAAGGTGGATTAATAAGTTTTAAAATATTATATAATAATATTAATATTTTTATAATATTTATTTAATTAATATTGTTTTGTTTGTAGGGCTACCTGAAATGAGGTTGGAAAGCAAAACCATGTGTTGGTTTTACTTTATCTTATCTTTTTTTACTTTCTTTTTCCTTTCTTTTGTTTTTTTACTTTTTTTTCTTTTATATTTTCTTTTTAACTTTTTTCTTTCTTTTCTTTGCTTTACCTTTTTTTTTCTTTCTTTTTTTTAGCTTTTTCTTTTTTTCTTTTCTTTTTTGGACAATGCTCTATATTTTAGAGAAACCCTAAAAACTAAATTTACACAAAGTGTAAATAATGTCATCATGTTGTGATGTGGTGTACTTTAATGTGTAAAGTGGTTATATTATGTGATGTATCACTAGTCATGGTCACTAAATGCTATAAGTCTCATTTAGGGCTTAGTTACCCCTAGAGTAATATATTTTAGCATGTGACTATGTTTCTCGGGCTAATATGTGTGATCATAAGTATGTGGAACAATCCTTGTGAGTATGATAAGATAAGATGGTTGAATTAATTAATATACATTTGGACCCTGCAATATTGAATTAATGATAAATGAGATAATCATAGAGAAAGAATAAGGATTCGAATTGCTTATGACAGACCTTCGGTGAACTTGAATTACTGAGGCACCAGTTAAGCATCAGTTGTGCAAAACAAGTTTTAGTTAATTAAGGAATCTCTCCTTAATTTATGCAAAGCGTTTGTTCATGGATTGCATTAATTATGGAGCACTAAAGACATTCAGTTAAACTCCTAACTAGTGTTCAAAAAGTTAGTTTATGATTGAGTTCAATTCAATCAAGTTCACATTCAGTTCGGTCAGTTCACATTCAGCTAAAGGCAGTTGACTCCCAATGAAAGAAGGAAGGTGCATATCTTCTGCATGCAAGTAAATTTGGGGTGCCAATTTGACACAAAGTCAAGGAAGGCGCTAATGTTAAATGTGGTAAAGTAATTTTGGTTCCCACAATGTTGATAGTGCATCGAAAGCATGCAATCATTCTCTACCTTCTCTTGTGTATGATTGTAAGCTTGTTATTAAAGTGTTGTGCACTTGGCAAGGCTCAGATAGTATTCCTAGTTACCTCTCTTCGCTAATGTTGCTTTGATATCTCTTATCGAGCAATTTTCTCATGTATTGAAAAACCATTCTCTAGAATTATCTATCATACTTTAAGGATTGTTGGTTTTTTTCATCCTCCAGATTTGGAGGGTTTTCCCAAGGTACATCTTGTGTCTTATATGATTGAATTGTTTATGAGATTGACATATGTTGCGATTGTTTATTAAGAAAAGATTTAAAGTTCAAGCATATTAATTTTTTGTTCAAACATTGGCAATAACTAGCCTCTAGAGAAGATTAATCTAGGCTTACAACTAACCCTTAGATCCCTAAAGTTATAACCCTAAAAATAATCCTAAAAGGATGTACTTCCAAAAACAAGGTGCCTAAAGTTGAAAAAGATCTAACAAAGACAAAATGCAACCCTAAAGGCTACCATTCAATCCATAAAAATACATTTTCATCAACAAGTAGCAAAGAGAGATCAAGATGCAAACCCTAGATAACTCCTTGTACATGTGTTAATAAAAAATATAGCATCACCTTAGCAATAACGTTTAACCAAATAAATCCAAGCATTGATCATCAAACTCATAAAAATTCCTTCCTCAAGAGGTGCGAACCACATCCAAAGAGCCCTAGAAGGGTAGAAAAGTAACATAGTGTTTTATCCCATGAGTCTTGTTTTAAAAATGAAGTGAGAAGATCTATGTATATGATCTCACACTCACTTTTTACAAAAATATCCAGACCGACATGCCTTTAAAATGCCAATTAGAAATTATAAAATGCCAACTTAAAATTAAAACAAAATAATAATAATAAAATATACATAATGTAGGCTTAAGGTTGGCTACCTGGGGTATTTTTCCCCTTGGTGCCAAAAATTGCTAAAATAAGTGAATCGCTTCGAACGAAAGGATGGAATGAGCTGGAGGGAGGGAATTATACCCCATCTAACCCCAAGAATTTTTTAGAATCCATCAACCCCCTCCTCAAAGAAGCAAGAAGGCCTGGCGTGGAAGATGGCTCCTCTGAGGAAAGAGACTAGGGAGAGAAGGCACCAGCATGGAGAAGGACCCGGAGGGTGTCCTAAGTGGTTGTGAAGGTAGACGAGTGTCTCGCAACTAAATCAAAGGCCACCAGATCAAGCAAACAAGGCATGGGGTCATGTGACCCAGTGATCAACCCCTAAGATCGCCAGACATGAATCCCAGGGTTAAAAACCCCAACAAAGGGCAATCAACAATGCCATTAAGCTATAGTACTACTAAAGTAAGGACTAGAGGGCATGGACATGACCACCACTGTTGAATGACACCCCTCTTGGTTAAAAAAAATCGACTCTCTCTCCCTAGGGAACATCTTAAGGTGTGTTGGGTACAGATGCAACGTAACATAGACCAAGAAAATTGATTGGGTTGCTGCAAATCATGTGCTTTGATACTTGAAAGGAATATGTCATCGTGGTTTGAGGTATGGAGGAGATGGTCAGTTGAATTAACATGAAATATTTTCTCATCGTAATTGGGCAAGAGATGCAAATATTGGGAAATCACTTCAATATTTTGTTTCAACATGCACTCAAGTGTGATATTCTAGTTCATCAAGAAGCTAGTGGAAATTACACTTAGCTCAATAGAGGTAGAGTATATGGAAACCAACTTTGCTAGTTATGGAACTATCTAGCTTTGCAAATTGATAACAAAGGTGACAAATCAAATGTTGGATTCCATTATGGTCTGCTATAGCAATTAGAGTTGTATCAAACTTTGAGCACCCAACATTTCTCAATTGCTCCAAGCACAGATATCCAATACCATTTCCTCAAAGAGAAAGCATATAAGGTAGTAGTGGTTCTTAATTATGTTCCTTTAGATTTGCATGTTGTAAATATTTTCATGAATCCCCTAGAAAAGGGGAGGTTTTAGATGTTGGGGGAGAGAAAAGGCTTGGTGGAAAATAATTTCCTCAAATAGAGGGAGTGTTACATTTTACCTTGGTTGTTCAACAAATTATTCTCAAGCAGTGATAGCACACTCCAACACATGTTGACATCGTACCTATCCAGTTATGATTGTGTAGTTGAGGAGAGTGATGACACAACACTATAGATCCTCGGGAGGCTTCTTTTGTTATGTAGCGGGGGGGGAGAGGGAGAGAGAGAGAGAGAGAGGGTGTTCACCAATCTTAACCTCTTCTTGTTATATAGTTGTTATTCCAAAGTTAAATTTTTTAATATATATATATGTCTTTTTTAATTGGAATTTGATTTTCCAATTCATGGGAGTACTTTCTAGGTTTAGAATAGGGCACATTATCCTAGAAGGTGATGCATGGTTCTATGTGTGCTAGTGGGTGTCCTTTTTTAGGAAAATTTATCCTTGCTAGCTAGACACATCTTCTTAGACTGAGTTAGGATTAAGGTTTGACTATGTAAGCCTAGACACACTTGAGGATTTTTTTTTTAATGGTTCACTATGGAAGCCCAATTTTACACCATGGCTACGTCCACTTGGGAAAATATCTTATACTCGCTAGGAAAGTATACATGAACTCAGGCATCATTAATCACGATAAATGGCTCACCAGCATAATATTTCATTACATACAAGGGCTCACAAAGAGCAAATGTCCCCAGCGAGATTCGAACCCGGGTGGGGAGTGGAATAACCAAATCTCTCAACCACCCAGGATACACCCAATGAACATGGCACGCTTGAGGATATATCCATATGCAAATAACCCAATTCATCCTATTAAGCGATAGAGGTTGCACCATTGTGTTGGTTAGTGTAGTTGACGTTTGAACTATAATATTGCGATTTTTATTTTAGTTTTCAATAGAAGATAGATGCAACATTAAGAGTTAGATTGTGTATTTGTTGCTCGTATTTTCAATAATAATGTGTATATTAATGTATTCAAAAAGTTATTGTTTTGAATATTTTTTGCTATTTAATGTTTAAGTTAATTTTATAAGTAAATCATTTACTTCCCATAGTCTAAAAATTAGCATAACACATTAATCAAACTACTTGAAACTAAGTTGACTCATAAAATGATATTAAATCCTTAATACTAAAAAGGCATTCTTTCTAACAACAAAAAAATCATTGAAAAAGAATGATGGTATTATATGATCAATTTCTAATAATATAGTTAAATATTGAACATTGACCTTGTATGTCCATTTTCATAAAATGGGTAAATACTTATCGTTAAAAAAGAATGTTGATGTCGTATCACAACCTTTTAATAAAAAGACTAAATATAACTTTATAACAATGATGACACCACCACTTTTGCTTTTGGATGAGTAAGTTGAGTTTTGAGTTTTTTAAGCAAAATAATAATTATTTTATGTTCATAAGAGTATTAAATAACCACCATGTTAAGAAACAAAAAAAAAAAAAAATAGAGATTGATTTGAAAAAATGATTAGCTTAATAAGAATNAATAAGTAATAATAATATCAAGAATAATATAAAAACATATTCAAAACAAAGACACAAATCATGGCTCTATAAAATGAAAGAAAAACCATCTAGGTATCAAGAATAATATAAAAAACATATTCAAAGCAAAGACACAAATCGTAACAATATAAAATGGAAGAAGAAACTTATTTCCTAAAATGACACAATCAATCTTAAAAAAAACTTATTTTCTAAGAAAAAACATTGTAAAAATGATGGTAAACCACTCAATAATGAAATGAGACAATTAACCTTAATCTAGAAAACTAAAATTATTTTTCAAAAAAAATATGGTAAACCACTCCATAATGAAATAAGATAATTAATCCTAACTTAGAAAACTAGAATTACTTTTCAAAAGCAATAAGTTAAAGAAAATAAACAAAACATTTTAGAAATTATGGCAAACTACAACCCTAACCTATAAAACTAAAATTAGTTAGGGAAAACTACAACTCTAACCTATAAAACTAGAATTACTTTTCAGAAATAATAAGCTAAAAAAAAGGAAATAAAATATTGCAAAAATTATGGCAAACTACTCCATAATGAAATACCTAAAAAAAGAGCTAAAGAAAAGAAACAAAACATTGTAGAAATTATGGCAAATTACAACCCTAACCTATAAAACTAAAAGTAGTTAAGGCAAACTACAACCCTAACCTCTAAAACTAGAATTACTTTTCAAAAATAATAAGCTAAAAATATATACATATAGCAGAAATTATGAAAAACTACTCTATAATGAAATACTTAAAAAAACTTATATAATTAAAAAAAATCATAAAAACAGTAAACACTTTCTCCCACACTAATCAAACTATAAGCTCATGAGAAACAAATACACAAATGTTTATACTTATCTCTCCCTCAATAATTTTGAACTAAAAGTAACAATAAATTTTCATTATTGCAATGTTCAACCACATAAAACAAAATATTAAAAACTTTGACAGTTTTAAGCAAATTTTGACTAAATTTGCCTCTCCTATAAAATAACTTAAAAGTGTCAAAAGACAAAAAAAAAAAAAATCAAAACAAAAAGCTATAAAGTCACCCCTCCCAAAATATGCCTACTTGCATGGATCATTTATAGCTATATTTACATGTGATTAATATAATATAATTCATTTTTAACCAATTTTTTAACTGAATTTGCCTTTTGATTATAATTCAAAGGAAAGAGGTCCTACACACGGGAGGTGTTAAAAGGACATTTTAAAAAAATCAAAACAAAAGCTATAGAATCACCCTTCCCAAAAAGGTGCCTACTTGCATGAATTCTTTAGAGCATTATATTTACATGTAATAATTAATATATGATCAGAAAAGGAATTGATATCCTTTCTATCTGGATTAAAATCCTATAAATGATATGTTTGTTTACTCTTTAATTGTTGATTGAGTCTTTTTTTGGAGCTATGACGAATATCTCATTTTTACAGGTTGATAAACAAAACACTATAATATGACAATTATTCGTTAGAAACATGTACAAATGCATGTAGTTATGCAATGTAGTTATACATGTATATAAAATGTGTTAAACTAATTGATAGATTTAATATTAGTAATCATTACTTCTCATAAAATAACTTGTCAAACTGTAAAAACTAAACTTACCACAGAAAAATGTCAGTGTTTAAGATGCATTTTCCAAGCCATCCCCAAATCAAATTGATGTAGATACTAAAGAATCATTTTTCATCTAATTTTCCATTCCACACGTATTACTTTGTAGCTGGGAGCTACTACTTACCATTCACAGATCAGTTGGCAGTCATGAGCCTAGTCCTTGCATTTGAGTCAGATGTTTATCAAAGAATATCAGTGGTGGATGATTTATATGAGCAGCTAGATTGTTCAAGTGCAGCAATAGAGGGGCCACCCTTGTCACTTTGAGCCTTGTTCATGACCTCCCTTGTCATACATTTTGAGCCATGATTCAGTGCAGCAAAGCAATATAGTTGGATCTCATTTTTCCTTGCCATTCAGAGGTAGGGGTGTTAGCACAAGTGGATTATGGTTTGCAACTGCAACTCAGAGTAAGTATATGGCAAAGGTATCTACTGTTTTCTCAATAATTTCTAATGTAAAGTATAGATCAGTTCCCTCTTTCCAAGTTCCCTACTTGACCTTATCCTATTATCTATCTCATCCATTTGTTTCTAGAATCCTTTGACTTGGACTGACCAATGAACCTAAGGACCTCCCCCTCTGTGACCTCCTTGATTGGATGACCTCCATGTTTTTCCTTGGTGTCTCAGCGCTGAAATGTGTGGCTTTGTTTATGTTACTGAAAGTGTATCCCCTAGAATCGAAACAAGTGCTCCCATCCTTGAAATTAGTTAGTCATTGAAGGGGTAGGTACTCCTCCTTTGTAAGAGATCAGCATATTTGCCTATAAAAAAGGCATTACTGATGGCAACTTCATCGAGTCTATGGACGCTCACTGGCATCGAAGCTAAGGCCATGAAAGTACTGGGGCCTAGAAGGTTTTCCGGGTCTAGTACCTTTTAGTCACTAGCTAAATAAAGGAAATGTAGATGCAAAGTGAGCTTAAATGATATATCCAAAGAAATGAAGAAGTGAAAGTAAAATGAAAATGCAAAATGCAAGTGAAAGTCAAATGCAATGAAATGCGAAATGTAAATATGTGAAATAAAGGGGGGGGTTGCTAGAGTCGAAAGGGCACCTTCCAAGCACGTTATCCATTTGTTAGACACCCTGCTTCCCTAGTGTTTGTCATTCCAACAAACATCACAGAGGCTCCTAAAACCCCTTGTTCTCCAAAGGTAAATTGAGTCCATCCAAAGTCAACCTTCACTTTTACTAAACCCATGACTATCTCATTCCATTTCCACCTAAGAGGGCGAGGATTGATCTATGCATTACATTCCTAATTAATTTAAATAGAAGTATGTATGTAGAACTGTTGCCTTTGTCCAATGTTGCATCGGGTAATTAACTTATGCTTGATTTTTTTGGTTGATCACCATTTATTGACATAAATTAGCATTTAGTCATTTATCAATATTTATCATGATAAGTACTCTAACACCTCTTATATGCATCATTCTTGATTATATCCTCATTTTGAGTTTTGGTCAAAAATTTTACCATGTGTTAACTTTTTGACTTGGTCAACGGGTCAAAATGAAGCGGGACCCCACTACAAAGTTATCGTTGTTCGTATCATTCCCCTTGGAGGCCATTTAGGCCCCTCCAAGCATCAGTTGTGGAAGATCATATTTTTTATAAATTTAGCAAGAAATAATTAAGCATATTTTTAACTGAAATATTAGAGTTTGCCTCACACAGATCATAACAGATTGGCCTGGGGTGTATGAGTAGTGGGTCTTAGTATTTTTTATTTCTCCATATTCATCCCTATAGTCAAATCATCATTTCAGGTAAGGAAAGATTCAGATATGGGCAAATTAAAGATTTTTATGGTTTCCAACTAATTAATTAAAAATTAAAAGATGAACATGACTTGAGATGTATGACTTGGGACTAATGAGTGACAAGATATTATTTGGGTTATGATATTACAACCCCCTAGAGGATATTGGCCATTTTTCCTAGCACATTATTATTGAATCATGTCACATGCTCCATTTCCCCCTTGGGGGGGTGTCTTTCTCCCTAGGAAGGTGACTTTCTCTTGTGGTGACTTGTACCTTAAGCGAGATATTGTTGTATAAATGGATCTTGGTTCCCTAGCAGTGAATTGATCCCCCTAGGGTCTTATTTCATGTATCTATAATGTGTATCTTTCATTGTATATTGGGATTAGGAGGTATTTCACCCCCCTCACTTAGATTTGATCATTTCTAGCTTGATTCATGTCAAAAAGTGAGATTAAATCTCCAACATTGGTTATTCCATTATATCTTTTTATCTCAATTGTCTATCAAAAAGTCGGTTAGGGATTTGGATTCTCTCTTAGCTATAAAATAAAGTCAGCCCCTCATTTGTAAGGGACTTTTGTCTTTTGGAAGTAAATAATAGAAAATTTATATTGTGCAAATTCTTGGGTCTCTTGATGAATGTTTATGGTTTCTCTTTTTTGTCGAATTCCTTATGTTGCTAGATCGTTGGCATATTCCATATCGGGAAAAGTATTTTTGATCTTTTGTGCTTACAAGAGGAGGTTGACTTCACCCAAGTCGAATTGGGGCGACTTGCTCTTGTGACAGGGATTTCATTTGTGGATAAAAATAAATATTGCTTTTGCCATTTATATTTTATTTTCTTTGTATCCTCCATTACTCTTGTTAAATTGATTTTCAAATTTCAATTGAGGCGTAGTTTTTACAAGTCATCTTACTATTGTCTCTCTTGGGGTTTTGCAGAGCGACTTCTATTAGGCAAACAAAGTGACTTGGCATATGGAAGGCTTGTGAACTATTTGGGGATGTCGAATGAGGAGAAAGGACCCAAATCAAACATCTAGATCCAGGTATGTACTCAGATCTCATCTAGCATAGCTTCTCAAACCATCTGTAAACCATAAAAATTAAGTATAAACCCCTCAAGAAATTATTTCACTTGCATGCTTGGTTATTTCGATTTTTTACCACTTGGGTATTTTTTGTAGCATGATTTCAGGCAAATTCATAGCTAAGGCATCATCTGTTGACTCCATTTTAACCCTCGGATCAAGGACCTAGTTCCAAAACCCATTCGCTCTAGGTGAAAGATGGTTGTTTTCACTAAGTATTGCTTGGCAGTTTGCTTGTGGATTTTCTCATGTGTGGCAAGCAAATCTTGTGTCTAGGGTCCTCTAATAAATTTATTCCATCTCCTGCCTTTGTTCCACCTAAGTATTTGACCATTTCCCCAAAGGTAGTAACTTGGAATCATCAAAATCCTATCACCAAAATTAACTATTGGATAGATTCCTTGAACTGGATTGCATTCAAACCACTTATTTAATGTTAAAGATAATGCAGATGTGAGACCCATTCTCAGAGAGGATGGCACCCTAGTCAGTTAGCTAGGGTTCCTGGTAAGTAACCAGGTAGAGTAAGTCCCTAGAAGGTACCCTAGGTCCCCCAACAGTCTCCTGGGGGTTTTGGTAGAAGAACAAGCAGGTTGATGCCATGGCATAGTCCCTAGTATGTGGCTAGGGCCCCTATCTGTCTCTAGGGTATTGTGGTCTAGGACCAGACAATTTATTGGTCACGAGGACCAAGCAGATTCTATAGGTTGAGATAGAGAGATCATGGTCTGGAACCAGGAAGATACTTGGTCTCGGACCAAGCAGTTCTGCAAATACATACCTAGTCTGTTAACCAAGATAATGATGTGTGATGCCATCCTCTCCTACATGAGCTAGGTTGTCTCTTCAAGGGACTGACCACCACTTGATGATGTCACTAGCAGTTTGGGAGCAGTCAGGAGGACCAGAGGATCACATCATCCAATTTGGACCTTCCTTATATGGTGATGATAAAAACTTACAGTTATTGTATGGAACACATGTGGACAATATACCTTGAGAGAGAAAGATAAGAGTCGGGTTGTTCCCCCACCTTGGTCTTTTGGGTAAAAGGGTTGTTTCTCCACCTTGATGGTACACCTTGGTCTTGTGGGTAAAAGGGTTGTTTCCCCACCTTGATGGTACACCTTGGTCTTGTGGGTAAAAGGGTTTTCTTCCCACTTTGTTGTGACCCCTATTGTTGACCTATGAAGTTGTGTTGACCCCTTGTTGATCCTTATGCTAGCGCCCCCTCCTAGTGTGGTACCTTGATCCTTTTGTTATGACATCTTAACCTTGGTACCCTATCCTAAGTCAACTTAACATTATTTTATGTTATTTTTGGTAATTCTCCTAAAATCTAGGGTTATAAGGATGACCCTTCTAGAAGACCTTTCAAGATTATAAATTCAAGCCCTAAACTTCATTTTGGGTGTCTCTTGACAAGAGAAAATTGGAGATCTGATTCAGTGATTGTTTTAGGGTTTCATGTTGCTCCTTGGCTTAACATAGGGTTTTGTTGCTAGTAAAGTTTTTTCTTGTTGGGGCTGCTACCTTATCTAAGCCCTGTTAGGGTTGTTGTTGTTGATTTTTCTGAGCAACATCGAGAGCCATTCTCTTAAAAGAATGGGGCCACCTGGTCCAGGACCACGGTGAAGACTCAACCTATTGTTGAGTAACCATTCTGTCGAATGGTAGATATCTGGTCTAGGACCATGATATAGACCCAACTCTGCCCTGAGTAGACTCAACCCAGTGTTCAATGACCATTCTGTTGAATGGTAGACATCTAGTCCAGGACCATGATGTGGACCAGTCTAGTACTGGTAGACTCAGCTTAGTTCTAAGTATCCATTCTCTTGGAGAATGGAGGCGCTTAGTCTTTTACCAAGTATTTGACCTGGGGTCAAATTATGCATCCTACGGCTAAGGCACCTGGTCTGTTACCAGGAAGGCACTATAAGCCCTAGACTGGGTCTAGGCATGTGTGGCACTCTGACCCTTGATCTATGGGCTTTGTGTACTTCTCCAAGGATTAGCTACACTTGGTTAAGTTACCCTAGTACCAAATCTAGGTGTTACACAGAGTGTGATATAAAAGCATTAGTAACTCTCTTGGTTTATGATGATGTACTTTTGGAATAAAAATGACCATATGTTATGACCACAGGGGCACTTGGAAAAAGGCTAAAGTCAAAAGTCAAAAATACATTAGGATTTTTGGACCACAGGTGAAAGTCAAAGATAAATAAAGACTTTTGGTAAAAGTCAAAAATACATAAAAGGACATTTTTGGTAAAAAGATAAAGTGAAATTAGGACAAGAATAAAATATTATTATTTTATCTTTCCTAATTTTGTCCCACTTATAGGTGAATGAAGATTATAAAAGAAGATCAAGTCTTCTCATTATCACACACTACTTTGCTCCCACAACTGAATCTGCTCTTACTGAAGATCTCATTGAAGATTGTTTTTATGCTTTTGCCCCAGCTAGGGCATCCATCTTTCTCAGCCAACCCCTCAGCTAGGGTTTCATCAGCAAGGTCGTTTTCTGATCTAGGGAAGAATTCAAAGCATCCACTCTCAGATCCAGAACAGACTTTATTTTTCGAGCTACTGAGGTTTTGATAGGGCAGCCCTTTTCTTCTCTCTCTCGGGCTGTCGGTTTCCTTTCACGAGCAGCCACTAGCACCTTCCGGCAGCCTCTAACAGGCACACTTGGGAGGGCTAATCCCTTAACAGCACCTTAGGGTAGCCCGTGGGCAAACCCTTAAGGGTTGTTGTGGCCTAACAGGCCCTCCGGTCAGCCTGAAGGAAAACCCATGAGGGTTCTGTGGTAGCCGGCAAGCTACCAAATCTTCAACAGGCCCTCGGGCCAGCCGATAAAGTGCAGGCAGGGCTGTAAACCCTTTCGAGCAGCAACAAGGTTTCCTAACAGGAAGCCGAGAAGAAGAAACCAGCCATGGGCAGCATGAAAGGACAGCTCGGGCAGCAGACAAGAGAAAGGACAGGCAGCGCAGGCAGGAAGAAATCAAACGGACAACCACTAGACATTTTGAGTAGCAGAGAAATAATTTCCGGGCAGTCTGTAAGTTAATTTCTGGGCATTCTATAAGTCAATTCCGGGCAGTTTGTAATTTTGGGCAGCGTGCCTAATTTTTTCTAGGCAAGCTCTATATTTTCTCCTAAGCAGATCTGATATTTCTTTTGCAGATCTAATAATTATTTTGGGCAACTGATAAAATTCAGGCATGCCCTAATTTTTATTTTGAGCAGATCTGGAAATTTAAGGATGTAGGGTTTGAAACCCTTGTTCTAATTTTCACTGAGAAAATTTACTGTAAACTATGGTTAAACCCAGATTGGGGTTTGAGGAACTTTTTGAGGAATTTCTAAGTCATCTCATTTACGAGATGAGCTACTAATGCTTTTTGGGGTTTTTGTCCTTTGAAGGTTTCCCCAGTGAAAAACTCTTGTGTCTATTGTGTTGATGTGATGAATGTGTTTTTTACTACACTTGTCATTTGTTACTTAATTTGATCTGCAAATTTTTAAGTATTTATGCTAATGCTAAAAATTTAACAGTTGCTACCTTGTTTAAGCAAATGTTGCTCGTCCAAGTGTTTCCTAGTGTTGTTGTTGTTGTTTATGAGCAAGTCATGACCTTTCTCCAGTCTGCTAAGGATATTGTGAGTGCTGCTAGAGGCAGCCATGACCTCTGCTTAGCTTGTATAGGCCTGTCGTGATTTGCTTCAGCATGTTTAGGGTTGTTGTGGCTTGCTTCAGCCTGTAGGGGTTGACGTGACTTTTGTTGATCCTTCTTATTGGGCTAGGTTGTGACCTGTGTTGACCCTTCTTGACTGGGTCCTGATTTGTGTTGATCCTTCTTGGGTTGGGTCGTGATCTGTGTTGATCCTTCTTGTTCTGGGTTGTGACCTGTGTTCATGATCTGTGTTGATCCTTCTTGGTTGGTTCATGACCTATGTTGATCCTACTTGGGCTAGACTATGACTATTTTTTATCCTACTTGAGCTGCCATGACTATTCTTTCTATGGTATGTTGTTCTTGTTGGTCCCTACCATGACCTTTATTGAGTCTACTAGGACTGTCGTGGTCCTTGTTTAGCCTGTTGTAGCACGCCGAGCCTGTTTAAAGGGTGACTTTGCTCCTTTTCATCCTCCTTGAGGCTGCTACAGCTGTGTATGAAAATGTCATTGTCTTCCTGTAACACCCTGGTTTTGACCTCGTTTGCATTTAAAGTATATGATGTAAATATTGTATTTAATCGTGGTGTGGAGCTCAAGGCAAAAGCCCCACCATCGATTTAGCATGTTATATTTTGGCAAGTAAATTAGATGTCGATGGTGTTTTGTGCTAGCTAAGCACATTACAATTTTACATCATGTAACTATGCAATTAATAAAATATACCACAGTCGGCTATGTCAATGCGATCGTTGAAGAGAAGGGGCATGATCTCACAAGGATAAGGGGGGAAAACCATTTAAACCTTTGGGCCAATGGAGAAAAACCAAATGTCAAAGGGAAAACCCATAAAGTTGTCAACTACCCTTTTTGTCTTTTGTGCCCAGTCATTTAGGCAGTGGTTGAGAAATTAATGCATGGGGATGGGAAGAGTATGGGAGTCAAATTCAAATTTGGGGAGCCACCCATTTTGGAAAAGTGTGTACTTGACTTGTTGGGAATGTAATTGCTTGGAAAAGCATGCCCAAGCTATTACTCACCCACACCCTTTCATTTTTCACCATTCCCATGAAGGTTGGGCACTCTCATGTAGGTGAAGCTTGTTGAGCTCCTTCCCACACAATTTATGCAGTTAAATCTAGTTTCCATGGCTGGGAAACCCGATTTTGTTGTGTTCAATGGATGGCAGAAGAGACCCACGATTTTGGGGGTTTAAGGGGACATTTTTCCCTCTACTCACATGGCTGAGTTTTGTAGGCGTTTTTCCTCCACAATTTTGTGGTTTTCCTCATTTTCCCATGCCTAGAATTCGTCCATTTGGGTTGCTCAGTGGTTACGAAGCCAAGTCTTCCTGATTTGGAAGTTTGGGGAGGTCGTTTTTGCCCCCATGTTGCCCATAAACGTTTTTTGAGTTCAGATTTGCGATTTGGGGATTTATGGTGGTCGTTTTTGCCCTTGAAATGCCTGTGGGTGATTTGTGAAACCGTGTTTGCCTTCAGAGGGTTGTTTTTCCTTTCACCAAATTGTTTTTAGTTGAAAAACATTTCCTTTCATGCCCGGCATGTGCATTTTGCGGTTATGTGCATCCCTGTGTTGGCTTGGTTGAGTAAGTCCAAGAAACCCATCTATTAATTGGTTTGCTTGGTTGAGTAAGTCCAGGGAACCTAGCTGTTAGATTTGTGACTGAGTCGGGATGTGATTGGTTGTCTTGGTTGAGTAAGTCCAAGGAACCTCCACGTTATTGGTTTGTTTCCCCCACGTAGTCTGTGAAACCCAACTATGTGTTGGCTTGACTATGGGTGTGTGGTTTTGTTGCATGTAAGCCTGTTGTTCCCTTGTTCCTTGTGGAATCATGCCCGGCTCGGGGGTGGCAGCATTGCTGAGAGATTGATGAACACGCTGGCCTATGGTTGGGTGGAACGGCGCAACGACATAGCTAGTTGCAAGAGGCATCAAGCTTCAATTCAAGATAAGTATTATTGTTCTTTTTAACTCCTGCAACTGTTATTGTTTTATGGATGACAATATGAACAATGTTGAAATGCGTGAATGTATGTGATTGCTTCCGTTGTTTACTTATTGATGATTAGGCATTTGCATATGTGTATGCTTCATTATTCAATGCATTTGTAAATTATCATGTTCATGGGGCTAGATTGCTCGGTTCCGCAGTGTTGGTCACGTCCTCTCCGCGGTCAGAGGAGAGGGGACGTGACAGTGTGGTATCAGATCCCACGTTGCAGCATGGGCCTCAATGGGCCATGAAGAAGCAGGGACAGAAGCAAGGTTACCCTCTGCCCAGCAGAGAAAAAAATGTGAAACACGAGAAAAAATTTAAGAAAATTCTAAGTATGGAAAATATCAGATGACTTAAGCTGAGTCCATCCGATACGTCGAAGGACTTAAGCTCAGTCCATCCGATAAAGAAACCCAGCAGATAGAAATTTACAAAAAAAAATTGTCTAAGTTTGAGATTTTTCCGAAGGTCTCAGCTGGGTTGAGCCGATACATCGGCTAACAACCCAAGACCCAGCCGACAAGGCAATCAGAGAGAAGAAAAATTCAAAAAAATTTCTAAGTGTCAAATGCATCGGAAGATGTCTATTGAAGCGGAGCCGAGGTGTCAGCAAGGCTCTCTAGAAGGGAGCCGACACGGCGACAGAAAGGGGAAGAGGAGAAGAAAATTTTAAAATTTTTCTAAGTATAGAACATCTCGGGAAACGTTTTCCGATGCCGCTCGGGTGAAGCTCTCCAAGGCATCTCGGAAAAGAAAAGAAGATCGATCCAAGGCGTCGGAAAAAAATAGAAGATCGATCCGCCGAAGCGTCGGAAAAGAAAAGAAGATTGATCTGAGGCATCGGAAAAGAATAGAAGATCGATCCGCCGAAGTGTCGGAAAAGAAAAGAAGATCGATCTGAGGCATTGGAAAAGAATAGAAGATCGATCCATCAAAGCGTCAGAAAAGAAAGGAAGATCGAGACGATAAGGCATCGGAAGAGAAAAGAAGATCGATCTGATAAAGCGTCGGAAGGAAAATGATGATCGATCCGCCGAAGCGTCGGAAGGGAAATGAAGACTCACCCGACATGTCGGAAGAGTTGTCAACAGTGGACCCGATGCAGCGGATGACTTGTTGGAAAGGGATCTGATCAGATGGGAAAAGCCAAGTTTCCAGAAACAGATAATTTTCAGCAGTTTTTCAGTGGAAAAGTGGGTCTCCAGAGGGATTTATAGGTGCTGAAAAGGTGAAAAAATGGCAGCAATCTTATGCGCCACATTGCGCGAAAATCAAATATTTACAAAAAAAAACGAGGGCACTGCCCTCGACCCACCCTGTAGTGGCAGCCACAAGGGGGAAAGCCCCCTTGACCCCTGTCGTCCCTCTGAGACCATCGTTCTTGGAGAAAAGAAAATTCTATGTTTTGACAAGTCCCAATGTTAGATTTTTTCGAGCATGATCTCACAAGGATAAGAGGGGGAAACCATTTAAACCTTTGGGCCAATGGAGAAAAGCCAAATGTCAAAGGGAAAACCCATAAAGCTGTCAACTACCCTTTTTGTATTTTGTGCCCAATCATTTAGGCAATGGTTGAGAATTAATGCATGGGGATGGGAAGAGTAAAGGGAGTCGAATTCGAATTTGGGGAGCCACCCATTTTGGAAAAGTGTGTACTTGACTTGTTGGAAATGAGTGGAAAATCATGCCCAAGGTATTACTCACTCACACCCTTTCATTTTTCACCATTCCCATGAAGGTTGGGCACTCTCACGTAGGTGAATCTTGCTGAGCTCCTTCCCACACAATTTATGCAATTAAATCTCGTTGCCATGGTTGGGAAACCCGATTTTGTTGTGTTCAATGGATGGGAGAAGAGACCCACAATTTTGGGGGTTTAAGGGGACGTTTTTCCCTCTACTCACGCGGCTGAGTTTGCTGGGCGTTTTTCCTCCACGATTTTATGGTTTTCCTCATTTTCCCATGCCCATAATTCGTCCATTTGGGTTGCTCAGTGGTTACGAAGCCAAGTCTCCTGATTTGGAAGTTTGGGGAGGTCGTTTTTGCCCCCATGTTGCCCATAAACGTTTTCTGAGTTCAGATCTGCGATTTAAGGATTTATGGTGGCCGTTTTTGCCCTTGAAATGCTTGTGGGTGATTTGTGAAACCGTGTTTGCCTTCAGAGGGTTGTTTTCCCTTTCACCAAATTGTTTTTAGTTGAAAGACATTTCCTTTCATGCCTGGCATGTACATTTTGCAGTTATGTGCATCCCTGTGTTGGATTGGTTGAGTAAGTCCAAGAAACCCATCTGTTAATTGGTTTGCTTGGTTGAGTAAGTCCAGGGAACCTAGCTGTTAGATGGGTGACTGAGTCGGGATGTGATTGGTTGTCTTCGCTGAGTAAGTCCAAGGAACCTACACGTTATTGGTTTGTTTCCCCCACATAGTCTGTGAAACCCAACTGTGTGTTGGCTTGACTGTGAGTGTGTGGTTTTGGTGTATATACGTCTGTTGTTCCCTTGTTCCTTGTGGAATCATGCCAGGCTCAAGGGTGGCAGCGTTGCTGAGAGATTGATGAGCACGCTGGACTATGGTTGAGTGGAACGGTGCAACGACATAGTTGGTTGCGGGAGGCATCAAGCTTCAATTCAAGATAAGTATTCCTATGCTTTCTAACTCCTGCAACTGTAATTGTTTTACAGATGACAATATGAACAATGTTGAAATGCGTGAATGTATGTGATTGCTTATGTTGTTTACTTATTGATGACTAGGCATTTGCATCTGTGTATGCTTCATTATTCAATGCATTTGTAAATTATCATGTTCATGGGGCTAGATTGCCCGATTCCGCAGTGTTGGTCGTGTCCTCTTCGCGGTCAGAGGGGAGGAGACATGACATTGTGGTATCAGAACCCACGTTGCAGCATGGGCCTCAATGGGCCATGAAGAAGCAGAGACAGAAGCAAGGTTACCCTCTGCCCAGCAGAGAAAAAAATGTGAAACATGGGAAAATTTTTAAGAAAATTCTAAGTATGGAAAATATCGGATGACTTAAGCTGAGTCCATCCGATACATCAGAGGACTTAAGCTGAGTCCATCCGATAAAGAAACCCAGCAGAGAGAAATTTACAAAAAAATTGTCTAAGTTTGAGATTTTTCCGAAGGTCTCGGCTGGGTTGAGCCGATACATCGGCTAACAACCCAAGACCCAGCCGACAAGGCAATCAGAGAGAAGAAAAATTCAAAAAAAATTCTAAGTTTCAAAAGCATCGGAAGATGTCTGTTGAAGCGGAGCCGAGGTGTCGGCAAGGCTCGCCAGAAGGGAGCCGACACGGCGGCAGAAAGAGGAAGAGGAGAAAAAAAAATTAAAATTTTTCTAAGTATAGGAAATCTTGGGAAACGTTTTCCGATGTCGCTCGAGTGAAGTTCTCCGAGGCATCTCGGAAAAGAAAAGAAGATCGATCTGAGGCATCCATTAGAGGAAATTTCAATTTAAAATGGGCCTTCCAAAAATAATACAAATTCCATGTCATCATTTATTAGCGAATCAAAATGCTTTAAAATTCAAAAAGGGAGCACCTCTTAAACAATTTTTTAATATAAATTTGATGATAGGTATCATAAAAAAAACTACTTTTTTTGTTCGTATTTTCGACATATCTCCCTATGTTTTTACTCAAATTTCGATCGAGAGAGCTCATTGGATGCAGAATTAAATTCCGCATCCAACAAGTACCCACCCGACATACTTTTGACGGGCCTCGCTGCCCCAAAAACAAGAAATACCTGAAAAAACGTTGTCATCATCACGTTTTTTCAAGTATTTCTTGTTTTTGGGGTAGCGAGGCACGTCAAAAGTATGCCGAGCGGGTACTCGTTGGATGCGGAATTTAATTATGCATCCAACGAGCTCTCTCGATCGAAATTTGAGTAAAAACACAGGGAGATATGTCGAAAATACGAACAAAAAATAGTTTTTTATTTTCTTCCTCCAAAATTTATAAATATTATTTTATTATTTTAACTATTATTTTATTAATTTTCCTTAGGAGGCCCATTTTGAGTTGAAATTTCCTCTAATGGGAAAAGAATAGAAGATCGATCCACCGAAGCGTCGAAAAAGAAAAGGAGATCGATCTGAGGCGTCGGAAAAGGATAGAAGATCGATCCACCGAAGCGTCGGAAAAGAAAAGAAGATTGATCCGAGGCATCAGAAAATAATAGAAAATCCATCCGCCGAAGCGTCGAAAAAGAAAGGAAGATCGATCCGATAAGGTGTCGGAAGGAAAACGGTGATCGATCCGCCGAAGCGTCGGAAGGAAAATGAACACTCACCCGACACGTCGGAAGAGTTGTCAACAGTGAACCCAATGTAGCAGATGACTTGTTGGAAAGGGATCCGATCAGATGGGAAAAGATGAGTTTCCAGAAACAAATAATTTTCAGCAGTTTTTTAGTGGAAAAGTGGGACTCCCGAGGGATTTATAGGTGCTGAAAAGGTGAAAAAATGGCAGCAATATTATGCGCCATATTGCGCGAAAATCAAATATCTACAACAAAAAAAAACGAGGGCGCTGCCCTCGACCCACACTGCAATGGCAGCCACAAGGGGGCAAGCCCCCTTGACCCCCGTCGTCCCCCTGAGACCGTCGTTCTTGGAGAAAAGAAAATTCTATGTTTTGACAAGTCCCAATGTTGGATTTTTCCAAATGCAGGTAAGTGAATTATAAATTTTCTAAGGTTGATTATGCGGCTAGCAATGATGTTTATTAACACATTTGCAGAGTCATAGTGCAATTTGGAAGGTTAGTCGTGAATAGTTCCAAGCAGAGCAATTCCAAGAAGATAAACATCATGAGTAATGTCCAGAATCCCTATGAGCTCGAGGCAGATGCGGTGGAGGGAAGTATTTCGGTTATGAATGATGGGACAGAATTTGAGGGGGAAATAAATCAAAAGACTTCCCAGATCTTGCAACCACTATAAGAGGATTGAAGGTGGAGTTGCAGAATTGCATAGAAAACAATGAAAGAATCGTTAAAGCTCAGGAGGAGCAAAATCAGTTGACTGCAGCCATACTACAGAGTTTGACAGACCTCCGAGGGCCAGTAAACTCTCAGCATCAGAGGGATGTGAAGCTTGGCCGAAGGAAGAAAGGGTTCAAACCTTCTCACTTCCAAGATCAGCAAAAGAATCAATCACAAACTATGACTAAGCCAGCCAGAATGATGGGAGACAAGCCAAGGAAACGATTCTGATGTTGGGGATGTGGAGAAGACCACGTGATTAAGTACTATCCGCATTGGAATGGGAATGAAAGTCCAGTCCAAAATATTCAAAGGGCTGAAACGGTGGGGAAACCACTCCAATGTTGGCAATGTGGAGGAAACCATTTGTGCAGGAACTGTCCACATCGGGATGGGAGTGTGAGGCAAGATCACAACATCCAAGGAGCTGAAACTGAAATTGGGACAACTGACCATGAAGGATTATGCAAACAAGTTCTTGGGATTGTTGGGGTATGCAGTAAAAATCCAATATCTTCTAAGTAGGCTATCTCAAGCTTACAAAGAGATGATTGAGGTTGAGATCCTAGAAGTCTAGAGGAGGCTATCAGGAAGGCTAAGTGGTGTTGTGACTAGAACCCAGGTTCTAAGACCAAAATTGTATGTACAGTTTCATTATGTGAATGAAGAAATCCTATTTTGGCGTGATCTTTGTGTGAACTCAATCATGTAAGAATCTGTGGTTTGCATGAATTAAATCCTCTATTAATGATTGATAAGCATGTGTGTGTGAATGAAGGTCTCCGAGAGGAAGTGAAATAGAGATCGATTGATCGATTCTCTGATCAATCAAATGTGAGTTAGATTAATACTCCATTGAGGATTCCATGAATGAATTATGTTCAGAATAACTTGGTTGCAGGTCTCTGAATCAACAATCGGTCACTGCAAGGATCGATGGTAAACAAGGTCTGAGCTGTACCTATGTATATGGTTAAAGATTTAGGGTAAGATTGCTAAGTAATCTGTTTATGTTTTGATTAACCCTGGATCTACTTACAGGTATATCACTCCTAGAATTGTTGAGGTTTGTGCTTTAAGAAGTCAAAGCATAACAACTCATGGTTAATCCAACTAGCCATTGGAACCAGGAAGAAAGTTGCAAGAGTGGTAGACGGATGTCCATTGGATATGGATGGTCTAGTCACTTAAGCAAACTTGGATGTTCTACCATTTGGTTCCTATGACATTCCTATTGGGATGGGTTGGTTAGAAGCACGCAAGGTTAAATTTGACTTCTACAACAAAGCATCTGAATGCTTGGATGAGGAAGGAAAACTAAGGATGGTAAGAAGCATTTCAAAGGAGGTTTTTGTTAGGCAGATATCCGCAATGCGGCTGAAGAAATTATGTAGGAAAAGGTGTCAATTGTATGCAGCCCATGCTTTGGAGGCAGCAGAAAATGGAACTCCTAGGATGGAGGACTTCCATGTGTTGCAGGAGATCAGGAATGTTTTTCCTGATAATGTTCCGAGACTTCCTCCAGAGAGGAACGACTTCCATGTGTTGCAGGAGATCAGGAATGTTTTTCCTAATAAGGTTCCGAGACTTCCTCCAGAGAGGAACATCGATTTTACAATAGACTTAGTGCCTGGAACAACACCAAGGTATAAGACACCCCACAGGATGAGCATACTAGAATTGTTAGAGCTGAGGAAGCAACTGCAAGAATTGTTGGGAAAGAAAGATGGTATAATCAGGTTGTGTATTGATTACATACAGTGGAGTAAGGTCACCATGAAGAATAAAAAACCCTTTTCCTAGGAATGATGACCCCTTTGATCAAATGAGAAGAGCAAAGGTGTTCCCGAGGATTGACTTTAGATCTGGTTACCATCAGGAAAGGATCAAGGACGAAGATGTTCATAAGACAGCCTTCAAAACAATTGCTATCAGCAGGTATCTAGACAAGATTGTTTTTTCCTTCCTAGGCGACATTCTTATTGTTCTAAGAATGAGGAAAGTGCATGAGGGACATTAAGAATGGTACTGAAAGTGCTCAAGGAGCATGAACTGTATGCACATTGAGAAATGTGACAGATGTGAGGTCTTTTATGAGACTTACAAGTTACTACATGAGACTCATTGAAGGGTACTCTACAGGTAGAATGACTTGGACAAGGCAGTCTAAGTGGTACTCGATGAATTTGAGGCAAGAACCTGCCATGGACGAAGGCCAAACATCATGAGGGAAAACTCATGACCAAACAGATTTATGAACTCTAGATTGCAAGATTTTCTATTGATTATGGGAGACTGTGATCTCCTGTGATGGTTTTGAATCATGCTAACAATGGATATGTTTGTCTTGCATTGTTTGATGTCTGAAGTTCATGTTGCTAACCGTGATTATATGACTAATCTAAGACAGTGTCCAGATGACATGTGGTATGTGAATGTCCAGGTTTTGGGCAGCATGTGTAAGTAAGGGATAAGTACTCCCACTTGCAAAGGCCAAACAATATGAGGATGGCCTCATGGTTGCAAAAAGTTTAAATTCTATAGGAGACGAAATTGTAGACTCATATTTGATTTGACTGTCAATGTATTAATCAATTGATAATTGGGAATTCATTGTAGGCATGAAATAGATTTGAAAATCCATGACTGAAATTTGTATGACGATATCTCATGTAAACTACATGCTTGTGTGTGACGCAGGTGAGATGATGAAAACATGCATAGCTCTTGGGAGGATGTACTTGGGTACATAGCTCCTCAGAAAGATGTACTTGGGTGCATGGTTCTCGGAAAAGATGTACTGGGTCTACATGGCTCCTCGGAAGGATGTACTTAGATACATAGCTCCTCAGTGGGATGTGCTTGGAATAGGTTTGAAAACCTATAATTGAAATTATTTTTATGATGACATCTCATATGAATTACATGCTTGTATGTAACGTAGGTGAGATGATGAAAATATGTACTGGGTGTACCTGGCTTCTCGAAAGGATATGTTTGGGATACATGGCTCTTCTGGAAGGATGTACTTGGGTACATCGCTTCTCCCCCTGTCAGCTAGGCACCGATATGCATCACTGGGGACGCCCGGGGTGTAAGACATCCGATTAGACTTCTTTCCACACACATTCACGCCGTAAGGGGACTGTCACGGGAGTGGGGGCTCCGTGAAGAGAATAACCCCTAGGTATTATGTTGTCTGGAGAGGGAGCACCTGAGCTTGGTAAGCACTTGGAGGAGGTGCTAGGCTTTCAAGTCAGAGCTGCCATTGAACACCCAAGGAGGTGCTAGGCTCAGGGGCAAAGCCGCCATTGAAAATTTAAAGAAGATGCGTGTGCAGATAAGTATATGGTTACTTATCCACTTCTGGATGATTATTATGTGTATACGCATGTGTATTTGATTCGGTTAAGATTTGGAAAATCTTATTAAGGAATTAATCCTATGTAAATGAATCTAACATGTGAATTAATATGTTTTGGTGTCTGGAAAAGAAGCGTCTGAGCTTGGTAAGCACAAAGAGGAGGTGTAGGCTCCTAAGTAAAGCTTCCATTGAGCACCCAAAGAAGTGTTAGGCTCCGAAGCCAGACTACTGAATCTCGATTGAGTAATGTTGTCACAGGTGATCCGAGGCTTGCAAAAATTTGGCTACCTATCGATGCACACCTTAGAGAACAGAGGGAGGGTGGGTACACTCGAAGGACTGTATAACAAAGAAGAGGTACCATCCTGGTGCGAGGTGGGGCAGGTCTTGTCAGTGCCATAGTTGTGTAAAGACAAAGTCAGATACCTGTGGAGCCAAAGGACATACTTATGCAGATAAGTATTTGGCTCATCTGGCAACTTCTTGTTGATTTTATATATATATACATATGTGCATGTGATTCAACTGTGATTTTTAGAATCTTGAATGAATCTGACATGAGAATTGATTCATTGATTGGAGTTTGAGCATAGGTATTGCTGACTACCAAAGGCATTAGATATGATCCAAGCTGAGGAGAGAGATTCTCCAAAGTCGCACATTCGATCACTTCTTGCAAAAGAAGGGAATAAAGTTTGAATGGACACCAAAGTTCGAAGAAAGCCTCCAGCAGTGAAGAATCTTCTTACAAGTGCACCTGGTGGTGCGTATTGATGCAGGAAATCTAGGACTTGGAAAAGCTCTAGATCGTTCCATTGGACAGGTGAAGGTGCGGTAGAAGCACTATAGTCCTAATGAGGCTATGTGGGAGCTGGAGAATGCCATGTGATTGGCGCATCCATTGTTGTTCAAGTGGTGAAGCACTGAGGACAGTGCTAATGAAGGGGGAGGGGAATGTAACACCCCGGTTTTGACCCCGTTTGCTTTTAAAGTATATGATGTAAAATATTGTATTTAATCGTGGTGTGGAGCTCAAGGCAAAAGCCCCACCATCGATTTAGCATGTTGTATTTTGGCAAGTAAATTAGATGTCAATGGTGTTTTGTGCTAGCTAAGCACATTATAATTTTACACCATGTAACTATGCAATTAATAAAATATACCACAGCGGGCTATGTCAATGCGACCGTTGAAGAGAAGGGGCATGATCTCACAAGGATAAGGGGGAGAAACCATTTAAACCTTTGGGCCAATGGAGAAAAGTCAAATGTCAAAGGGAAAACCCATAAAGCTCTCAACTACCATTTTTGTCTTTTGTGCCCAGTCATTTACGCAGTGGTTGAGAAATTAATGCATGGGGATGGGAAGAGTATGGGAGTCAAATTCGAATTTGGGGAGCCACCCATTTTGGAAAAGTGTGTACTTGACTTGTTCGGCAAGTAAATGATTGGAAAAGCATGCCCAAGCTATTACTCACCCACACCCTTTCATTTTTCACCATTCCCATGAAGGTTGGGCACTCTCACGTAGGTGAAGCTTGTTGAGCTCCTTCCCACACAATTTATGCAGTTAAATCTCGTTGCCATGGCTGGGAAACCCAATTTTGTTGTATTCAATGGATGGGAGAAGAGACCCACGATTTTGAAGGTTTAAGGGGACGTTTTTCCCTCTACTCACGCGGCTAAGTTTGCTGGGCGTTTTTCCTCCACGATTTTGTGGTTTTCCTGATTTTCCCATGCCCAAAATTCATCCATTTGGGTTGCTCAGTGGTTACGGAGCCAAGTCTTCCTGATTTGGAAGTTTGGGGAGGTCGTTTTTGCCCCCATGTTGGCCATAAACGTTTTCTGAGTTCAGATCTGCGATTTGAAGATTTATGGTGGCCGTTTTTTCCCTTGAAATGCCCGTGGGTGATTTGTGAAACCGTGTTTTCCTTCAGAGGGTTGTTTTCCCTTTCACCAAATTGTTTTTAGTTGAAAAACATTTCCTTTCATGCCTGGCATGTGCATTTTGCGGTTATGTGCATCCCTGTGTTGGCTTGGTTGAGTAAGTCCAAGAAACCCATATGTTAATTGGTTTGCTTGGTTGAGTAAGTCCAGGGAACCTAGCTATTAGATGGGTGACTAAGTCAGGATGTGATTGGTTGTCTTGGCTAAGTAAGTCCAAGGAACCTCCACGTTATTGGTTTGTTTCCCCCACGTAGTCTGTGAAACCCAACTGTGTGTTGGCTTGACTATGGGTGTGTGGTTTTGCCGCATGTAAGCCTGGTGTTCCCTTGTTCCTTGTGGAATCATGCCCAGCTCTGGGGTGGCAGCGTTGCTGAGAGATTGATGAGCACGTTGGCCTATGGTTGGGTGGAACGGCGCAGCGACATAGCTGGTTGCGGGAGGCATCAAGCTTCAATTCAAGATAAGTATTCCTGTGCTTTCTAACTCCTGCAACTGTAATTGTTTTACGGATGACAATATGAACAATGTTGAAATGCGTGAATGTATGTGATTGCTTTCGCTGTTTACTTATTGATGATTAGGCATTTACATCTGTGTATGCTTCATTATTCAATGCATTTGTAAATTAACATGTTCATGGCGCTAGATTGCCTGGTTCCGCAGTGTTGGTCGTGTCCTCTCCGCGGTCAGAGGGGAGGGGACGTGACACTTCGTGTAGATGTTGCCACAGTTTGAGGGCGCTAGCATATGGGTTAAGGCTGCCTATGCACATTTGAAAGGTGTTGTTGTTTGATTGATGTATGACTGTCCTAAAGGCTATCATTTATTGTAGCAAGGGTTTGAAGTTTTTTTACCCTCATTTGTGGACTGTTTTGATTAGCACCTCGAGGTCTGTACTTGTCTAACTCTACCCTACAACAACCTAACTATCTCTGTCTCAGGTATGTTCGTTGTTCCTTTAGTGACTTGTCTCCTAAGAGACAAAGTCTGATCTGAATATATATCTGAGTATAAGGTAGGCCTAAACCAGCATTGCTTTCTCCTTTACTGATGCTATTATTTAACTTGTTCATTAGTTCTGCTGCTGTTATTTAATGTCCCTGTATACTTCACCTTTAACACAGGGGCCTTTGGGAGTGTTAAAGTTGAAAGAGATGAAAATTATATTTTAAATTTCTCTTACCATAATTACAGCTGGATTATTTTTGTTTTCAGTACTAGCTTAGAAATTTTATTTTTGCATTAAAATAAAAAAAAATTAAATTTTCTGCTTCATACCCTAACCCTAATTTTAACATTTAATCCCTAACCAATCCATCTAAACTTACTCAACAGTCATTTCATTTGATCTAGGAGGCCATCTGTCAGGGTATTTGCATTGACCTATTGCCGTAGCCTTCACTAATATCTTGTAAGCCTAAAAGGGGTTGGGCCTTTAAGCTCAACTTGTGACACCTCCCATGGCTAGTTTAGTTCATCTCGTGTGAACAAAGAAGTCTAAAGAGAGAATAAACCTATCCGGTGTGGCAACCATCTATCATTTGGGGGGTAGGGTTTATTAAGTATCACGTTCTTAGTGGCTCCTTGTCTCTACCATCCTGGATTAGATCTCATTTAGTGACCACTACAGAAATTCTGATAACAACACCAGCTGTGAAAACTGTACAACTGAAGCAGAATCCTCATTTAAATTAAACTCCTAAATTGACATAATTTATTTTGATAAGTACACTGGTAAGCAGAACCAATGGAAAGGCAACTTGCTTGCCAACATGGCCTCTGGAAATTACAGTGACAACTTTCATGGTAGAAGAATCATCCACAACATGGCCAACCTTCAACTTTTGACTATACACAGACAATCCATGATGTGCTGTTGACAAAGCTCCTGCAAAAGCAATCATCTTGGCTTAATGCTGTATAAATCAGATTCTTATTTTCAAAACAATAGGGATACAACATTCTTAGCAGCTTTGTCCATCTTTCATAATTTACTCAGATCACTTAGATCTGAAAATTAGCCGTCTGCTGAGATTATAGAAAGAGAACATACAAACCAAAACAATGAAAAAATTAAAATTCATTATATACATTGCTTCAGGATAGCCTCAGTCAAACAGAGTCAACTACCAGAGAATCTGGTTTGAGCATCCACTGCCATTCTGCTCACAAGTTTTCTGTCAAATAGATACAAAAACCATGGAATTCCCAATCAAGCTATATTCCTCGTAGATACATTTCTCATTCATAAACTAAAAATATTACTTTAGATATAAACAAGAGATCTCATACATGTGAAAGACAACTTACTTGCCAACATCAATAGATTGCAATAATCGAGGACAAATAAGCAGCTATGGATCATAACACGAAGATATGACCTGCACTTAATGATGTCCACAACCCACAGTCACGTATTTCTACTATGCCAATCAATAACCTGCACTTAATGCTGTCCATGAAGCTTCGTTCAAAACCATATAGACTGGAGCAGCTTTCTGAAAAAGAGATCTGTCATCTCAATTCAGTAAACATAAAAAATACCACATTCAGAGACGCAAGATCTCGTAACGCTGTATAGTACCAGAAAAAGATACCATTTAGTATCGGTGATTGGCTAGCAGCAATGTACTTCAGTCTGAGCTAATGTTCCTTGTTTCAAATATTATCACCAATCATCCCGGCAAGAAAATAATCCACCCTTAAAATGATGGAAATGGTTGGAACTTGGAATCCCTCACAATACTTTCCTATTCAGCAATTTTTGAGATTAATATGGTAGCAGTATGGCAGTCACCACAAAACACGAAGGTTCTTGGTGATCCAGATAGGTGTGCCAGGCCTTGTGCTAATAAGTCCAAATACAATGGGCAGCTTTTCACTGTGGCAGCTAATCATCTCTTCTTTCAACTCTCCTCCACATCATGCAGCAAAAAGTTTGTGTCAGGCACATATCCTGCCTCTCTCATCTTTTCAACTAAGCTGTCCAGCATCAAGTATATTTTATCTGCTTGTGGATGGGATCTGTCTGCTGCAAGGAATTTATGCGATATCTTGTTTATTTCAATCCAACTGCATCCTGGCTTCTTTTTCAAACCCATGTCTTTCATCATTGTTCTCACCTTGTCTGCGTTATCCCACTTGCCAGCAGTGGCAAATATATTTGATAGCAGTACATAATAGCCAGAATTTTGAGGATCTAACTCAAGAAGGTGTCCTGCAACACGTTCTGCAAGTTCTATATTATGATGAATCCTGCAGGCCCCAAGCAATGCACCCCACACACAAGCATTAGGTTCTAAAGGCATTGCTTTTATGAAGGCATATGCTTCTTCCAGGTTCCCAGCACGACCAAGAAGGTCGACGATGCAAGCATAGTGTTCCACCCTTGGCATGATACAATAACCTCGACTCATGCAATCAAAGTATTTCTTTCCTTCCTCCACTAGACCTGCATGACAGCAGGCAGTCAGAACTGAAATGAAGGTTATATGGTCTGGTATCACATCCGCCTGTTGCATTTTGTTAAAGGCTTTGAGAGCATCTTCACCATGTCCATGGATAGCATATCCAGTAATCATTGCAGTCCATGAGACAACATCTCTTTGACGCATATGGTCAAACACTCGGCATGCATATTCAATGTTCCCACATTTAGAATACATATCTGTAAGGGCACTTCCCACAGAAGAATCTGACCCGATTCCTCTTCTAATTATGTAATTATGGATTTCTTTGCCTTGTGGCAGAGCTGCTAAGTGGGAACATGCTGACAGGACAGTGATGATGGCGACTTGGTCAGGTTTTACTCCTACAAATTCCATATGTTTGAAGATTTTCAATGCCTGATGGCAATAGCCATTCTGGGCATATCCTGCAATCATTGCAGTCCATGAAACAACATTCCTTGAGGAAATTTTGTCAAACACCTTGCATGCATCTTCTATATCCCCGCAGTTGATATACATATCAATTAAGGCATTACCCAATAAAATATCTGACATAAATCCATTTCTAATTATGTAAGTGTGCGTTTCTTTGCCTTGTTGTAAATCTGCTAATCCAGCACATGCGAGCATAACACTCCCAATGGTAACAGAATCTAGTTTACTCTCTTTTAGTTGCATCTGACAAAACAATTGCAAAGCCTCATCATAAAGACCATTTTGAGCATAACCTGCAATCATAGAAGTCCACGAGATCACATCTCTTTGAAGCATTCTGTCAAATAACTGGCTTGCAATGTTTACCCTGCCACATTTTCCATACATATCTATTAGCGTATTCCCAACTAAAACATTAGACTCAAAACCATTGCGAATTGAGTAGCCATGGATTTCGATGCCCTGATGCAAATGTCCTAGATGGGCACAAGCAGATATAACACTAATGGCAGTGACCAAGTCAAGCTGCACCCCTGCCATTTGCATTTGACGGAACAATCCCAGTGTCTCATCCCAAAGCTCATTCTGAGCATAACCAGCAAGCATTGCATTCCATGAGACCACATCTCTCTGAGATATTTCCTCAAACACTTTCCATGCATCCTCCAAACACCCGCATTTAGCATACATGTCTACAAGGGCATTATTCTCAAAAATCTCAAATCCACATCTACCTTTAGCAATTAAACCGTGTATCTCCTTGCCCTGCTGCAGAGCTCCTAAAACGGCACATGCTTGGAGCGCACTAACAATAGTATAGGAGCTAATTTCCATTCCCTTTGATTGCATTAGGCGACAAAGCCTTAACGTCTCCTCAAAGTGCCCATTTTGGGTATAACCAGAAATCAATGCATTCCAAGACACTTGATTTCTCTGAGACATTTTGTCAAAAACTTCGCGTGCAAACTCAATACTCCCACATTTTGCATACATAGATACAAGGGCATTCCCCACAAAAACATTGGACTCAAGCCCACATGCTATTATATAATCATGGACTTCCTTGCCCTGTTCCAGAGCAGCTAGGCCTGCACAAGCCTTCAGAACAATGGGAAACGTATAATTATCAGGCTGAACACCGACTGCTTGCATTCGGTAATAAAGGATTAGGGCTTCCTCATGAAACCCCAATCTCGCGTACCCTCCGATCAAGGCGTTCCAAGAAAACATACTTCGTCTGGGCAATTTTTCAAAAACCGTGCGTGCGTCTACCAGCCCGTCGCAGTTGACATACATGTTGACAAGCTTGGCTCCTAAGAACACCTCGTCCTTAATTCCGGTTATGAGCATCTGGGCATGGATTTGCTTGCCCTCTCTGAGAGCTTTCGAAGCGGCACAGACATCCAAGAGAGCACCGAAACCATGGGAATCCAGTTGCGTACCTCCAAACATAGCGAGAGCCTCCTTGAGTCGCCTGGCTTTACACATTGTTCGTAAGTCTGAATTCCGTGGAAAATTTTGGGATTCGATTGGTTTGGAATTTTGATCGATTTGACTATGTAATAAGTTTTTTCGAGAATCTGTATCTGGCAATATAAAAGGTTGGAGTTTCCATTGGTTCCAATATTTTTTATAGAAAATTTGAGGCGATACTTACCAGAGTAGCTTACACCGAGAGCGTGCTGCTGCAGCTTGGTAAAATAACATATTAAGCACATATTGCCTGTGGGAATTGTCGATCTGAAATGAGATATGGCGCTCGTGTGCTGTCTGTTCTGCTGTCGGCATGGAAATTGGCGTGTAAGAAGAAGATATGGCATGTCTGAGGTCTGAGCATGATACCCAACATAACAAAGCCTCTCCATCGGACAGAATCCATATCGAACAATAGATTTTCATTTCAAAATACTCTGAATTTTTGATACTGCGACGGATAAATGATGCATTGCACAGAGAATGTACGATACGTATGGCATGGGCAGGGTTCCGTAATTGGAATTCTCAAACATTGTTGCTTTAATTTTTTTCTGAAGGAAATATTCCTGGGAATTTTTTTGGATAGAAGATGGCTCATCATAGAAAAAAACATATATTTTACGCGGGAACGTATAAAATGTCTTACTTTTTAAATCATATCGTTTATATAAAACTTCATAATCATATTGTTTGTAAAATGTTTTATTTTTTTTTAAATGTTTTATAGTTTTGAATAGAAATATTTATATTGTTTATAAAATGTTTTATAGTTTTTAATAGAAATATTTGAAGGCTTTTAAATTTTCTAAAATATTTAGATAAAAAATATAGTTTATTATAAAAAATAATAATAAAAAATTGGTAGCAACCCATCTTTCAAACCACCAAATTTATGTTTTAGTTAAAAAAAAAATTTAAATTAAAAAATAAATATTATTTATTTATTATTTTTATGTGAAGAAACAATATAGCATAGAGGATATTTACAAAGTTTAAAAATTCATGTTTTAGTTAAAATTTTTTTTTTTTAAATTAAAAGATAAATATTATTTATTTGTTATTTTTATGTGAAGAAACCATATAACATAGGGGAAATTTACAAAGTTTGGAAATTTTATGAGGCCTCTTCCTTCTTTATGAATAAAATAGAATGTTATTACTTTTACAAAGTTTGGAAATTTATGTTTTAGTTAAATTAATTTTTTTAAATTAAAAAATAAATATTATTTATTTGTTATTTTTTATGTAAAGAAACAATATAACATAGGGGAAATTTACAAAGTTTGGAAATTTTATGAGGCCACTTTCTTTTTTTTGAATAAAATAGAATGTTATTACTTAGAGAGTGTTTTAGTTGCCTTATGCATAAGCCTTTTAGAGAGTGTTTTAGTTGCCTTATGTATAAGCGTTTTTTATGAAAGTGGTAAGGATTTAAGAATTTGGGGAAGATTCATAAATATACAATTAAAAGAGGATATGGGTTGTATCTTTAAGAAAATATTGAATAACTTTTGTATAAAAATAATGTAGCAAATATATGTGACTTGTATATTATATTTTAAAAGTTACATTTTTTATATGGCTATTTTCTCATGGTATATTATTAACTATAAAGATTCTAATAAAAATATAGGCATGTATCTATGTGTGTAACTTGTAAAAACTTTAAATATTGCACCCATCAATTTTTGACATGTCTAGTAACAAAACAAATTTGGTTCTTGGCATTAGACCAAACTAAAATCCCTATAATCCCACATCCTAAACATTGGGAGAACCTAACTCTTGGCTCAATTTCAAACAAGGGTCCACATAGGTGTCCAACAAAGGGGTTTGATGTAGTCTAAGCATCGGCATATCATATCCCTTAGGGAGGGAAGGTCTAACCCAAAACGCAATGCCAAGATGAGAGGAACGATGGGGCTCGAAACACTGTTGCAACCATTCATAACCAAAATAATGAATAATATTCATTTCAATCATTCATCACATAAACCGAATAAAAGTAAACAAATCACTTAACAATGCAATAGATAAAATAAAATATACAAGGAAATAAAAAATTTAAGGGGGCTCTTATTTCATTACTACATAGGATAATCCAACGCATAATTAACAATTGCGAGGAATTCAACTCATAGGATAGCCTATTATCATTATCCATCTCAAACTTATGCTTTTACATTATATCTATCATTAAGCGATCCAAAGTTACATGAATATCTTTTCCATCACCATTGTCTTTCCACTCCACCTAGCCTTGATCAACTCCCAGTATTCTTTTTCTTCTTCGACCAATAGTTGCTCTCCTTGTGCCACCTCTTCCTTCGCAGTATAGGACTTTGCATGTTGTTCTTCCGTGCACCCAATAGTCTAGTTGATATGTGGCATCACTTGAGCTTAGTTGTTTTAGCTTGCACCAAGCTATCCTTCGCTTTATCGCAAGCAGACCTCAAAATTGTCAAAATCTGAAGTGAGGGGCCCAACAAGCCCCAACCATATTTATTGACTTGCCCTCGAGGCATTTTGTTTGCCTTGCCCAATCCTATGTTCTCTACTTCCTTAGGTCTAGTTAACAAATCCTTCTCAAACGAGGGGCCCAATTCGGGGACCACCTCCAAAACTTTAGCTTGAAATGTTGTGAATTCCTCAAGTTGCATAAAACATTTACTGACAAGGATGTTTATTCCTATATATATATATATATATTGGTGCTTTCTGAATGGAAAATTTGAACGAATTGGCTTGTAGGACCCATATTAGGGGATATTTTACTTTGCAGATTTGGTGGCTAGAACCTTCTAAGGCTTGTTTGAGGGATTAAATGATGTTTTTTTGGGTCAAAATTTTGTGAACATTGCTCACACCCCCTCAATGTTGTTATACACTCTGAGACCTTTCCAATAGTGCAGGAATTGCCTCAATCAAAGTCCATATGAGGAAGTTATGCCTCCTACAAGTTAACCTATCCAATTGACCACCATAGTACCGAGTGTATTCCACGTCAACTTCCCCACACATGTGGAGCTAGTCACATGTGGACTTTCAATAGCATTCTATAGGTTTTGAAACCCTAACCCTAATCGAGAGTTGAGCAATATACAAACCCTAAGACTAACCCTATATGGCTATCAAGCTATGTTAAATATTGGGTCATAGGAGGAGAAGGAGTTCCATTCTGATGATGATATTGTATTATTCCATAGTTGAGCAATAGTAGGAAGTGGATATTAGAGCATAAAACATGAAGTAGGAGATCATGTAGTAGCCATGCAAGCCATAGTCTCAGAGGTAGCTCCATAGTGAGTACCACTTTCTTTGTATTTGCATTGCATTTTGGAGAAGAAAAGAGCAACACATAGTCCTCACTTTTGGCTTGGTTTTTCCCCATAGTGGGTTTTCCTGGGGTATATCTTATGTTGTTTGTGTGGATGCATTATTTTTCTCTAGTTATTTTCCTATCATTTCTAATTTATTTATCATTATGTGGAATTAAGCTAACACAATGAATTAAGTTGTACTATTCGCTGTGACAAACTATTCTAACGGAATATCCATGGTAGTTTACATATCATATTGGTATCAAAGTAGTTTTATTTTGGGTTTTGTGGTAAATTGCAAGATCTAGGAGTTGAAGGAATAAAGAAAAAATCTTCAAACTATAACATGGTGGATGAGATCAGTGAAGAATTAGGGGGTGAATATGAACAATTATTTACAAAGTTGGAAATACAAGTTGTTGATATTTTATGCAATATGTCGGTCCTCATGGAGGCTCTTGAGATCAAGTTTGGACCCTTTGGTGATTTTGGATGCTATAACTTAGAGATAAAATCAAAGGGGGAGTCGAGAGATAAAGGTGACCCTGGAAAGGAGTGAGCAAATAGCTCGAGAAAGAGCAGGAAAGTTTGTGTTCCATTACCACTTATCCTGATCATTGTTTAATATGGAATCAAAAGTGTATATCAAGCCCTACCAAGGTGATATCGATGCTTTAAAGTTGAATAATTGATTGCAGCAATTAGAGGTCTATTTTAGCATCCATGACACATATGAGGAGCAGGAGATTTCATTTGCTTGATTGAAATTAGAAGGCCATGTATTAACTTGGTGGGAAATCCATATGGATGAACTTAGGATAGAGGGTGATCTTCCAATAACTAAGTGGGAGGATTTAAAAACCCTCATAAAGTCCCAATTCTACCCTATTGGGTATGTAGAGGACCAATGGATCCAATGACATTACTTCAGGAAAAGGAAAGATAAAAGTTTGCAAGGGTCCACCACCAAATTCAAGAATATGGTTGTTAGGGTATCTAACCAAGGAATGCATATATACATCTTAAGTATATGGGGGATCTACACAGTCATTTATGGAAGCAAGTGATGTTGTTTAAGCCCAAGACAATTGATGAGGCATTTGTGCAAGCACGCAATACCTAGATAACATAGGACAAAAGATAGGAGAGCCAAGTGGTTCTAAACATAAAGAGAACCAAGATACTTCTAAGGAGGGGAAGAAGAAGTGGAAAGAAAATTATAAGAAGACTATTGTACCATGACACATCAATGTAAGGATTCAAAAAATCACTATAATCATTGAAACATAGATGATCACACTAAAGAAAAGATTTGGAAGCTACGTCTAGAGTTGAACCCTAACAACCATAAGAAGGATTCCAAGAAAAATAACCTTCTAGCCACATATTCAAGACAACAAGTAGAGAGAAGCTAATATGTGAATGAGAAGATGGTTTTCACTTCAATGCAAAAGGAGGTAAATATGAGTAGCCTTCATCACAAGGAAGAGAAGGATATTATAAAACTCTTCCATATCAAGATCGAAATAAAAAAGACCAAGGTAGATGCTCTATTTGATTCATGTTCATGGGTCAACCTCATAACAGTCAATTTAGTTAGAAATCTTGATTTGGAGGTTCAGTATTATCCTAACTCATATCCATTGGGATGGGTAATCACGGATACAAAGATCAAGGTCACTAAACAACATAAGATCAAATTTGTTGTAAGTGTGGGTTTTATTGATGGGGTAGAGTTAGATGTAGTACCCCTTTACATGTGTGGTGTGGTGTTTGGAATCCTCTACATGTATTTGAGGTATGTAGCCTTCATGGGGAGAGAAAATCAGTACCACCTAATCAAGGATGGGAATTCATTCATCATCAATGCACATAAAGATAAATTAAGCATATCATGGGTAAGTGCAACGAAACCAAAAAGTTTATTAGTGCAAGTAAGATATATGTTTTTCTTTTCTTATGAGAGAATTAGTCAGGTGATGAATCAATAAGAGTAAATGAATTCCTGGAGGTATGTAATAAAGAGAGAAAAAACTTTAGTTGGAGGAGTTTTTACAGGCATATAGAGTAGTTTTATAGGATCCTAAAGGGATACCACCTAAGAGGTAACTAGAGCATGGGATACAATTGTTGCATACCCATCATCAGATATTAGATTGTCTAGAAAGCATTTTTTGGAAGCAAATGAAGTGAAAAGCAGTTGTAGTAGTTTCTAGAGTAGGGGGTTGTAGTAATTTCTAGAAAAGGGGGTGATTCGACTAAGAACCTCACTTTGTGGGTCGTATATCAGCATCATACCTAAGAAGAATGGGACTTGGAGGATGTGTATCGAATATAGATCTTTGAACAAGATTACACTTAAGAATGGGTACCCTCTACCTAGGATTGATGATTTGTTAGGCCAATTGTAGCATGTCAAGTACTTCACCAAGTTAGATCTCAAGTCAGGATACCACTAGGTACATGTCAAAGAATAAGACACCTAGAAGACTTCCTTAAAAATAAGAAAAGGTTTGTATAAATGGTTGGTCATGCCTTTTGGTTTATGTAATGCACCAGCTACATTTATGAAATTAATTAATGATATTTTGTGCCCATATTTAGCTATGTTTGTTATAGTGTATTTGGATGATGTATTGGTTTATAGATCTAACTAGGAGGAGCACATTTCACATCTCAAGAAAATGTTAGAGACTATGAAAAAACACCAATCGTTGGCTAATCTAAAGAAATGTGAGTTTGCTCAATACTCATTGGTGTATTTGGGGTATGTGATAAGTGGAGGGAAACTCAATATAGATCTTGCAAATATAGTGTCCATTATAATATGATCAGTTCCTACTAATGTCACTAAAGTTAGGGGCTTTGTTGGGGAAACAAAGTACCTACAAGATTTTATCACTTCCTTTTCAGTGGTGACCACACCACTCCATGCCATAACAATGAGAGTTAAGAGTTTCTAGTGGGAAAATAATCATCAAAAAAGATTTCAACGAGCTAAAACGGTAGATTAGTCAAGCACCATTTCTTGCATTGCCTAACCTACACAATCCTTTCGAAGTGGAGACAGATGCAAGTGGGTATGCCATGGGGGTAGTTTTGGAGTAAGGAGGTAAGCTAGTATGTTATGATTCTGAAATGTTTAATGGTAGAGTCCTAAAATACCCTACCTGTATAAGGAACTATTTTCCCTGGTTCAAGCTATTAATTAGTGGAAGCACTATTTGATGGGAAAGGAATCCATTATACACATAGATCACCAGCCACTGCAGTATTTGTAGGCCCATAGTAAGCTGCAACAAAACATACATTACAAGAGGATGGTATTTGCAAGAATTTCGTCTAGTCATCAAGTATAAGAAGGAAACTACAAATAAGTTGGAAGACATGCTTTCAAGGCCACCAACATCCAATATTACAGCTTTGAGAACTCTTATGCACATGGAACCTTTTACTTGATGCATACAAATATGGATGCAAAGAAGATGAGGACTTCAAGGAGGTGTTTCAATAGTTACAATGCCAATTTTATGTAGAATAAGGTGACAATAAGGCTGACTATAACCTCTAGAATAGGTTACTCTACAATATTGACAAGATTTTCATTCCTAAAGGTGAAAGATTGCATCTTATCATAGAGGCTCACACCTCCAAAGTTGCAAGGAATTTTGGTGTTGGGAATACAATTGCTAACTTACAAAGGTATGCAGAAACAAGAATATGTAGCATGGTATATTAAAGGATGCATAATTTATTATACCAACAATCCCAGTAATAGAAAGCAAGGTATATACCATCCCTTACTTGTACCCACTCGACTTTGGGGAATAATTTCCATGGATTTTGTGGGTGGATTACCAACCACTAGGAAGGGACTTGAATATTTAATTGTGGTAGTTGATAGAACAAGATGTGCATTCTTATTCCTTGAAAAAATACCATAAAGGTACAAGAAACAGTGCACATGTTCTTTGAGTATCTTTGGGTGCACTTTGGGATACCAAGGTGCATCATATCAATCATGGATACTAGATTTTTGTCTAACATGGATACTAGATTTCTCAATGCCTTTTGGACTACACTTTGGGAGAAGATGCACATTAAATTGAATAGACCTACAACATTCCATCCATAGACATATGGGTTGATAAAATAAGTCAATAGGGATTTTGTGCATCTTTTGAGGGGTTACAATCAAAAGAATTTGAATACATGGGGCAACAATCTAACCTATATTCAACACTCTTATAATAGAGCAATACACACGTCCATTGGCGAGTCCCCTTTTGAAACTTGTTTTGGATATGTTCCACCTTCACCTCTAGATGTTGTATATGGATAGCAAGGGGGAGTGAGGGAATACACCACAGTTGAAGCTTTAAGAGCTAAAAGATTCATTGAGAAGATAATACAAATCCATTTTCAAGTACATGAGACATTGAAGAAGTCATAAGAAAAGTACAAGGCCAGGCATGACTAACATAGGGTTGAGAAAACATTCAAAGTAGGGGATAGAATTTGGTTATAGATAAACAAGTAAAGACGACACGATCCTGGTTAGAAGATCAAGGCTCTACAGTATGGCCTATTTGAGGTATTGGAGAAGATGGGAGATAATTCGTGTAGACTCATTATACCCCCATACATGCACATTTACTTAGTAGTGAATGTGGAAATTTTGAAACTCACTGAGCCTTCCATGTTATATCAAGAAGAGGATAGGGTCCTATCTACCATAGAGGTCTTAGCACCTAATGCTCAAGATGAGTTGCTAGAAGACACAATTTTGTAGAAGAATTCTACAACTACTAGATAGGGGAAGTATGACCTTTGGAAAATTGGGTTGAAAGGACAGCTTCGAGGCAAGGATAAATGGTAGTCTAGGGAGAAGGTAACGGGAACATTTCCTCACCTCATTTAGTAAGAGATTTTGGGGACCAAAATCCTCCAAAAATGTGGAGTTATATTCTATGATGGATCAATATATAATATATCATCAAATTTGATGCTTTTCTTGGTGGAAAAATTGGATGAATTGGCTTGTAGGGTCCATTTTAGGGGTAGGTCTTACCTTGCATATTTGGGTCCATAACCTTCTAAGGCTTGTTTGAGGGCTTAAATGATGTTTTAAGGGGTCGAAAGTTTGCAAGCGTTTCTTACATCCCCTTAACATTGTTCTACACTCTGATACCTTTCTAATGGTGCAAGAATTGTCTCAATTAGAGTTCGTGTGAGGAAGTTATGCCTCTTGCAAGTTGACCTATCCAATTGACCACCATAGTACTGACTGGATTCCATGTCGATTCCCATTCCCTACTCATGTGAAGCTAGTCAGATGTGGACTTTCAATAACATTCTAGAGGGTCCAAAACCATAACCCTATTTGAGAGTTGAGGCATGTATTGATCATACTCGAGACGACTATTGGGCTATGTTAGATGACTATCAAGCTATGTTAAATTATGGGTCACTAAGAGGAGAAGGGGTTCCATTATGATGCTTTTATTGTATTGTTCCATAGTCTAGAAACGATAAGGGAGTGGATATTAGAGCATAAAAGAGGAAGTAGGATATCATGTAGTATCCATGCAAGCCATACTCTCTGAGGTAACTCCATAGTAAGTACCATTTTCTTTGTATTTGTATTCTATATTGGAGAAGAAAAGAGAAAGGCATAGTCCTCACTTCTGGATAGGTTTTTTCTCATAATGGATTTCCTATTGTAAATCTTATATTATTTGTGTGGATATGTTATTTTTATCTAGTTATTTCCCTTTCAATCTGTTAGTACCGATATTTTTGGAGAGCCTTAGATGTGCTAAAGAAGACCAAAACATTGGTAATTTTAAAGGTTAGTCCATGAAGAGTTTCAACCAAAGCATAGCACAAGGAATCTAATGATCACATGGCCTACAAAAGACGGTGGGATAAAGATCCAAGCATTAATTAAGGTGCATTGAAACATCGTCGTTGATTTATAGCAGATTGACGGTTGAGTATGATAGCGCACTAAGAAAGTGCAAGCATGATACCAAAAGTGATTGAGCTAATCAAGCAGTGGATCGGTAGATCAACGGTCAGTGTTAATAACTCCCTAAAAAGCGTCAGGATTGATTTGCTCCGACGAGGAGTTAAGTACGATAAAGTACAGACACATGGAGACATATGATTGGTGACTCCTTGCGAATAATGTTTGCAAAACTTTCGAACCTGCGGGGAGTTGTGGTTTAGCAAAACCATTTTGGTTTCTACCCGAAACCATTGTTTTGTAAAGTCTCCACGTGAGAAAAAAGTGGTGTTTACATTATTCAATCCATAGTGGACACGTAATAGAGGGGTCCCAGACCTCCTTTAACGTCAAACAAAAGAGCTCCAATTGAAAATATGACAACTATCCCTATTTTCAAATTTAAATTTATAATGTTTTTTGTCATCCTATCTACCGAAAAGAGAAAGTGATTGTTGGACCTCTGCACCCACCCACCAAGCACCATCAGTTGAACTCCTACAACCACCAACAATCTCTACTCGGGTATTTATGAATTTTTCCTTTTACATGTTATTATTTTTGTTACCATCCTATGAAACTATAATTTTCCCTAATCAGTTCTACTAAAACCCTACCCAACCAATTTACTTGGTTAGTGTGAATTTGCACGAAGATGGCCCAAAAAACTAAGTCCAAGCTATCCAAGACTATCTTTGCTAGTGATGAGCATATATATAATAAGCATATCAATATTTTTTATATGATTATCACCCATTTTCACCTAGTTCCAATCTTGCAAGAATCCCAATCCTTATTCGTTGTAGGACAAGACCCTTCCCATTTATGAGATTCTAATATTGTCAAAACAATGTGCCCAAGGTTTGTATATTTACTAGAATTTATCACTTGGTGCTGTAACTAATACTCTCCAAGTAAGAAGGAAATTTAGGTTGAAAGGACAACTTCCAAGCAAGGATAAATGGTACTCTAGGGAGAAGGCAGAGGAAAACTTTCCTCACCTCATTTAGTAAGACATTTTGGGAACAAAAATCCTCCAAAAATGTGGAGGTATATTCTATGATGGATCAATATATAATTTATCATCTATTTTGGTGCATTTCTTGGTGGAAAATCGAATGAATTGGCTTATAGGGTCCATTTTAGGGGTAGATCTTACCTTGCAGATTTGGGTCCATAACCTTCTAAGGCTCACTTGAGGGATTAAATGATAATTTATGGGTTCAAAAGTTTGCAAGCATTTCTTACATCCCCTCAACATTATTCTACACCCTTATACATGGTGCAATAATTGTCTCAATTAGAGTTTGTACGAGGAAGTTATGCCTCTTGCAAGTTGACCTATCCAATAGACCACCATAGTGCTGAGTGGATTCCATGTCGATTACCATTCCCCACTCATGTGAAGCTAGTTAGATGTGTACTTTCTATAACATTCTGGAGGGTCCAAAACCCTAACCCTATTTGAGAGTTGAGCCATGTACTAACCATACCCGAGATGACTATTGGGCTATGTTAGATGACTATCAGGCTATGTTAAATACCAGGTCATTAAGAGGAGAAGGCATTCCATTATGATGATGTTATTGTATTGTTCCATAGATGAGAAACAATAAGGGAGTGGATATTAGAGCATAACAGAGGAAGTGGGATATCATGTAGTATCCATGTAGGCCATACTCTCAAAGGTAACTCCACAATGAGTACCACTTTCTTTGTATTTGCATTACATATTGGAGAAGAAAAGAGCAAGACATAGTCCTCACTCTTGGATATATTTTTACTCATAATGGATTTCCTCAATGTATATCTTCTATTATTTGTGTGGATGTGTTATTTTTATCTAGTTATTTTCCTTTCAATTTGTTAGTATTGATATTTTTGCAGAGCCTTAACTGTGCTAAAGAAGACCAAAATATTGGCAATTTTAAAGGTTAGTCCTTGGAGAGTTAGAGCCAAAGTGTAGCATAAGGAATATAATGACCACATGTCCTACAAAATACATTGGTCTAAATATCCAAACATTAACTGAGGTGCAACAGAACACCGTTGATCTATGGAATATTGACAGTTGAGTATGATAGCATACTGAGAAAGTGCAAGCATGATACCAAAAGTGGTCGAGCTAATTAAGTAGTGGATTGGGAGATCAACAGTCAGTGTTAATATCTCTCTGAAAAAAAAATTCAGGATTGATTTGCTCCAACGAGGAGTTAAATATGATAAAATCCAGACACGTGGATACATATGATGGATAACTCCTCGTGAAGAATGTCTGCAAAACCATTGAACCCACAGGGAGTTGTGGTTTAGTAAAACCATTCTGGTTTCTACCCAAAACCATTCTGGTTTCTACCCAAAACCATTGTTTTGTAAAGTATACTCATGAGAAAAAAGTGGTGTTTACATTATTCAATCCATAGTGGACATGTGTTAGATGGGGCCCATACCTCCTCTCATGTCAAACAAAATAGCTCCAAATGAAAATATGACAACTATCCCTATTTTCAAATTTGAATTTATAAAAAGGAAAATTTGTAATGTTTTTTGTTATCTTGTTTGCAAAAAAGAGAAAGTGAACATTGAACCTGTGCACCTTCCCACCAAGCACCCTCAATTCAAATCCTACAAGCACCAACAATCTCTACTCGGGTATTTATGAATTTTTCGTGTTACCTATTATTATTTTTGCTGTCATCATATGAAACTGCAATTTTCCCTAATCAATTCTACTAAAACCCTACCAAACCAATTTACCTAGTTAGTGTGAATTTTCCTGAAGATGGCCTAAACAAATAAGTCCAAGTTATCTAAGATTGTTTTTGATAGTGATGAGCATATATAAGATAATAATACCAATATTTTTGATATTATTATCACCAATTCTAACCTAGTTTTAGTCTTGCAAGAATCCCAATCCTTATCCATTGTAGGACAAGACCCTTCCCTTTTATGGGATTATAATCTTGTCAAAATAGTGTGCCCAAGATTTGTATGTTTACCAGAATTTATCACTCGGTTCTATAACTAATACTCTCTAAGTAAGAAGGTAATTTTATCATCAAACCACTATGAGACCGTTTGTAGTCTTGATACCAGTAGCCTAAAAATAATTTTCTTCCTTCCAAATACCAAGCAGAATAGGCCTTAGATGAAAACGCCTTGTCATTTGCTTGTCACATCCTTATACCATCAAACCAAAACCTTTTTCTATTGCAGCGCATAGAGAAGGGAATTTCCCTCCCTTCTATGTCCCCACCATATGAAAGTGTAGTATTTTCTGAAGTCTTAAGGAAAGCAGTATCCCTAATTTATAGAATCTTGGGATATGAGAATGATGGAGCAGTAGACAATGTGGTCTTAGAAATACTTCTATGTTTAACCCCTATGTCTAGCAATACTTTTCCTAGGTATGACCTATGTGAATTCCTAATCCAAAGAATACAAGAACAAATATAAGAATTCCCTGTTATTTCCATGTTCTGATGCCCATCTTATTTATTTCATATGTTATTGCACCAAAACTTTGAATACTATAAATCCTTGAACCTGAAAAATGACAGATGAAGGTGGGAATTCAATCCCAATTTTCAAGTGGATTGATCTTATCCTGAGAAGACCTAATAACTCAAATTTTGCTAACTTCATCAACAAATTAATGAGTATCACATATGCCATCCTCCATGATTCCTTACCACCTAGGATGTTCCCTAAGAACAAGAAATGGCCTCGGTTTACTCCATAAACCATGACAGGGGACTGGTTCTTATTTAAAGATCATACGATGATCAGGGTGCATTGATTTGAGGATAATCCTTAACATTTCCCAACTTTCCTCACACCAAGGATATTTTCCATGGAATATTCAAGGAAAATATTTAAGGTGGATGAAATACATTTCAGGCACTATAGGTATGGGAGAACTTTTCTCATACCATAGGAAATAGGCCCTTTCCGGCTTAGAGGGCTGAAATCTTGTCAATATTTGGAAGGCTTCTTGAACCAATTAAATTTGAAGAAGGCGGAAGCTATGCAATATGACACTCATGGAGTTATCTAAATTAGAGGATTGAAAATAAAATTTTTGCACATGAGCTTGTAACAAGATTGAAAATAAAAATTTTGCACATGAGCTTGTAACAAGACCAGATTGGCAAAGAGTGGAAAATTTAGAGACTTGGGAATATGTGCTAGAAGCTCAAAGAAGAATGGAAGAAGAAAGGGAAAAGGAGCTGCAAGCAGACCAAAAGAGGAAAGCTGATGAGATTTCCAAAAACATGGATGTAGATGAGGATGAGCAGGATCATTCAACCAAAAGGGCCAGAACTGAGGTGCAAGAGGATGAAGAAGAAGAAACAATCAAGCTTCCCATAGAGTTAATGGATATGATCCCACCTCCTCCATACAAAATAACATGGTCAAAGAGCCCATAAAGCTACATACAAGACCCTCAGAGTCACCTTTAGCAGGGCTAGTGAAAAAACAGATAGACTTGCAAACTAAGTACAAGAGCATCAAAGAAATAAATGTCAAGATGATGAATGAAATAAGGAAACAAATAAGGGCATCAAGCAAATGCTAATTTTAGTAGAAAATCATAAAAGTTATATTTTTAGCTAGTCTGTAGTGTTATTTGTTGTAACACCCTGGTTTTGACCCCGTTTTCATTAAATGTATATGATGTAAATATTGTATTTAATCCTGGTGTGGAGCTAAAGGCAAAATGCCCACCATCGATTTAGCGTTTTATGTTTCGGCGATTAAAGATCGTTGTCAATGCTATTTTGTGCTAGCTGGCACATTATAATTTTGGACATCATGTAAATATGCAATTTAATTAAAAACCCACAACCAGCTATGTCAATGCAACAATAATGAGATGGGGGCATGATTTNCTTATTCACCCAATCATTTATTACTGCCAGAAGTTGGTTGAGTTGGTTATTGCATGGGATGGGCAAGGTATGACAGTCCAAATTCGAATGGGAGAAGCCATCTGTTTTTGGGAAACGCAATTTTGACTTATGGGGCAAGTTATTTCCCAAAAATGCTACCCATTCCCTCATGCATGGAAGTGGTTGTCTTTCCCCACGATTTTGGAGCTCCTGGCATTCTGCATTCACGTTTTTCATTTTCCTCGCCATTTTCTTTGATTCACGTGAGCTCTCTCACGCAGCTAGAGCTTCCTGTGTGTATCCATCCACGATTTTGGCTGTTTACCGCATATTTCCCATGGATGGGAAGTCATTTTTGCAATGCCCAGGGATTGGGTTGTCTTCCTCACATTTTCCTATCGTTTTCCCCATTTTCCTCAAGTTGGAAATCCGTTTTTGGTAATGCCAGCGAGTGGGAGAAGAGACCCATGAATTTTGGGTGCTATTGAGTTCATTTTGGCCATGTTAGGGCCATAAACGACTCTGGAAATTGTATTACTGATAAGGGGGTTGTGTTACCCATTTTTCATTTAAGATTTTGGTTGAAAGACGTTTTTCTTCAAACCTAGAACCTAGAAATTGTTGTGTATTACTCTGTTAATTTGGTATGAATTGTTTTGGGAGTGGAAATAGGGTTTGAACTAGGTGGATTAATCTAGTGGGATAAGGAACCTCACATACAGATCTAGGGGGTTGGTTTTATTCTTTGCACACCCTGAATAGCACTGGAAGGGAAGCAATGGCTTGAGGGACTGTGTAGTAGAGAATGGGATGCTTCCTTGTGTTGGGTGCGTAGATGTTGTAGAAGTCAGGCTAAATCTGATGCAGGTGTCCATAGCTCTATGGTTGATCTCACTAGCTTAGCAATCAGCATTTCCACCTCCTTTGTAGCCTGATAAACCCAACTGTGTTGGCTTGGATGAGTTTTTTTGTATCATTGACTATGTGTGAGTCTGCTAGTGTTCCCTTATTCCTTGTGGAAATCATGCCCAGCTCGGGGGTGGCAGTGTTGTTGAGAGTCTAATGAGCACACTGGCCTATGGTTGGGTGGAATGTTACAACGGCATAGCTTCTTGCGGGACAAGCTCCTTTCAAGATAAGTATTCTTGTCTATTTTATCTCTGTAATTGTATTTGTTGCTTAATGAAAAATGATGAACATGTTGAATGCTTAAATGTGTTGAATGGAATGTAAATGCTTCCATTGTATATTGAAGGTTTATGCATCTGTGTATGTTTAAGTTCATTGCATTTTATTTTATGTTCATGGGGCTAGATTTCCTGGGTTAAATAAGATAGGAGCTGTGTTAGTCGCGTCCTCTCCGCCGAGTAGAGGGGTGGGGACATGACATTTGTACAACATCAGGAGTCATTTTTTGAGACCCGTGTTGTATTAAGTTAAGGACTTGTGTTCTATCAAGTCAAGAAATTGTGTTGTATCAAGTCCTATGTATGTCCTCATGTATTGATGTGGGATGCATGTATTGTGATCTTGTGTTGTATCAAGATTGGAATCTTGTGTTGTATCAATATTGGAGTCTTGTGTTGTATCAAGACTGTGGATTTGTGTTGTGGTATTACTATGTGATATATTGCTAGTCATGGTTACTGAGTGTTTTAAGTCTCCTTTAAGGATTAACTACCCCTAGAGTGAATTATCTTAGCATATGACTATATGGTCTGGGGTAATATATATGATCATCAATATGTATGGAATAATTATTCTAAATATGATATGAAAAGATGGATAAACAATACACATATAGACCATGCATTAATTATTTAATGATAATGAGATAAAGCGTGGAGAAAGAGAATTTGAATTTCCCACGCAAATGTATAAGTGAACTCAAGTTATAAAGCTTCAGTAAAATATGAATGCCTCAATCAATGCCTCAGCTAAAGAATCAATTTTAATAACTATTAATGAATGTAATCAATTAAGTAAAGAAGAGATTTATGTTCATCAATCAACATGCATTGGTTAACATGCAGTTCAAGTAAAGTTAACATTCAGTTCAAGTCAATTAACATTTAGTTCAAGTAAGTTAACATCCAGTTCAAGTTAGTTAACATTCATTCCAAGTCAGTTAACATTCAGATCAAGTCAGTTAATATTCAGTTCAAGTCAGTTCACTTTCAGTTCAAGACACTGAACATTCAGTTAAAGCTAATTGAGGAAAGGAAGGGCGCTAATGTTTGCATGGAGGGAGTTCTAGGTAGCTCCTCCTTGTGAATGCTCAATGGTGCTCTCATTGTGTTTATTGAGGCTCCTATGCGCTACATTTTGCATGCTAGGGTTTTTGGCTTGTTATTAATATGTCGGGCATATGGCAAGTTCAATATAGTTGTATACAATTGTTTTTGCAGGGTTACATTGGATCTCTCTTCTCTATTGTTGAGGTGATAACTCTTATAAGGAAATATTCTTATGTGTTGTAAGCCATTCTCTACAAATATATCTATAATACTCAAATAAATGTTGGGCTTTTCATCCTCCATGCTTCAAGGGTTTTCCCAGGGTATATCTTGTTTGAGTCATGGTTGATTGATCTAAATGGTTGATTTACGGAGATGATTTATGAAGATAATTTATGTGGCTGATATATTTGTGACATTTACATGTGGCTAATATATTTATGAGATTCACATCAATCTTCGTTCGATCGGAAGACTGCCTCGGAGGTACTTCCAACTTCAACACATGGAAGGCAAGGGTGTTGAATATTTTTGAAGAGCATAACCTTGATGGTTATGTATCCACAACGGTAGAGGAGCCTACCACCAATGAAGGGAATTTTTTTTAAGAAGAATCAAGCAAAGGCCAAGCATATCATCTTTGATTTGGTTAAGGACAATCTCATTCCCATGATCATTGCATTGAAGACCACAAGGGAGTGTTTTGATACACACAAATATTTTCTAGAAGAAGGACTTGAGTCAAGAAGAGGGGAGTATCCAAAGAAAGGTTGTGTCAACTAAAGAGTGTAATATTTACCTCATGACAAGAATAAAGAAAGGGATAAATCCTTTCAGTATAAAGAAGCTCTTCCATTCAATTGAATAAAGAAGGACTTCAGTATTCTCCGCAAGGGTGCATAGAACAAGAGGGATCCCACACAAATCAATAAAAGATAAGTAATTTATATTTTGATTGTTATATGATTTTATAAATCATATCTAAAGGTTTTTGAATATGTTTCACGATTGGCATGTAGAGATGTTTATTCTCGGACTTTGGAATTGTGTTGAGCATATACATTGTTTTTTGTCTTTATTGGCATGTTGTAGATCTCATGAAGTCCATATTATGAGACATTATATAAGACTGATATAACATTGGTATAGACTTATACAGGAATAATATAAACTTATATAGGACTGATATAAGGATTCATAATTTATTTCATGGAATATAAGATATAGTGTTACATGATTGTCATGAGTTATGAACACAAGACTGCATAAACCTTAATGAATACGGGGATGGAATTTTTATATGATAATGGGGCTACATTAATATTAAAAATTACTGATATGGGACTAATATAGGACCGATATGGGACTTATATAAGACTAATATAAATTTGAAAATCAACGCATGAGATTAGTATGAGTTATGTTATTACAATCTGCTATAGCTGATTTTACCACACATGGTTGATCACACTTTGATGGCCTTCCATGTCCCTCTGCAGACTCTTTGGACCCCATGGACTATTTTTGTACCTTTGATGTTTCCAATATCATCCCTAAAATCACTCATTATTTGCTGTGCGTGACTTTTAATCCCTTTCTCGCGTATATACGTGGATATTACCCCTAAACCCGCGTACATCGAGATGTGTGCAAAATGCCAAATGTTTTTGGAGTTTTCCTTGATGTGGATTCAAGTCACTTGTCTCTTGGCCTTCCATATGCTTCGAGATCGCTCGGATTTGAAATTCCATTACCCCATTGAAGCACTATATAAGGAACCCTTTGGATACATTGAAGGGGAGGAATTGAAGAGCAAGAAAAAATATAGTCCATTGTTGTCGTAGCTTGCTTATACTTGAGTCTGCATCCCTTTGTCCCTTGGAGCACTTTGTGTTCTTCCCAATATTTCCTTTGCTTGTGAGCTTGCTAACCAGAGATTCTGGGTTCGATCCCTAGCAGAGTCGCTAATTCTATCATGGAGAAAATTTCCTATGGCTTGGGGTGTACCACAACAGACAGAGAAACCACAGAAATCAATCCCTTCCCCATATGCAAGAGAAATATGACATCTAAGACTAAAGTATCTCAAAACATACCTTATTTCGAACGGTTGTAGTAGATCCTCGTTGAGCTTTTTCCAATCCCGCTTGCGTTAGAAATTCACTTCTCAACAATAGTAAACAAGGCAAGCATGCTATATGATATAGTGTTAGGCCTACTCTAGCATATATAATCAATGATACACAAGCAATTAAACACATCCATGGATTCAATATTCATTTAAATGCACATCATTGGACAAGAAAAGATATTTCTATTAAATAAATCAGAGATTACACAAGTGACAACCTCTGTCGGCACGTCTGCAAACCGAAGAAACTGAGTCCTCCACCTGGGCCTCCACCACCTCAAAAAAATAAAAAAACCAAAAAGATGGATATTAAAAGATGTTATCTTTGGTAGCAGTCACGTTGTGTCACCTTCGAACATAACAATGTATATCACATCCATTGGTTGGGTTAGTAGTTTGAATTTAGGAGCTGTACTCATATCTCTGAGTTTACCTCCACCGACTGGTTAAGCTTCCAGTCCCTATGGATCCTCTGTCGATGCCTCATGCATTGCAAAGATGTCATAATTTTGTATATTGAGTCTATGCTGCCTACATTCAGTCACCATCCGCCTTTATGCTCTTGTTCGAAGGAAGTTGAAGCCTGAGTTGGCCATTCCTCAGTTGTCTTGACTTTGCATGTCAGCCATTCTCAATACTATTACTGGTTCATGCAGATCTTGTTTGAGTCCTTCCACATTATACATCGTTGCTGAGTACCTCATGTTGGTTGATGGGGGATGCCTTAATTTCCTCCTTCCAGCAGATTCCATCCCATTGACTTCAGATCATTTATTTTGGGATAGGAGTCTAGAGTCATTTGAGTGCCTTGAGACTTATAGTCATCAGTGGTAGGTTCTCTCGCCATCGACAGTTTTGGGAATACATCAATGTCCCTTGATCGATGGATTCTTCCAAGTGTTCGACCTCAACACATTTATTCACACTTGTTAGATTGCACTCTAGTACCTTGATTCCCATTCTCATTATCGGTGGGTGATCTCATGTCTATTAATGGTATACATCAATGACCGGTAATCAGATGATGGACTACTATGTTCGAACTCAACACCTCTATTCACATAGTAGGACATGTACTCGTAGTGGTTTGTGTAGAATACTTTCGAGATTGGTGGCATTTCCTATATTCTACCTCCATGATCGTGCCAGTGTTCATGAGATTTCAGTTCTCGTGACTTGATTCCAGTGTATGTTAGATATCTTCAGCCATTATGGAGATCTTGATCCATGGTATATCTTGTTCCTTTGTATATCTTCATCATGAAGATTTTGATCTATTGTATATTATACGTGGCGATGAACACACATGTCACAGTTCGTATATCATACCTATTCATGGCCATTGTACTCTGATGTATCTAAGACTGCTATATGTATTTGCAGTTATGTGCAGAGTTTGATTATTGTATTATATTGTTGGATGGTTGGTTCTTCATCACTCCACTTCTGGGATGGATTTATAATGTATTTCAGCCATCATGTTGCCCCTCTAGCCTCACACATTAGGGGGCATATGTTATAGCTGATTTTACCACACATGGTTGATCACACTTTTATGGCCTTCCCTGTCCCTTTGCCGACACTTTGGACCCCATGGACTATTTTTGTACCTTTGATGTTTCCAATATCATCCCTAAAAACACTCATTATTTGATGTACGCAACTTTTAATCCCTTTCTAGAGTATATACACGGATATTACCCCTAAACCCATGTACATCAGAATGTGTGCAAAAGGCCAAATGTTTTTGGAGTTTTCCTTGATGTGGATCCGAGTCACTTGTCTCTTGGCCTTCCATATGCTTCGAGATTGCTTCTATTTGACCTTCCATTACCCCATTAAAGCACTATATAAGAAACCCTTTGGATACATTGAAGGGGAGGAATTGAAGAGCAAGAAAATTATAGTCCATTGTTGCCGTAGCTTGCTTATACTTGAGTCTGCATACCTTTGTTCCTTGGAGAACTTTGTGTTCTTCCCAAGCTTGCCTTTGCTTCTGAGCTTGTTATCGAGAGATGGAGGATTGAGGTGGTGGAGGCCCAGGTGGAAGACTCAATTTCTCCGGTTTGTAGACGTGCCGACAGAGGTTGTCACTTGTGTAATCTCTAATTTATTTAATAGAAATATCTTTTCCTGTCCAATGATGTGCATTTAAATGAATATTGAATCCATGGATGTGTTTAATTGCTTATGTATCATTGATTATATATGCTAGAGTAGGCCTAACACTATATCATATAGCATGCTTGCCTTGTTTACTGTTGTTGAGAAGTGAATTTCTAACGCAAGGGGGATTGGAAAAAGCTCAACGGGGATCTACTACAACCTTCCGGAATAAGGTATGTTTCGAGATCCTTTAGTGTTAGATGTCATATTTCTCTTGCATATGGGGAAGGGATTGATTTCTGCAGTTTCTCTATCTGTTGTGGTACACCCCAAGCCATAGGAAGTTTTCTCTATAACATAATTGGTGACTCCACTGGGGATCCCTATGGTTTGGGGTGTACCAAAATAGGTTGAAGCAGTGAATAAATCACTTAGTTCTATTCTCCAGTGAACCATCGCATGAAGCAAGACCAATTGGCATATTATGTTTTATCCTGCTTTGTGGGCCTATAGAACCGCGGTTAATACTGCCACCGGTTTCTTTCCATATCAGCTTGTGCATGGGGTGGAGTCAGTTTTACCGGTTGAATGTGAAATCCCTTCTCTAAAGCTAGCTGTAGAGCTTTTACCGGACACTTCTGCATTGGAATAACGTTTGGTCCACTTAGAGCAGCTTGATGAGTAGCACCGAGATGACTCAGTGGCTCTAGAGGTTAACAAGTGTCGCATCAAGGTCTAGTATGATAAGTCTGTCTGTCCAAGGAGATTGAATGAAGGTGACTTGGTCCTTTTGTGGGATCAAGCTAAGGAACCCTTGCGGGCAGGGAAATTTAATCCCATGTGGCATGGTCCTTACGTGGTTAAACGAGTCTTAGAGAAAGGCGCTTATGAGCTGGTTGATTATGAAGGGGCAACCTTGGCAGAGCCTAGAAATGGGCTCTATCTCAAAAAATACTATGAATGATCTTCAGCCAGGGCTGATTGTTGTATATTATTGTACAGTTTTTGCATTGCATAGTTAGGTTTTCTTATGGTGATTGGGTTTGTTGATTAGCTTTCGTTTCTAATGGAAGATGTCGATGGAGTCTTCCATTTACATAGGATTCGCTAATGGTGCTAGCCGCCACACTCAAAAATCAGCTTCGACTGCTTGGGTGATTTATACTCCTATGAGTCAAGTATCGTCTTCAGGAGGCGTGTGTTTATGGCCTTCTTTGAACAATGTTGTTGAATATAGTGTCGTTATTGAGTTATTTCATGATGCCATTTAAAATGGTGTTCATTCTCTTGAGGTACGTCTTGATTCGTAGTTAGTGGTTTCATAGCTTAATGGCTTGTATCGTATTAGGGATCCGATATTATTACGAAGATTCTTACATGTGAGATTGCTAGAACGACAATTTCAGAATATAACATACATTCATGTTCCAAGAGTTTTTAATCAAGTTGCTGACTCATATGCTAACTATGTGTTAGATTGAGATTTGTTTCATAGACCATAAGCATATCACAAACATACATTTTACACACATGTAAATATAAATAAAATCGATCATCATAAAAGTTTTTCATTAATATCTAAAAAGTGACGTCATAATACATAAGTGTCTTATACAAAATTGGGGCTTCTAAGCCACCAAAATATAATACACGGTCATACAAAAATGAATACACCCAGGTCTCTAAGCCTGAGGAGGAGGGGGGTTCTGATCATGATATAGCACTACGGCTCTAGCTAGCCATCGAAAGAGTCGAACCCATGCTCATGGTACACCATCCACCTGACGTTGCATGGCCTCATGCAAGTCCTCGACTTGCGCCATGGGTACCTTGTGTGTCAAGCAAACGAAGTTCGTGTGAATGTTTTGGAGCGTCCGCCCCGCATCCGCACCCATGATATCATATCCTCTTCCCCTTTGTCGATGACAAGGGAAGCCTTCTGGCCACCGTGGTCCTACATCTGCATACACATGACAGATTGTCACTATGTGTCGTCACACAAAAAATATGTCTGTTGAGTCAATATATCAAAAAACACAAAAAAATAATAATTCAAAACTTAAAAAGTGGGTTTGGGATTCTTTACCTATGTTTCCATAAGCTGCTCCTAGTGGTAGCGACATATCCGGATTTCCACGGAAGTCTATCCCTACATAGGGGTAGTCGTCTATGGCGACGATCTGTCTCCGCCACCATGGAAAGAAGTCTGCTGGGTAGGGGTTAGCCACTCTACCTCCGCCCAGTATACGCATAACATTTTCCCAATGTTATTGGGATGGATCCAAAACTCCATGTGGAACAATGTCCTCTCTAGGGCTTAGCCCTGGGACCCTCTCAAAGAAGAATGTGCTCAGTATGCTGTCGAACCCAAATTTCCGCACCCTACCCATCTTGCAGTCACTGAGCTGTTGTTTCATGTTTCTCAACAACACCGTGCTCCAGTCATACACTATAGGTCTCATACACTCCACCACATAGAACATCATTGGCCGCGAGGCCTGGTGGAGTGAAGCTAACCCGACAATCCTACCTAATGCCAAAAGTATGGCCTTCAGTCCCAGAATCTGGATAGAGTTTGTTGGGATTTGACTCCCAACCTTTTCCATCTTCGGAAAGCAGTACATAGCTACGTACTCATCAATAGTCAACCCGCCTCCTAGTCCACAAGATCGGAGATTCACCATCTCCCCTCGTCGAGAAAAACCAGTGATAAAGTATATGTCCTCAACATCAATGCTGAGCGACATCCCGTCAATCTGAAGTGTCTCAGATTCTAGATCCCAGTAATCCACCAGCAGCTGGAGTAGTCTTGGTTTGGCCCTCAAGCTGCCAAGACACCAAAACTTGTATAAACCACATGCCCGTAATGCTTGTTGGGCCATAAGATCACCTTGCATGGACTCCTCCACATCACCATGCTCTCCTCCACTCTAACACCATCCTGCACAAAAAACTATAGTTTGGATCAGTTATTGCCTTTGAAAACCTTGTTTGTGGTCCTATACGTGATTGATCTCAAAACAACCGCGTATGTACATGGGTTTGGGTGCTTTTCTGCATATGGCAAGCCCTATACGCATAAAAAACCTCGATTTCCATGTGGGTCGAAACGCACAATTATGGATGGCTTAAAAAATTAATTGGACCATGAAATTCAAAAAAAATGCATGAAATAGGAAGAGGAGGGCATGAGAATCTACTTGGATCAAATGGGGAGAGATTCCGCCAGACGGTGCTCCCGGAATTCGCTTCTAAAGTTCTGAGCTCAAATACACTATGTTGGGTAAAAATTTCAAATGATATGAAAATTTTAAATTTTTTACTATTTATAGAAAAATTTTGAAATTTTTACCCACTTTCTATAGTTTCTGACCATTTTGGACCATTTGAACTAATTTGATGATGTAGGAGTCCATTTTGAGTGCAGTTTGATCATGGCTTTGATCCATTCTTGCCTACTGCAGGTATGACATCTTAATTGGCATATAGGTTAGGTTTCACATCCATTTGCATTTTGCATGACCTTATGACCATTTCATTTTAACCTTAGGTATGAACCCATTCCATCTTGTCACAGAACCTTCTTGTTGCTTTTAGAAGTGACATGTTATGAATGGTAGAGCTTTACCATACATGGGTACCCTAGTTAGATCATGTTTTGCATTTGGTTCCCATGCCGAAATTCTTCCTTTAGGATGTGGGAGTCTTTTGTATAGTACTGCCATGACTTTGAGCAAGAGCTTCATACTCCTCTTGACCTTTATGCTGGCCTTTTCCCCAGGACTCCCTTGTATATGTCAAGTTGTTATTGCATTATCATGAGTTTTGCTTTCATTTTTGAGCCTTATGCCGGCTTCCCTGACTTTGATTATCGGCCATATAGCCTGAGCTTGTCTCATGTCTAGCCAAGCAAAGCCATTTTATATATCTTTTGCAGCTTGATTCCCCATTTTTTTTACCGAGAGGGGACTTTCCCCTGAGTGTCGTTATCCTGAACATGTTTCCTTGCATTGAGCATAGGTATGTTCCATTGCTTGGAACTAGTTTGTTTTCCCATTGACACTCGTCTCCTCCTAGATTTGTAACTATAAAGTAATTTTATTCTTTTTCAATCTTTTCAAAATATTTGAAAAATTCCAAAAAAAAAATCAAAAAACCAAAAATCCGGACAGGAAAAGATGTTATCTTTGGAAACAGTCGAGTCATGTCGCCTTCAAACAGAGCACTGTATATCACATCCATTGGTTGGGTTAGTAGTTTGACTTTAGGAGCTGTACTTGTATCTCTGAGTTTACCTCCACCGACTAGTTAAGCTTCCAATCCCTATGGAGCCTCTGTCGATGCCTCATGCGTCGCAGACATGTCCCAGTTTTGTACATTGAGTCTATGCTGCCTAAATTCAGTCACCATTCACCTTTATGCTCTTGTTCGAAGGAAGTTGAAGCCTGAGTCTACCATTCCTCAGTTGTCTTGACTTTGCATGTCAGCCATTCTCGGTACTATTACTAGTTCGTGCAGATCTTGTTCGAGTCCTTCAACATTATACAACTTTGCTGAGTACCTCATGTTGGTTGATGGGGGATGCCTTAATGCCCTCCTTCCAGCGGATTCCATCCCATCGACTTCACACCATTTATTTTGGGATAGGAGTCTAGAGTCATTTGAGTGCCTTGATACTTACAGTCATCAGTGGTAGGTTCCCTCACCATCGACAATTTTTGGGAATACATCAATGTCCCCTGATCGATGGATTCTTCCAAGTGTTCGACCTCAACACATTTATTCGCACTTGTTAGATTGCACTCTAGTACCTTGATTCCCATTTTCATTATCGGTGGGTGATCTCGCGTTTGTTAATGGTATACATCAATGACTGGTAATCAGACGATGGACTACTATGTTCAACCTCAACACCTCTATTCACATAGTAGGACATGTACTTGTAGTGGTTTGTGTAGAAGACTTTTCAGATTGGTGGCATTTCCTATATGCTACCTCCTTGATCTTGCCAATGTTCATGAGATTTCAGCTCTCATGACTTGATTCCAGTGTATGTTAGATATCTTCAGCCATTATGGAGATCTTGATCCATGGTATATATTGGTCCTTTGTATATCTTCATCATGAATATTCTGATCTATTGTATATTGTACGTGGTGATGACTACACATGTCACAATTTGTATATCAGGCCTATTCATGGCCATTGTACTCTTATGTATCCAGGACTGCTATATGTATTTGCAGTCATGTGTAGAGTTTGGTTATTGTATTATACTATTGGATGGCTGGTTATTCCACTTGGTTCTTCATCACTCCACTTCTCAGATGGATTTATAATGTATTTTGGCCATCATGTTACCCCTCTGACCTCACACATTAGGGGGCATCTGTTATAGCTAATTTTACCACACATGGTTGATCACACTTTTATGGCCTTCCCTATCCCTCTGCAGAATCTTTTGACCCCATAGACTATTTTTGTTCCTTTGATGTTTCCAAGATCATCCCTAAAAGACTCATTATTTGTTGTACGCGACTTTTAATCCCTTTCTCGTGTATATACACAAATATTACCCCTAAACCCGCGTACATCGGGATGTGTGCAAAAGGCCAAATGTTTTTGGAGTTTTCCTTGATGTGGATCCAAGTCACTTGTCTCTTGGCCTTCCATATGCTTCGAGATCGCTCGGATTTGAACTTCCATTACCCCATTGAAGCACTATACAAGGAACCCTTTGGATACATTGAAGGGGAGGAATTGAAGAGCAAGAAAACTATAGTCCATTGTTGCCATAGCTTGCTTATACTTGAGTCTGCATCCCTTTGTCCCTTGGAGCACTTTGTGTTCTTCCCAAGCTTGCCTTTGCTTGTGAGATTTCTATCGAGAGATGGAGGATTGAGGTGGTGGAGGCCCAGGTGGAGGACTTAGTTTCTACGGTTCGCAAACGTGCCGACAGAGGTTGTCACTTGTGTAATATCTAATTTATATAATAGAAATATATTTTCCTGTCCAATGATGTGCATTTAAATGAATATTGAATCCATGGATGTGTTTAATTGCTTATGTATCATTGATTATATATGCTAGAGTAGGCCTAACACTATATCATATAGCATGCTTGCCTTGTTTACTGTTGTTGAGAAGTGAATTGCTAACGCAAGCGGGATTGAAAAAAGCTCAACAAGGATCTACTACAACTGTCAGAAATAAGGTATGTTTTGAGATCCTTTAGTGTTAGATGTAATATTTATCTTGCATATGGGGAAGGGATTGATTTCTGCGGTTTATCTGTCTGTTGTGGTACACCCCAAGCCATAGGAAGTTTCCTCCGTAACACAATCTATTAATATCTATACATAATTCTGTAAATTATTATCAATGTATATTCATGTGAATAAAATTCATGACTTGATATGGTTCTAACCATTAGAATATATTGTCTTGTACGAAAAATTCATATGCTTTAACCTACAAGTAAAGAATGACATGAATATAAAGTCATTCTGATGGATAATCCTAAAAGAGAGCATATCGGGAGGTTCCTATGTTTCTTAGGAAGAAGACAAAATATAAGCCTTAATTATATTATGATAAATGTAAAGACTCCTGAAGCTAATGTATTTGTCTTAATTATATTCACATGTGTGTTATATATAAATGAGTATGAGTCTCCATGATGGAGGACTCAGATTTATGATTCCCACATCCTAGATGTTGAGAGGGAGAAGCTAAACTTGCTAGCTCATGGAAAAACCAGTGGAACTAGTTAAATTAACCTCATGCTATGTCAAAATCATGTATGCTAATCAAATTCAGAAGGAATCTATATGTAAGAATCTTGGTTGATTCTTAAATTTTAGATTTGTAACATTCTTTAGATAAATATTTTCTTATGATTGAGGAAAATACTCAGTAGATTTCTTGAAAGGATTCAAGAACATTAGACTATAAGTCCATGAACACACACATGAAGTTAAATCTTATTCTTATTAAGATTTGTAGGATCTCATAGATGTTAGATATACTTATACAAGTCCAAGGATCAATTATATGCTTTACAGTCAGTACATAGACATGCACAACAAAGCATGTGTTGTGTCACGTACTTAGTACATGTATATGTGGATTCAAACATGTCTCGGTCATATGTGTATGTGTATCTCTCGGGCATATGGATTCTGACTAGTTCAGTAATCGAGAAAGATCACATCAAAGATGTTGTTCCAGATAGAGCATATTGTAAGGAAATAAATATTTACAAGGTTCCTAGTCAGTTATATCCAAGACATGGTGCATAAAAGAGTTGTGTAACTCTTGTACATATCTAGGGATGATTAGTATTGCCAACATATTTACTAAGCCTCTATCTGGAACAAGCTTGGTATAATATGAAAGACTCCTCTAGTTAAAAAGGGAATATTGATGCATTGTCACAAGAAACACCAGTTAAAATTCCCCAAACTAGTTAGTCATGATGCATGACTTAGGAAGCCAAGGGTTGTGATATCTCGTGGAGAAAATCCACTTGAGAAAATACATGGTCAAAAGTCTCGAAAACTATTGGATACTCAAGAAGAGTTATACTCTGAATTGTCAGAGAATAGTTAAAACCTCTTGGAGAGGTTAGATAGCCATATAGTTGTCTATATGGGGTACTGTGATATGAAATCACTATGAAAGAGATCAAGCCTTGAAGAACATCGTAGAGAATGGAAAGATCACTAAAAAATTCTTCAAATGGTAGAAGATTCTTGAAGACAACAAATGTTGAAAATTGAAAGAAAAGATAATATTTTCTTTCTACATGATAATTACACATTTAATGTGTTGTTTATGATGGATATGAAATCCACAGTTTCTAGTTTAGATAGACTACATTCTAGATCGGATCCAGATGATGCTACTTTGAATACGTAGTTGGTTGGTCTCTTAAAGTACATAGTAGATCTATTGTATTTTTATGCTTGTGGATAAGCATATGTTTGAGTACCTTTAAAGTACATTAGAACATGTTCTTTATTGTATTTTGATATATAGTAGACATATTATATAGTTTTGGATTAGCTATGTGTATTTTGGTTAGTACTACATAAGATAAATGTATTTTGCAGATATTACTACCTGCAGAGGAGGCGTGTATCTTGGGATGCTACCTACTAGGGTGAAAGACTTGAAGCCTACAATTACTAGGTGTTAATAGTCAAGCTTTATGAAAAACCCTATGTGTTACGATAGAACACATTGAGATGAAGTTTACTTCATCAAAGTCATGGTCATGTAAAAAAAATCAATACATAGCTACTGATGAGCAGATTGCAAATTTGTGAACAAGCAAATGTCAGTATTGAAATTGAGACTTCTGAGATAAGTTTGGTATGGCAGGAAATTCCTGGTAAAGCAAAGAATGTCTCCCTCGCTGAGAGGGAGTGTTGTTTGTATGACATCAAGAGTCATTCTTCGATACTTGTGTTGTATCAAGTTAGGGACTTACGTGCTATTAAGTCAAAACATTGTGTTATTTCAAGTCCTATCTATGTCCTCATGTATTGAGGTGGGATGCATGCACTGTTATCTTGTGTTGTATCAAGATTGGAATATTGTGTTGTATCAATATTGGAGTCTTTTGTTGTATCAAGACTGGTCTTGTGTTTTGGGAGAGGACTAGGGTTTGGTTAGGGTTCTTGAGGGGAAGCTGGATAGGCTTATCCAGAAAGTACCTACCTTACGGATTGATCACATCCCTGCCATCATGCAGGAGCTAGTGGTTGGTGTACCACATGTTTGGATACGCTTTCTGAGGTGGGTAGCCAAAGAATTACTTGTGTATATAGATGCTATTGAGGCTACTGAAGCCAAGGAGGCTGAAGAAGCCCAAGCGTAGGGTGATTGGGGGGACCAGGGTGGTCAAGCTTAGACCTAGGAGCATTTGATGGATTTTGATCCATATTTTGTATATTTTTTGTATATTATACAGTTATGACTAGATCTGAGGATCAGAGACTCGACCTATCTATATGGACAGATATTCACATATATATATATATTTTACCGGTTTATTTACAAATGTTTTTTAATGCGTCTGCTGTATATTTTTATGTAAAATGTGTTAAATGGAAATCCAAGATATAATTAGCATATGCATCAGTTAATATATTTGGATTTCTTGGAATATGATTGAATGTAATGAACTCAAAATTTCTTTCCAATAACCTAACTTGCATAAACTGACGTAATAGAATAGGTTTCCGCACCTGAAAAGCCCGATTGAGCTGGGAAACCACCAGTTGGACTTCCAGCTGAGTGATACCATGTGACAAAGCATCCCATAAGAGCTCAATGGCGGCCTTGTATTCAGTGACATTATTGGTAGCAGGACCTAAGCAAGCGCCTCCTGAGGCAACTAACTATCTCGAGGGCGAATAAATGACCCATGCAGCTGAAGCCAAATTACAAGTGTGGCGACTGGCCCCATCAACGAAACCTACGAACCACTCGAAATACAACTATAACAACCAGCAGATGGTATAAAAACACAAACCGATGACCTATTGTACATAAAAATACATACAATAAAATACAGGAAAAAGTGATAATCCTAATCATAGTACTTTTTCAGGCAGAGCCCATTTCTAGGCTCAGGAAGCTTATTCCCATCGAAATCAATAAATTCATATGTGCCCTTCTTTAACACCTTTAACACGACATAAGGCCCCAACCACATAGACCTGAATTTTCTTACCCCCAGGGGTTCTTTGTCTTGGTCCTAGAGCAAAACAAGTTCCCCTTCAGAAAAAATTCCGAGGCTTGACCGATTTATTGTATTGGCTTTTAAACCTATTTTTATGAGCTTGGTTTAATGTCAACGCATCTCTACGCTGTTCATCAAGATGTTCTAAATGTAATAGACGTTCTTCCAGCTCAGTCGTATCAGGTAACACATGAATAGCAATTCTTAAGGACAGGATTTCACATTCAATCGGGGTAACGACTTCCACTCCATGAACGAGTTGGAAGGGGGAAAACCTTGTAGCAGTTTTCACATTGGTCTGATATGCCCAAAGTGCAGGATACAACATGATATGCCAATTGGAATGGGATGCATTAATAGTACGTTTGAGGATAGTTTTCAAAGTTTTATTAACAACCTCGACTTGACCATTTGCTTGAGGATAGAACGAAGATTAATGTTCTTGTCTAAATATTAGCATAGTGGTTAATTCAGTCATCATGCCATTTTGGAAATGATTTCCATGGTTAGTGACAATCACTTTAGGTATACCGAATCGTGTGATAATTTGATTGAACACGAAAAAAGTTGTAGTTTCCCCGTCAACTTTAAAGGTGGGCATTGCCTCTGTCCATTTCGTAAAATAATCTACAGTGACAATGATATATTTGTGCCCCCCAGCTGAAGCTGGGTTAGACGTCATGTAATCAATCCCCCACTTCATGAAGGGGTCCACTGAGATGACGAGAAATAATGGAGTGGGATGCAACCACATCTTTCTAGTGTAAATATGACAAGGATGACAGTGCTTCACGGCTTCCACACAATCTTTAAAGACCGTGGGCCAGAAATAACTGGCACGTAATATCTTCTGGGCCGTTGCTAACCCAGATAAATGACCCCCACACGCTCCACTATGGGCATCATTTAGGACAATCTCTGCTTCCTTGTGGGTAAGACATCAACGCAAAACGGAATCTACCCCCCTACGATATAACGCATCTCCTATAATGAGGTAGTTCTTGGGATGTAAGCATAGTTTATGTTGTTCTTCCCGCGAGAAAGCTGCAAGATACTTCATAGTCTAGAGATAGATAAGTATATCTCCATACCAGGGGTTAGAGGTGTAAATCAAAAAGATGTGCTCATCTGGGAATGAGTCTTCTTCAATGGCTACATCTTCTTTTACTGGAAATTCTGCAATGAGCTTAGCAAAAACTAAGGATTTTTTGGATTTGGCGGATTGAAAATGAAAGTCAAACTCTTGGAGAATGACTATCCATTTGTTGAATTTGCCTCCAAATATCCGTTGAGATAAAACATATTGAAAAGGATTAACATCTGCCACTACTATCGTAGTCCTCAGTAAGATGTAGTGACGTAACCTCTGAACAACATAAACAACTGCTAAGGCCAACTTCTCGACATGGGAATAACTAAGTTCAGGTCTGGCGAAAGCACGGCTGAGATAGTAAACGACATGCTCTTGGAGCTTATCGTCCTCCTAGACTAGGACTACCCCTATGGTTGACTCAGATGCGGCCAGATACAATATAAAATCCCTAGAGTAATTTGGCAGACGCAATAATGGTGTTGACAACAAAGATTTTTTTAATGCCTTGAATGCGAGTTGTGCAATTTCATCCCATACAAATGGGCTTTCCTATTTTAATAGGTGCATGAAACCTTTAGTAATCTTGGCATAATTTACAATAAAATGTCGAAGGAAATTGGACTTCCCCTGCAGGCTCTAAAGTTTCCTGATAGAAAAAGGAGGAGGGAGATTTATAATGGCCTCAACTTTCAAAAGATCCACCTGAATGCCTTTGTTAGAAACAATGAATCCGAGCAGTCTCCCTGACTTGACACAGAAAACGCACTTGTGGGGATTCAAGAAAATTTTATAGTATCTGCATCATTCAAAAATAAAATGCAAGTGATCTGGGTGATCAATCCTCTTACGAGAATTTATAGGCAGATGATCAAGGGATGGTTCGACAATGGCCTTAATATCGTGGAAGGAAAAATTCATTGCCCACTGAAAGGTTGCCCCAACATTTTTCAATCCAAAGGGCATTTTCTTGTATGTGAAGGTACCCCAAGGACAAATCAAAGTTGTTTTATGTTGGTCTTTCATTTTATTTGGATTTGATTATATCCGGAGAAACCATCTATAAACGAAAATACTTCACTTCCCGTGCAAGCATCAATAATTTGATCTGTAAATGGCATGGGATAGTTGTCCTTAGGACATGCTTTGTTTAAATCTTGAAATTCAGTAAAAACGCGTATGGTCCCTTGCTTTTTATCAACAGGAACAGGGTTGGATACCCATTCTGTCAAAGCTATGGGATAAATAAAATCGGCTTTCAACAATTTCTCCACTTCAGCCTTCACTACCGCCGCTTTACGCGGGTTAACAGGTCTCAACTTTTGCCGAACAGGTTTAGTGTTAAGGTATGTTCGGATTTCGTGCTTGACTATAGATGGATCAATGCCGAACATCTCCTCATATGACCAGGCAAAAACATCGCGAAATTCCTTAAACAAGGCCATATAGATCACAATCTCCTCAGGAGAGTAGTTTGCATCTATATGCACATTTTCCACAATGTTAGGATTTACAGAGATGTTGATAGGGATAGTAGTGGAAATATTTTCCATGTTCCCCTCAGCAAAAATTCCTTCCCTTGGTAAGGGATTAATGAGCGTATCAACATCGTTTGCTAGTCTCATATGAAAATCCTGGTTCTCTATCCTGCTTAACTCTAGAAGACAATAGGATCGATAGTGAAGATATTCGCAGATCTTATCTCGTCCGCACATGGTTTCCAGAGTGGCTTCATTCGAAGGTAAAACCATATCTAAGCAATCTCTAGAATGCAAAGAGTTCTCTACCGAAGCAGGCAAATAGGCTTCTTCTAGTTCCTCTGAGACTGTGAGGGGGACCGGAATGGGATCAACAGCTGTATGTGTGTTAGCTTGATAAGCCACTTACGCTGCCGATAAGGGCACTTCGGGTTCATGGTGGGAAGGGAGGACCCAAGGATCAATCCTATAAACAACCGTAGCTATGGAATTCCCCACACTAGTAGAACCTATATAATTAATTGGAGCTGGAAGATCAAATCTGCCCATCAATGATGTGTACATTCCAGCCCCTAAGCTATCTCAAGCAGGTTTAACCTGATCAACCAATGGTATAGTGGACTCATTAGATTCCATGTGGCCTTTCCGAGTAAAACTGAGTTGGTCAACAATAACCAACTTCCCTTCGTGTGGAAACGCTACCACCCGAAAGACGACCGATGCAATAAGAGACATGGCATAAGTCCAGCTTCTCCCCAGAGCAAGTTGTAATCCAAAAGTGCATCAATCACCTCTACCTCAATAGACACTGCTTTCCTTGCCAGCTTAATTTCAAAAGTCAGTAGGATACCATGTGGACGGAATGATCTTCCGTTGAAAGCAGTAAGTAGGGTGTTTGACGGTACCAGATCTAGGGATCCAAGAGCTTTCCAACAAGACAAGGACATAACACATGTAGAATCACCCTTGTCGACAACTGCTCTTCCAATGGTCTTTCCACCAGGGATGACATCTATCGATAAGGCTACATGGTATGGTAGGAGAATTTTGACATCAAACAAATTAAATTTCACCATGAGACTCGATGAGTCCATACTGCCTAAGGCTGTTAAGAGTGCATCCCACTGGGCGAGACAACTCTGTAACACCTCTAAAGAAGACATTGCACAAGGATTTTGGGCTAAATCTTCAACTACAGAGTAGTTTGCTGCATCCCTAGCATTAGGATTATGCAAGGTCTTCTTAAAGACACCTTTCAGTATCTTGGGCATAATTTCGGCAGGTTTCTCAATTGTAAGAGGGTTAGAAATTTCACCTATTGAATTACCCTTATCCGAGGTCTCTTTTTCATAGTTCTTATTCCTGGTATGTAGTAAAGTTTGGGATCGAACCATGTTGATATAATTGGGGTCAGGAGCATTTGGGGTGCCCCTTGCTGCATTTGAAGCTGAAGCAGAATTCTGCCCCTGGGGAAAAGGATCCTTCAGGACAACTGGTTGTTGGGCTTTTAACAACTTTTGAGCTTGTTCCATAACGGGACATAGATGAGTAAGGTGATATTCATGGCACAACTTACATGGGAATTTCACCTTCTTCTTTTCTTTCTTGCCCCCATCAGCATTGTTTGCGGGTTTTTGCTTGTTTTGGTTTCCCTCCCCTTTCTTTCCTCTCTTCTTTTTCCCACCGGGCTGCGGATTTCCCTTCTGAGAGGTTTGTGCAAAAACATTTGCATTTTGGGGGGAGGGGGCAGCCTTTGCTACCTTCGCCGTAGAGTGTTTGACGGATAGCTGATGGAGCTGTTTGGCCAAAGATTCTACAGTGGGAGAATTCACGGAACCAACCACACCATCGGCATGGGGTCCAGGATTAGATTTCTCAGCATTGTGCGTTGGCCTCGGTGCCTCAGGGATAATCTCATATAAGATCCCAGACTAAGAATATATCAAATCTAGTTGTTGGGCCCTGAGGATAGCTTCTTCCTCATTCGTCACTCCTGAAGTAGATACATCCTTATATATATAAGGCAATAGGGATTCAAGGAACCATTCTAATAAGAACTCAGGAGGAATCGTGGCTTTAATAAGGCTCTTCTGTCTTCTCCACTCTTGGATGTGATCTAAGATATGGGTGGCCTTGTTCTATCAGAAGGTAGACAAAAAGTCCATTCCTAAATCATATTGGATAGGAAGCTGGAAGTGACTAAGAAATGTGTTAGCCAAGTCCCAAAAACTGCTAAACGCAACAGAAGGCAACTCAATGTACCATTTTTCCACAGTACTCATCAAAGTTCTTTGGAACAGCCTCAACCGAACTGAATCTTCGTTCAATGAGTTGGAAGAGCACCATAAATGGAAAGTGGTGGCATGAGCTCCAGGATCGTCACCAACTTTGCCTTTGAATTTTGGGATATCCAAGGGTAGCTTGGTAGGGATGGGTGGCCAGGAGGGATCATGTCTCACTAGGTCATTCATCAGTTTAGACAAATTTGGCAAGTTTAACGTCGTCTGGAAAGGAAGCTTGGGTCTAACCGGAGCACTAAAAGTACCAGTTTGGGGATTAGAGGGACTTGCCCCCATATTCCCATATGTAAAGGTGGGGTTTCCCACTGCTGCTAGTTGTGAAGCAGATGGGTTGCTTTGGAAAGGATTCCATCCATAATCCATAGGATTGTTTGTGTGAGGTGCAGTATAAGAGGTTCTGGCTACCCCAGTTGAAACTGGGGTTTGAAATACAGAAGCAGGTATCCCTCCGCTAAAAAGCGAAAAAGGAGAGCTCGTGAACGGAGCTGAAACCGGAGTTTGAAAACCTTGACCATAAGGGTTAATGTTTTCAAACTGCACCCCTACATATGAGGGTGTTGGGCCTATGTATGGAGTGGATGGGGGAATGTGCCCCCCATTCCAAGGAAATCCTTGGACAAAAGCCGAGGATACTATAGGACCACTCCGGGCAGTGTGTGCAAAGGAAGTAGGAACTATAGGTACACTAGGAATCCTAGTGACCATACCACCAGAAGCACCTGCTAGACTTGTGGGAGCCGGTGGTTGAACCACTCGACTCGCTGGAGTTAAGGGTGTAGTAGGTATACTTGTTCTAGGGTCACCTACCGGGGGAGGTATCACCCCTTAAGTCGGAGCGGCTGAGGTGGAGGTAAAAGAGATTTCTCCTACAGTAGACATTATCCTGTCCATAGGGACACCAATCACGGGTGGATTGAAAGTGCGAACTTGAACGATCACAGGATCGTTTAAATCAGTTAGAGGTGTATTAAATTTCCTTGCAAACTCATTAACTTGCAAGTCTTCTATCTCAACTATGTTTAAATTAAAACGGTTTTCCCTAAGTTCTAGTTCACCTAGAACTTCACTAACTCCTATCGGTTGAAAAGAACTGTTTGTGTCCAATATCCACCTTTGAGGGGGAGGTGGAGGTTCCAATGTGATAAGTGGAGGAAGGTTTTGCAACCTTCGTGACCTTCTGATAGATTGGTCCTCCACAATTGTAAATTTGACTCTTCAAACCCTAAGATCGGCTAAAACACAGACAAAACACAGAACAATCACTACAAAAATTCCTAAAGTCTCAACAATCACAAGGGATACAAGATATTCTTTCCTGAAGAAAGATGAGAGACAATTTCTTGGCGTCCTTGAAGAGGTTCTTAGGCACAAGCGGAGGAATCACCCACCGTCCTCCTACACTTTCAACCAGGGTTACCTTCCAAGCCTGTCCAAGGTGAACCAAAAATAGCCTTTTGGTTTACCTGTGTATAAACCATAGATGTCAAGAGACTAGAGGCTACCTTAACTATATCAATAGTCTGGGGGACAGTCGCAAGCCTGATTCGTACGCATGGGAAGGGTAGCTAAGCCTGAAACTCTGTCTAGGATAGAATCCCCAGATGTGTAAAAACCTTGGTCTACGTTTCAACAAGGAATCAGAGGGTTATTTCCTCAGTCCAATGCCTCCACGCGGCCTTGTGCTTAACTCCCGTTTGAGAGGAGATTCCCAGATACTATCGATAAAGAGAAGGATTTACCTATTGATTGGCCCACTATGTCTGAATTTAAGTACTTATGGGGAGTTTACACTTCCTATCCCACAAGTCTAGCCTAAGCTAGTAGGTGTATGGATTTATAAAACAAAAATTACTAATAAGTTTTTAAATTATAGCGTTCATTTTAAGGGTTGTTTTTACTCAGAAGGCAAGTGGAGTGAAATACTATGATATTATTGACTCAATAAGAAATGTAAAAAATAGGTGTATAAATCAATTTCAAAGCAAATTATCACTACTTAAAACAAGTTTTTTTTTTTTTTGTAAATATAAACTAATGAAAATGCATCTAAGAAAGAGAAAACTAAGACTTATTTTTGTAATTTTTGAGATTTTATTTAAAAACTGAAAGTAAAACTACCATATGCAATTCAAATGCAAATGTTCCCAATGCTTTTCTTTTCACTTTTCAAATTCCTCAAATATTACTATGCACCTAAATGCAAAAATTCTTGAGTATGCTTGAATAATCTAACTATATAAAGTAAGCAAAATGAAGTAAAGCAGATTTATAAAAACCAAAGATCAACCACCTAAGGAAGACTTGGAAAACACCCAGCTGGGGAAGACACAATGAATGGAAATCACTGAAATCAATCAAAGGCAAGTGACAAACCAACACTATTCAGAAATAGAATGGGATATACGGTATATAGAACCCTGATCATTGATTCAGACAACCAGCACTTGGACCTATCACCCAACAGGAAAATCCACTTCAAATTTCTAAAAGAAAGACAATCCAACCAATAAAAACTCAAGGGCTTACCGAAAAACACGAAGTATGGTTCACAGGGTATCAAACCCATAGTGCAATGCCAGTACTAAAGACCATCAGGCAAGACAAAATCCACAAAAGGACAGGGACAAGCAACCCTACCCCCAAAAATTTTGTTGCTCAGACTTGTACGCGATAGCCTACAAGAGCAACCCGTGTACTGTACGTGATTGTCCAATACATCAACCCGCGTACATAGACCTCTATATGCGACTGTGTAGCACATCAACCTGTGTACAGGAGTAAAATTTTTCAACAAAAATAAAAATTATGAAGGTCTTCAAACACCACTATAAGTCTAAACCAAGAAAAAACACCACACACTGAATCAAAGCAAAGACTGGGAAAGGATCTACAGAGTTAACCCACAGCAGGTTGGGCTCCCCAGCAGAGTCGCCAGTTCTGTTGTTCAGGATTAAACACCCTTGTAACCTAGGGTTTGGGGTTACCAACTTACTTCTAACCTTGTAGACAATAAGCTTTAATAAAGTACAGAAAGAAAAAAAGGAAGAAATACTTGACTCACCCGATTACCGACGGTTGATCCAAACTTGATCTTCTTCCTCTTTGCTTCTCTTCAAAGATTCCAGGGATGCACCTCCTTCACCTGCAAAGAGAAAATTCTCCAAGTAAAATATTATACATACATACATACATACATACATA
>LPNX011133110.1:632527-717792 GCA_001517045.1 Pseudotsuga menziesii
ATTAACAATCAGTGAATGAGATAAGAGTACAATCCAACACCTGAGACAAAGACTCCTCTGCAACCAAAGGACTCTAAGTTCTGCTGCTCCAAGACTTCTGAAGATATACCATCAGCATAACTTTGCTCTCCAAACTTGATTCATCAATGCCCTCCCCAAGGACTCTATTTATACTTTGGGAAATAGAGTGGTTTCGAAGGTTGAGGAGGTTGAGATAGTTGGGGTGGTTAATGATTAAGGCCCAACTAATCTCCATTAATTGTGATTTATATTTTCTAATGTCGAATGAAGATGTACGCGACTATTAATATAGGCAACCCGCGTATGACACACGAGTTGCTTAAAGGAAACTCGCGTATGCTGATGTACGTGGGTTGCAATGGAGATAGTTGCGTACAGTACGTGAGTTGTCAATGGGAATAGTCGTGTATGTACACGAGTTGCAATGAAGATAGTTGTGTACGCCATTCAACACTTAAAAAAATAATATGGCAAACTGGTTGAAAGGTAAATGCATCTCATGTCATGCCCATCTATAGTGTTTTGGCAAACTTCAATCCTAAGTTGTCCTTTTGTGTACCAACATAAGGAATGTCGGCACTCGGATGGAGAAGTGCCATTTGGGTTGATAACAGTATGAATGTTGTGGACTTGTGTTGTATCAATTCAATGATTCTCATATATGGTACCCTATGAGAATGGATCTCCAATTATGGAGATGGACTTGTGTTGTATCAAGTCATGTGGTTATACGGTGATATATTGCTATCCATGGTCACTGAGTGCTATAAGTCTCCTTTAAGGCTTAGCTACACATAGAGTGAATCACTTTAGCATATGAATATATGGCCTGGGGTAATATATATGATCATCAATATGTATGGAATAATTCTTATGAGTATGATATGATAAGATGGATAAATAATACACATATGGGCCATGCATTAATTATTTAATGATAATGAGATAAAGAATAGAGAAAGACAATTTGTATTTCCCATGCAAATGTCTGAGTGAACTCAAGTTATAAAGCTTCAATCAAATATGAATGCCTCTATCAATGCCTCAGTCAAAGCATCAATTGAACTAATAATGAATGTAATCAATTAAGTAAATACGAGCTTAATGTTCATCATTCAACATGCATTAGTTAACATTCATTTCAAGTAAATTTAACATTCAATTCAAGTCAGTTAACATTCAGTTCAATCAGTTCATTTTCATTTCAAGGCAGTGAACATTCAATTAAAGCTAATTGAGTAAAGGAAGGGAGCTAATGCTTGCATGGAGGGAGTTCTAGTTAACTCCTCCTTGTGAATGCACTATGTGGTGTTCTCGGTGTGTTTACTAAGCCTCTTATGCACTAAATTCTACATGATAGGGTTTTGGGCTTGTTATTAATACGCTAGGAATATGGAAAGTTCAATATAGTTGCATAAAATTGTTTTTGTAGGTGTTGGAGGAGCTAGTTGGTGAGTCGACTAATTAGATATTAGGTCGGCCGCATAAGGTCATGTCGGTTGACCGAACCGACAGGTAGTTATATGTAACTGTTTGTAAATCATATATATTAGGTTGTTGAGCTAGATGAGAACTTGGTTCAGTTCTGTGTTTGTATGGACCCTCATGATATAATATAATCTGTTATTCTACATCTATGTTCTTATCTCTTGTCTATTATGTCTGTATGCTTTAATATGTATTATTGGTGACCCTCTGTGATCTGTGAGATTAAAACATTGGTTCTATTGCCGGTAGTAAATATCTGAGATGACTATAAGCAGATGATATTAGAACATGATATTAAGAACTGGTGGGAGCGTAAGATAGCAAATTATTTGCAGAATTACGTGAGGAGAAACAGATTGACGACTGCTTAGGCGAAGGAGAGATTCTTCACTGAAACTCATGAGAAGTTTGTAGAATTGGTGCCCCAGCTTTTGAAAAAAAAATTGGATGAAAAATCCAGAAGCAACTAAGGACCAAGAGATGCTAGAGAAACTTATTCAAGGGGGAAGAACAAACCTGTTGGAGTGGTTTGAAAAGATAAATGATGAATTTTGCGAGGAGAAATCCATAAAAGAAAGAACGTCGGTAGAAACTATTTAGAAAAAATTCTATGCAGACCTTACCGAGTATTTCTTGTGCTCTGTACTGACCCTAATGTTCAAATTCCTGATAGAAAAAGGAGTGGATCATATTGTAGAACCTCGTCCGTCACTGCACGAACTGCCACCAAATTCTAACTGGGCGGAAAAATAAAAAAAGTGGGAGAAATTCATTGTTGAAAGGGAGTGGGAATATTTTGTAAGCAAGTAAACAGAACTATCTGAGCTTTCTAAAGCGTCAGGTATGCTATGGGGGGGTAGTTGGTCATATGTCAGGGTAAAGTGAAGAGGATTCTAGTCGACTAAAAGGAGATACCATCACCGGTAATGAAAAGTAAACCTAAAAAGGAAATCGAATGGATAGTGACACATAAAGGTACGATGGATTTAGAGAGAATAGAGAGAGAGAAGACGCTGAAAAGAAGGGAAGAAAGAAGAGAAAGGGCTATAACACTGTAAAGAGGAATGAATACTAGGGTGATAGACCAGGAAAGAAATCCGCCAGAGTCGGGTTATGACCGACAAGAAGAAGGAATGGATGAAGAAGCATCACCCATGGAAGAAGACTTGTGGGTAGAGCAACGTGAAGCTCTCTAAATAGAAGTTCCCCAAGAGATAAGACCTCTATCTCCAACAAATCTGAGTACCGGGATGCAAGCTATTGTCGAAGAAGACCTAAGACTAAGAGATGGTGAGTTTGGTATATGGAGTCGAATAGATGACAAAGTAAATGATGATAATAATTTAGTGATTTGTCGACCAGAGGAAGGAAAATGGGTCATGCTTTAGGCGTACCCTTCTAACCAAAGTATCCACTTACTTTACCCGACACATGAAGGAGCACCCCCCTGCCAAATACATCTTTGGAAAATACATAACAGTTGGACCTGCAGACAAATAATTGCAGTTGGACATCGATAGGAGAAGTCGACCTGAACTGACTGCTTGTAGGAGAAGAAACGACAGATAAAATGACTGACAAGAATGAAAGTTCTATCAACAATAGCTCTGCATAAAGAGACAAGAAAAACATCCCACTACCCCCACCACCACCACCTCCTGGAGGAGATAGCGACAACGATTCTGACATGGGTCACGAATCAACACATATCCCTCTATACGAGGGTGATGAAGATCCTAGACAACATTGGTTTGTCCATGAGTCGACATGGGAGGTGAATCAGGTTACAGCTAAAGACCGAAAGATGGCATAGTTCGTTGGTGCCTTGAGGAAAAGAGCACTAATGTGGTACATGACCTTTACTGAGAGAACCCCTCAAGCATCTAAAGCAGAAATTAAAGCACAATTATTGTCCTTCTTTAAAACTCTAGACACAAAACATATGGCAACTACAAATTTGAAAACAACATCCTAAAATCCATCAGAGTCTATCCGAGAGTATGATAAACATCCTCCTCAGCCAACTAGATTACGTAATTGATGAACAACTATTAATTCAGTGGTTTCTTGCAGGTCTATCATAGAAAATTCGGTGGCACATAATCTTGGATACGTTTAAAACGTACGAATATGCACTTACTAAAGCTCTGCAAGTGGAGATGGACGAAGATTTCCCAGCATATCCCATAGATACTAGACTGGAAGAACAACTAGAAATCATGTAGAAATCATTGAAAGAGTTGAACATTAAGAATTAGGATGTCTAGTGCACAAAATGCTCAATGATCGGATACACCAAAGAAAACTGTCGACAAGACATAAGTCGACAGGATGTTCGATTTGTTCAGACAAAGTTCTTCTGCAACATCTGCCAAGAACATGGAGAACACACAACAAAAGATTGCCCGTATAACATGAAAAATGACAAAGCATCTTGGTGTGAAATCTGCGAAGTAAAAATTCATGCCACGACCGACTGCCACTTAAACTTAAAGAATCAAAAAAACTACCAAGCAGTCTACCAGACAAATGCAGTTGTGCAGAACAACGATAACAACCAGCGAAGCAATGCTCAAAATGAACATAATAATGAAAGATATGAAGGCCGTCAATATGAGCACCGGTTCGACAATCATCATGGAGGATATGAAGGTCGAGGTCGATTCTATGGGAATCGCGACAACCGACCACGTTGGCCCATCCAGTTTTTCACATGCTATAAAGAAGGTAATTGATATGCATGATTCCCATATAAGGGCATAACCGATTTACAATTTTGTACTAGCTGTGGAGTCGAGGATCACTCATTAGAGGATTTCCCTACTATGCTTGATAAAATCAATAAAAATAAAAATGTTAATGTCTTGTCATACGTTAAAAAACATGATGTAATCAATACGAAGAATCTGCATATAGTAACCCGACAAGGGACAAAAATTGGGAGTGATAATCCATGCATAAGAAAAATAAAAGAAAAGAACGATTATCCTAACCCAGCTAAACAAAAACAATTGTATAAAGATGCAATGAATATATTTAAAGAATTTGCTCGACAAGAAGAAGCTGATGATAGTCGACAAAGCATAGTTAAATAATTAATACGTTTAGTACAAGAGGATAAAGCGGTATCTCAATTCATTGATTTATTGTATAATATGAAACACAACAATAATATAGAAAAACAAACAAAAAACATATGCAGTCTAAACCAAAAGGACAAAAGTGATGCCCACCCACTTGTCGACCTAGAAATCGAAGGATACCATGTTCGACAAGTTGTACTTGAATTCGGCTCACAAGTAAACATTATGACTTGTGACACTTGGGAACAATTGGGCAGTCCTCGACTATACGATTCAAGAATATACCTCAAATTATCCTACCAAGGTTTGATCGAACCTATCAGAGTTTGGAGAAATGTCAATACGACAATAAAAGGAATATAGACCAAAGTCGACTTTGAAATTGTTTACCCTAAGGAAGGATCCAGTTCCTTCCTAGCTTTAGTAGGTCAACCTTGGGAAAGAAAAATGAAAGCATCAATATCTTTAGACAAAGAAAAGATAAAACTAAAAAGGAATGGACAGAAAGTCATAGTACCAATCCATCCATCCCAAGGAGAACCTTGGATAGAACCTATTGATGAAGAAATCAACATCCGACAATTATATCAAATACAGAATAATGAAGACTATACATAACCTAATGTTTATGGCGAACTTCACTTAGGCAATCAAGATTCAATAAGATACAACTCCGACGCAGAATTATATGATTGGGAAGTCAAAAAATACAAGACACAAGCAAGAGGTTGTTGGACCACTCAGATAGTACAGAAGAAACCAGTCCAACAATGTTTCCTAGTTTCCATCATCCCAAAAATATTTGAAAAGAAAAGCAGCGAATACCCTACCCTGAAACCAACAAATATAAGTATCAAACAAATCCCAAGATACAAATAAAGAGAATCACCAATTACTCATATAGAGAAAGTATCTAAAAACATTGGTGAACATGGCCGACTACAAAGCTTAGTAGAAACCTTCACAGGACAAGCTGCTAGATGGTGGGATACCCATCAATCAAGATTGCAGACATGGACAACAGCTTCGACTTACTTTGTAGAAATATTTGAAGGAAAAAGACTAACCAAACAAGCCCAAATACCTATGTTTATCCAGGGGTAGGACCTAGAAGAACACATAAAAACATGCGAAAAAGAGTGGAAAATACTTGGGTACAAAGACGAATGCACATGGCCACACCTGTTTCCATCGACGCTATCCGAATTACCAAACAAATGGTACAAAATGGAAGAAGCATGGGGTGAAACATTTCGATGGTATGAGCTTAGAGAAAATTTCATCGAAGACTTCAGCTTTATACCACAAAACGAAAAGTTAGTTGAAATTGCAAAACAAATCAAAGTGTTTATAGAACCGACCAGGAACAACACCCTAACACAAAATTATGATCGATCGACAATAACATGTAATAACATACAAACCAAGACAATACCACAGTCAACAAGGCTACAAATGGAAAATGAAAATTCAGAAGGGAAAATCTTTCGATGGAAATCATACCATTCAAAAACAACAAAACCAATTCGCAGAGTACTTAAAATCGAGACAGTCGACAAAGAAGATACCGACCGAATGACTGTAGCAGACTTTCCTGCTACATTTTCATAGTTTAAAGAAGGGAGCTGACCAATCAATGAAACCAAAGCACCAAAATGGTTAGATGCCAAAGTGAAAACTAAAGAATTTGACATATCAAACGATGATCGACCAAAAATGGAAAAAATTGGCGATTACTGAAGTGAAGAACAAACAACCAAAATAGTAAAATTACTAAAAGAATTCAAAGATGTATTCTCTAGAGACTACAAAGATCTCAAAGGTCTAGTCCATGAAATGGGTGAAATGAAGATCGACATTAAACCTGATGTCCGACCTGTAAAGAAGAGGCCATATAAATTATCTCATAAGTACAAAAAGATAGTCAAGAAAGAGATTGATAATATGCTTGCAGCAGGAATTATCTACCCTATTGACCAATCATAATGGGCAAGTCCAATGGTTTTTCAACAAAAGAAACATGACCCGACAAATATAAGGATCTGTGTCTACTTCAGAGAAATAAACAAAGTCACCTTAACAGACCCATTCCCAACACCCTATGCAGATGAAATCCTAAATGAATTCGCAGGACATGAATGCTACTCATTTACAGACGGATTCTCCGGTTACAACCAAGTACCAATATCCAAAGAAGACTAGAAAAAGACAACATTCGTATGTGAATTCGGATCATTTGCCTTTAGGGTTATGCCTTTTGGTTTAAAAAATGCACCTGTAGTATTTTCAAGAATTGTGGTCAAAACATTTCAAGAATATATCTACCAAACAACGGTAGTATATTTCGAGGATTGGAAACTATACTCTATGCTGAAAGATCACTGCAAATGGCTAAGGCTCACGTTGGAACGATGCCGACAAATCCATCTATCTCTGAACATAAGGAAATGCATATTCTTAAATCCTATAGGGATACTATTAGGACACATTGTATGCAAAGAAGGCATCAAGGTTGACTTTGCAAAAATAAAAATTATCCTAGACTTAAAACCACCAGTGAATCCAAAACAAGTTAGGGTACTACTTGGTCATATAGGATATTACAGAAAATTCATAAGATACTATTCAGATATGACGTATCCATCGGAAGAACTATTAAGAGAAGATCAGGGGTTCGACTGGACATAGGAATGTAACATATCATTTGAAACACTAAAAAGGAAGCTAGTAGAGGCACCCATTCTAAGGTTCCCAAATTGGTCGATCAAATTTCATGTACACATCGATGCGTCAGGCCTAGCAATAGGAGAGATCTTAACACAACTAGGGGACAATAGAATGGATTAACCCATAGTTTACAGCAGCAGAAAACTAAATAAGGCAGAAAGAAACTATTCGACAATAGAGAGAGAAGCATTAGGAATGGTTTTTTAATTACAAAAGTATTGACATTACCTACTAGCCAACCCTTTCATATTTTATACCGACCACCAAGCATTAAAATACCTTGTAAACAAACCCTTACACCATGGGAGAATTTGTCGATGGCTACTACTATTCCAAGAATTTGAATTTGAAGTCATTGTTAGACCAAGAAAATTAAATGTCAGACCCAACCACTTGTCGTGAATCGACATAGGAGAGGAACTGACAAGAGTCGAAGATAACCTATTGGATGCACACTTATTTCGAATAGAAGAAATACCAGTAGAATTAGAGGAAATAGCTCAATTCTTAGAAAATGGTCAAGCACCAGAGGGCATGAGCATGAAAAAGAAACAAATCTTAGCCATGAAAGCTGCACCATATAGCCTCATAAATGTATTTTTATATAAAATTGGCCTCGATGACATCCTCAGAAGATGCGTATTAGAACAGGAAAGAGATAATATCATGTATGAAGCAGACTGTGGACCAACGGGAGGACATTTTCAAGCAGACACAACTGCCAAGAAAATCCAACAGTCAAGGCTATGGTGGCCGACACTATACAAAGATTGTAGAAAGTTTGTGAGCCAATGTGACAGATGTCAACGATTGGGTCGACCTCTGCCTAGTATAGAAATTCCCTTGATATCAGTAAACCCAAGTTTGACATTTGAAATTTGGGCCATAGACTTCACAGGACCATTCCCGAGACCAGCAAAAAGAACAGGTGCAAGGTACATAATAACTATAGTGGACAATGTAACCAAGTGGACAGAAGCAGAACCAGTCGACACATGTTTCAGTGAGATAGCTGCTAATTTCATCTATGAAAATATAATTACTAGATTTGGATGCCCAATAACCCTAATCAGTGACCAAGGGTCACACTTTATTAACAAAACCATCAAAACACTAACATACCAGTTCAAAATTGACCACCGACATAGTACATCTTATCACCCTCATTCGAATGGAGCAATCGAAGCATTCAACAAAACATTAACAAAGGGCCTAACAAAAATCTGCAATACCGACAAAGATAGTTGGGATGAAAAGATACCTGCAGTACTATGGGATTATATAACAACATACAAGCGTTCGACTGACCAAACACCATTTTGACTAATCTATGGACAAGAAGCAGTTGTTCCGCTACATTTTCGACAACAAACACCTATCATAGCAGATAGTTTACATATCGATGTCGAAGAGGGCAGGAAGGACCGACTGATACAATTAAGCAAGCTAGAAGAACACCGACTGATTGCCCTACAACACCAAGAAATCCAAAAAAAGTAGCAGAAGGCTTGGCATGATCTCAATATCAAAAACAAAAATCTATCGGTAGGGGACCTCGCCTTACTATACAACAGTCGAGTAAAAGGAAAACCCAAAAAGTTACACATATAATGGATGGGGCCTTACGTTGTCGAAGAGATTCATGCCAACAGATCAGTCTAACTAAAGACGTTACAAGGCATAGTATTTTGGAAACTTGTTAATGGTGCCCGAATAAAATGGTACAAAAATTAGAAAAAGTTAAAAAAAAATAAAAATAAAAAAAATATAAAGACCATAACTGTCAAACAAAAACTATTAAAATCTAAAAAAAAAATCCTAAAAACAACAAAACAGAACCGACACCCATAACCCAGGATGACAGGAAATATCAAAGGATATAACAACTAGCACTTCGAGAACCGACATCAAACCCATCGACATACCACCATAGACCACTCACATGATCGACATCGACCGACGACCCCGAAGGTCAAATCATGCCTTCATGACTACAGTCAGAAGGAGCACCAAAATCAAATCGCCATTAACGAAAACTCTAGAGACCGCGCTAGACCATCACTTCCGGCATTAATACATCCATCGACAGAAACGTCACCCGCTCCACTTATAAATATCGGACCAGAAAAAGATAATTTACAGTATTTTGAAGAGATAGAGCAATTCAGCAATAAAAAAGTTGAGAACTGAGAACCTGTAAGAAAATTCAACCAAGAGACTAACGAGATGGCACCGCTAGAGTCGTAGCTACAAAGACAAAGGAACTGCAATCTGCTAAAACCCCATTAATGAGAATGTTGAGAAACATCAAGAACGCCAAGGTACAAGAAACTTCATGGGCGAAAACTTGGGCCGAAATCAAGGAATGGGACTATGTCGACAAGAAACTGACACAAGCAGCAGAGAAGATAAACCACGACTCCATTATGAACTACATGAACACACAGTTCATGACGAGTTTTGAAGGAACAAAAGAAACAACGGTAAAATTCATTATCAGCCGATACCACAACGGGAAATTTTACTTTGACAAACCAGTCTAAATCTCTAGCGAAGTCATAGACAAACTGACTGGTCTCTCAAACCAAGGCGACCTAGTCCCCATCGGCATAAAAGAAGGACTGGTAGAACGATTAACTGGAACGTCATTAGGAAAAAACTCAAAAGGGATAATGATTAGTCAGATACAAGCCCGGATGCCACAAATCATGGCCAAAATTATAGTAACATGGCTCACATCTACAGGTAGAGGGAGCGACCTGAAGCTGGATATGCTAGAAGTGGTAAACACAATAATAGAAACAGGGAAAGTATACAGACGGCCTTAGTATGTCATTGACATGTTCAAAACTATCTGTGAGAAATGCCAGGAGTCGGTCGGGATCATAAGGTTCCCATCTCTGATAATCTGGGTAGTGATGTACCACTTGTGCCTAGTCGGGGACAAGTAGTTCCAAGAACCAAAAAAATTATACATGTGGAGGTTCAAGCCATTTGCGTAGACTAGAAAATTAAAATAATTAGCAAATGGAAAAGTAGTGTTGGAAAACTGGTTCCAACACCTGAAAATCCAGATGACCAGATGGAGGGTGCCTCAGAACATCCGACGAGGTCTGCCGAAAAAAGCACACATCCAACTAGAACTTGACCACACTGCAGTTTGGTATATGCAGGGAGCAAAAGAAAAAGCAAATCCTCTATAACCCAGAATACACTATAACCAAAGACAAAATCCAAAAACTGGCAAGGGAAATAACAACTGCAAGAAAAAAGGCAACTGAGACAAAAGGGAACGGGAAGCACAAGCTGATCCTTTCAGAATCAGAAGATGAAGACAAACTAGTAGCTATGGTGTCAACATCATAGAAGATGCTATAGCGAACAAAGTTCTAGTCGAGACGCAGTTCAAACGCTTTGTCGAGTTAGGAGCACAGTAAGGTCGACTGAAAAAGGAAAAAAGTACAAACACTTTGACAACTGAAAACATTGTTGATTTAGTTTCTACACCTCCACCCCCATATCCAACCCAGATTACACAGGAAGAAATTCCATAGATACCCACCGTAATCCCAGTCGACATATGCAAAAATGCTATACCAGAAACCTTGAAAGAGAGGTTCGACTAGGACTGTGATTTCCAGGCATACATTGAAAAATTGCCTGAACTACTCACCTCTGTCCAGAGGATCACCACCAAATGTCCATTGATTGAAGCTAGTGGATCAAGGCAGCTCATTCTTCAACAACTTGGAAAAATACCCCAAAAACCAAGATATGTGGGAATTATAAAGTCGAAATTCATGGGGAACCCCGACAAGACATCTCAATTTGTTGCAAGTCGAACTTCATCCTTTATCCCCGTCGACATCCCACACCCTCCATTAGCCAATGAGCCAGCAAGAGATGTGGAAGAAGAGAACCTGGAAGAAATCAACTGGGTGATCGACAACCTATTCTCTGATGACCCAAATGATTCACCTCCACAAGTTGAGGACCCAACACCAACCGACAATATCCCCACTACACTAATTACACCCGACCATTCACCATCTCCACCACGACTTCCTAATCCAGAACCTTTACCAAATCCAGACTCATCTGTACCTGAACCCTTTGCACAAAATCCCCCAGATACACATCCAGCTACAGATTTCACCCAAGAAATCCAACTAGAAGTTCCACCGACCATTGCAGATCAACAACCAGAAAACCCACCACAGAAAATCAACCATCGGAGAGTCTACCCCTTACAGATACACATGCACAACAACAGGAAGAACAACATAAACACAAGAGGAAAAGAGACAGAAAGAAGAAGGACCACCAAAAATAATCACAGTCGACAATGGTCCACATTAGCCAACTTGGGTCGACCACTGTAGTTGACACAACAAAGATAAAAGACAGAGACAACTCTTATAAAATATGGCCACTGAAGCAAAAACAAGAAGCCAGATCAGACGCAAGGAGCTCGATGACATTAAGAATGAACAAGTCAAATTCCTAACAAAATGCAGGAACTTAGCTCAATCTATAATACCAGGGCCGATGGAAGTCTGAACCGACAAGCCACTAGAAAAATCATGTCAACTATTTGAGAGTGTGGTGGCGACCCTACAAGTACACATGCAAAATACAAAAGAAAAGAGAAAAGAAGAGACATCAAGATTATTAATGCAACAGTACACAACATTATCAGAAGCTTACATAGTGCTATAGGACCACATGGAAGAATATGTCATTACAGAGGAGGTACTCCGGGATTGGCCTACTTATTACAAGCAAGTATTCCAGCAGACCCGACAGACTCGAGAATAGATTCAAGCATTGGAAAAGAGAAAAAGCACTAAGAAATACAATACAAGATCAAATCGTGCTGGAGACAGCCAAACTGTAGAGACTCGAAAGACAAGCACACTAGTGGGTGCAACAAGCACTCCCAAACTTGGAGAAACTAGATACCATCTCCCGCAAATGAAAAGACTGCTGGAAACAACAAAAGAAAAAGACCAGTTCATGGGACCCAACATGGAAAGAATAATAGACCTTTCCATTTAGGAGAATATGTCGACTTTATCAAGCATTAAAACACTAACCATCGACATCCAGAAAGTACTACAAAGTTGGACAAAATTTCAACACCAACTGGCTGTTACAGTAGAAGCAATCGTTGAAGTATGCATACAAAAGCGACCAACCATCCAACTGGATAGCCCATGAAAACAAACAATAAAATAACTATCTTAGACATTTTTTTTTGAGTACCTCCCCTTTTTCTTTGGGACAAAGAAATATTTTATTCCTTGGGAAGATGTTGGAGGAGCTAGTCGGTGAGCCGACTAAGTCGAATAACTGACTAATTAGAGATTAGGTCGCCTGCATAAGGTCGTTTCGGTTGATCGAAACGACATGTAGTTATATGTAACTGTTTGTAAATCATATATATTATGCTGTTGAGCCAGATGAGAACTTGGTTCAGTTCTGTGTTTGTATGGACCCTCATGATATAATATAATATGTTATTCTACATCAATGTTCTTATCTCTTGTCTGTTATGTCTGTATGCTTTAATATGTATTATTGGTAACCCTCTGTGATCTGTGAGTTTACATCAGTAGGGTTACACTGGATCTATCTTCTCTATTGCTGAGGCAATATCTCTTATCGGGTAGTTTGCTTATGTGTTGTAAACCATTATCTGCAAATCTATCTATCATACTTAAAGAATTGTTGGGTTTTCATCCTCCATGTTTGGAGGGTTTTCATAGGGTATAGCTTGTCTCTAAAGGTTGATTGATTTATATGGCTGATTTATGAAGATAATTTATGTGGTTGATATATTTATGAGATTCACATGTGGCTTATATATTCATATGTGGTTGATTTATGAGATACACATGTGCTTAAATGGATTGAGAAAAGTTTTAAAGTTCAAGCTTCTCCGTTTTTTCTCAAAACATCAACATGTAGTGAAACCCACAGTGCCACATCCAATTAGCTTGGTTGAATACATGGATGTTGAATATCAAATAGATTTCATCTAGTTTGAGAAGGTAGGAAAGGTAGAGGTTTTTAAACAAGCTAGTGATATGATGTGTAAAGAGGTGGATCAATCAATTAAAACAAAAAATAAGCTCGGAGTTTCTTTATAAATATTTGAAGACCTATGGAAAGTGAATAAGGTGACACTGAGGGCCAAACAAGTCATCATTAAATACTTGGAGAAAAAAAATTGCTTTAAGTGACAAGACATGTGATAATACTCATGCAAAAACTATTTTGAAAGAAAAAGACAATGAAATTGCTCATCTGAGAAAGCAATTGAATCTCCTAACAATTCAGCCAGTTCATACTCCTAAACTCAAGCAAGAACAATAAGAGAGTGAATAGATATATGCAAGTACCTTACGGTTTAAAAATATATCTAAGGATAGGGATGATGAAATTAATGATCTCAGGTGGAATATTTCCTCCTTGAAGATGCAAAAGACTTCCATATCCATTGAACGGGTTAATGAAGGCATTCCCTATAACATGCAAGAAGGAGAACCATCAGTAGGAGGAGCACATCAGGTTACAAGAGAGATTAAAAAACATAATGTTGAAACGAAATTCATCGATGTCATGGATGACGACACCCCTATGCAACACATGACTTAACAACCAACAAAAAAGTAGGTTGATAGAGATAGCACGATTAAAGAGTTGGATATTGAAATATCCCAAAAAGATGGGAGAATTTTAGAGTTGGAGGGATAGGTAACTAATAAAGAAGATGACATCCATGGCTTACAAAAGGATATAGATGATTTAAAATTTGAGATAACTAAACTAAAGGGGTATGCAGAAAGGGAATATTTGATAAGGAGAAAAAAGCAATGCAAATGGGACAAGATAACCCAATTGTTTATGAATGAGTGGGATCAATGTGAGCCGATTCAGGAAGAATTGGAGATGTACAAGACAATCAAAGAATAAGTAAAAGCAATGGAAACATGGTTGGGAGAATATTACAATGAGAATATTTTGCACCAGTGGTTCTTGGTATTTACATTGAGAAGATTACATCAAGCACCCTTGGTGCATTATCTGAGAGAAATAACAAGCACCACTGGTGAAAAATCAAAGCAAGAGAGAAGAGACAATAATAGAAGAACCCAATAGTAGATCCAACACACAACCGATTCACACTTTTTGGTCACATGCACAAAATAGTGAATGCCTTCAAGCCTAATTTACCTCTACACATTGATCTCATCAAATCCCTCATAACAACTGCACAATCCTTAATGCTAGGATTATATATTTGTCTTTTAAATTTAAGATTAACTCTCCCTTCGACTGAATGCTAGACCACTTATCTAGGATGCTAACTCAAGTGCTAGAACTCAAGTTTTGTCTTTTAGTTTAACTCAAGTTTCGTCATGTAAGAGTCGTAACTCAAATTTCATCTTTTAGTTTAAATCAAGTGTCGTCATGCAAACACTTAGTTAATTAGATATTATTTGTTGACACTCAGTTAATTCTTATAACTAAAGTCCTTCTTGTTAACATCATTGAAGTTAACAATTAGACTTCTCTCTTATTTTATCACATCTTATCTTTATCTATTGTCTTATCAGCATGGTCCATTTGTGCCAATTTTAATTTCTTTATCATATCAAATTTACTAAGTATATTTTTCCAATGATGTGATCATCTTGTTCAACTACTGTTCCAAGTGGTCATATTCTAAAGTAATTCACTCTAGAGGTGGCTAGTCTCTAGAGGAGAATTAATAGCTTATCTATATATAAGAACATGGTTAGTAGTACATTGCACATTGTTCATGCTTCAACATGCAAAGCATTACCTCAACACATAAGGTACCAACTCAACACATGAGGATTTGTCTTTACACACAAGACCTTAGTCTTGACAAACAAAACTGTACAACACCATCACTTTGACATACAAGGCACTTTCCTCAGCACATGAGACTTAACCTTTACACATAAGGCTTAGTCATTCTTGAGTCCAAATCAAGATTCTAATCCAAGTTTCCTGAGTCCAACTTAGGCTCCTTAAGGCACTACCTCAACACATGAAGCTCAATCCTAGTGCACAATATTGATTTGGAGAATGACTCATGATGCTATAAATTTAACACTCCCTCTCAGCAAGGGAGGCATTCTTTGCCATGCTAAGATTGTATCAAAAATACCTATACTTCATTAAGGATAGATTCTTAGATAAGATATTTTCTATTTTCTCATCAATAACAATCTATTGAAATCTTATGACACCTCTCTGGACCATGTCTCTGATATAGTGGTATTTCATCTCAATATGTTTTGATTTTTCATGAAACACAATGTTTTCTGAGAGCTTAATGCAACTTTGATTGTCATAGTGAATAACAACCTTCTCAAGTTTCTCACTGAATAACCCAACAAGAAGCTTCCTACGCCACACAACTTCTCGACAAGAAATAATAGCTACAATATATTGTGCTTCTATAGTACTCTGGGATATACATCCCTACTTCTTGTTGGACAAAGAGATCATAGATGATCCCAAGATAAAACAATATATGGATGTACTCTTTCGGTCCACAATACTACCACCCCAATCATAGTCAACATAACCAAGTAGCATCACTCCACCACTGGAAGCATATATGACTCCATAAGAAATAGTACCTTGGATATATCTAAGCACGGGCTTGGTAGCAACCTAATGTCTATGCCTTGGCCTAGACATGAGCTAACTCAAGATACTCACAACATAACATATGTCAAGTCTATAATGTATCAAATACATCAAGGAACCAATGAGATCTCTATACATGGTAAGATCCACTAGATCTGATCCAGAATATGACTCATGTAGTTTCTTCAGATAAGAAACCATTGGTGTAGACATGGACTTACAGTGCATCATACCAAACCTATGTAATACATCAAATATGTTCTTTCCTTATGAAATAAATATCTCATCTTTCCTTTTCCAAACTTTTAGACCAAGAAAATAGTGCAGAAGAACCGAGTCTTTAAATTCGAACTCAAAAGTGATCTCTCTCTTGCATTGATCTATCTATTGTTCCTCTCCAATAAGGAACAAGTAATAAACATAGAGAACCAATAGTAGTGGTTGGTTATTCACAAACTTGAAGTACATATTGGGGTTCGATTTGATTTTGGAGAATCCCAAGCTTTGAAGATAGATGCCAATGCTCAATTACCAATCCCTTGGGGCCTGCTTAATCACATACAAGGATTTATTAAGTTTTCATACATGGAACTCCTTCCCATGAACTAAAAACCCATCACGTTACTGTATGTATACCTATTCTTCAAATTCACCTATGAGAAAGGCAATATTCACATCCATATGGTGAAGCTTCCACCCCAAAAATGAGGAAAGTGAAATCATGGCTCAAAATAGTGGTGTACCTAGAAACTAGAGTGAATGTATCATCATAGTCTATTCCTTCTTTCTGTGAGAAAACACGAGCCACAAATATTTCTTTATATTTTTTAATACTACCATCGGCTGCATGTTTGATTTTATAAAGCCACTTGAAAGTTACTACATACTTCCGTTCTGGTTTATAAACCACTTCCCACCCATCATTTTTCATGATGGATTTGTTTTCTTCCACCATGGAATATTTCCATACTTGCTGCTTAGTAGATGTTAGAGTTTTCACTTTAATTCAATTATGTTAGATCTTTAATATAATACAATAGGATCACTAAAAGATAGACAAACACAACACAAAAGAGAGAGACAAATATTTATCCTGGGAAAGCACAAGGGAGAAAACCCAACAACTTCTTATGTATAAAATCATCACTTAGTACAATGTCAAACCGAGATAGAAAACCCAAAGATAATATGTCTTATGCTTCTTCTTCTTCTTCTTCACCAGTGAACTTGTTTTTCTCACTTTAGGAGTGAACTTGCTTGCACTTGCCGTGTGTCCAAATGAGAGAGGGAACCTCCCTATTTATAGTCTTCAGTTGTGTGACCATTTGTTCCAACAGGAACGAGTTCTGTACCTTACTGGGATGAACTCTCCTAGGGAGACTCAAAAATACTTTTTATACTTATTCTATTGGGGACTATTTCCTCGACTTGCAATGGATGTTTTACCTTGACTATTGCATAAACAATTACATTAATAACATCTCCAATCGGAGGGAAAACATCCATGAAAGGAGGTACAATGAAAGTACAACCAAGTATAATAATAATAATACAAATAATACTATGAAGAATATCTTTTGAATTTACAATATAAACAACACTCCCTCTTAAAAAGGAAGGTATTCTTTTGACCTGGTCATCACCAAAACTGGACATCATCATTGGATCATCAGCACCATCACAACTGCAACAATTCTCTTCTCATCAACCATTGATTAGTGACATCTGTCGAATCTATACGTCCTAAGAAGTTGTACAGAGCCAACCCTTTTTCATGTTGGATGTAGGCCTAAATCCCATATAGGAATTCATCATCATCTCTATGAGAAATCCATAAAGTAGGTACAACCTAGGTCCTCATTTTACATTTCCCAAGCTAAACTAAATCTCATAGTGTCATCCTATCGTATCCAAATCATCTCATCATCTCATATGCCTACATTATGTCCCCAGGACAACCTGCATCTTCCACACTATGGAGATCAGCCTAGGAGCATACACAACATCATCCATATGGAGAGAATCCCAGGTGCATATCTCATGTCCACCATACAACCTGTGTCTCCCATGTAGTGGGAAAATTTGAGGAACATATGCATCTCCCACCCAATGGGAACAATCCATATGTATTACGTCTTTCTCTCAGTAAACCTACATCTCCCACCTAGTGGGTACATCCCAAGAACATTTGTGTCTCCCACCCAGTGGGTACAACCCATATGTATTATGACTCTCTCAGTCAACCTGTGTCTTCGTACATGGATATACAAACCATGAGCATTCTTTCAGACCACCTACATATTCGTCCATGCAAATACAGCCCAGGCGCATCCTAGGTGCTTTATAACAATTCTCTCTCAATCAACCTATGTATTCGTACATGGAGATACATCTTAGGAGCATCATTTCAGACCATTTGTGTCTTCGTCCATGCATATACAACCTAGGTACATCCTAGATGCTTTATGAATTGTGAACGACCAACATATTCGTACATGGAGATGCATCCTAGGAGCATCCCAGATGCATTGCGTCCTTTCAGACCACCTTCATCTTTGTCCATGCAGATAGAGCTCTAGTGCATCTATGTCTTTCATACATGTCACATCACTCCCTCTTTCGAGGAACATATATCTAGATAACACCAAGCTTCTTTTTGAAGTAATTAAGTATTTACACTTGCTAACTGCTTGGTCAACACATCGGTTGTCTGCTCGTCTATCGCTACATACTGGAGCTTCACTGCTCATCTCTATACTATATCTTGAATATAGTTATATCAAATCTCGATTTTCTCTGACTTGTCATGAAATACATAAGTCATATCTAATTCAACATCTAACAGTCACACAATTAGCTTCCAAATCTACACTATGTCATAACTTGTTGAACAAGTGCTATAGTCATCTACTTCTTGTTGCACTAAGAAATCACACTAGACCTCAAGCTGAAGGAACACCCTGAAGTTCTCTTCCTATCTATAGCGCTACCATCCAAACCAGTGTCAACATATCCCTACAAGAAGATACTTTGATCTCTCGCATATCTGAGGCCATACTTGATTGTACCCTTTAGGTACCTTAGCACATGATTTTATGCAACCATGTGAACACGTCCCAGTTTCACCATGTACTGGTACTGAGTGTTCTCCGCAAAGCATATGTCCATCCTCATGTTCGTCAGGTACATCAACGAACCAATCATCTACCTGTACACTATGTCATCAACTGTCTCTAAAGTAGAATCACACAACAACTTCAAGTTTGATGCCTTTGGTGTAGCTATAGTCTTGCAATCCAACAACTTGAACCTCTTCAGGATCATGACCACATATTTTTCTTGGCTAAGGAAAATATCCTTTGATCTCACACAAAGAATCATGTCAAGATTCTTGAACTTTGAGGCCTATTGTAGTCACTCCCTATGAAGTGGAGCACCATCCTCCTTATGTAATTGTATGGTCTATCCCATGGGTGCCTTCTGAGCCTATACAAATACTTCTATGCATGTTGATCTTGTAGATCCACTTGGAAGACACTACAAAATTCCCTTCAAGTCTCAAAACCTTATACCAAACATAATTTTTCATGATCAACTGGTACTCTTTGATCATAGCATCCTTCCATTATTTCTTCTTGACTGCTTCTTTATAGCTGGAAGGATCTCTCTTCATCTTGGATTTCTTTTCTCATGTCCTAGTAACCTATCAAGGTGGATCTAAAGGTCTATGTGGCTTGGGGATATCATGATTCTCATATTCTTCTGAAGCTCTTTCTTCTGTCACGGTGTCTCTGACCCTGGGATCTTCACGTTCCTCTTCATGTACTTTGTTGGAGTCAATCTTCTTTGATTTTTATGGATGAACCATTTTCACTTGTTCTTCGGAACAAGTCTCATTCTTCTTTTCTTGTAGGTGATTGTAGACGATATTTCCTACAATCAAATTTAGTTGCATGACTAAAAACATTTCATAATTTTTCAAAACATATTAATAATGACAAATCTTTATGCATAAAGGCATATGTCACACAGCCATACAACTATCTTAGTCAAGGCTACAACACAACATTTATCCATGTACGGTAACTTTCTAGATGCCTTCCATCTCTACCAAAACATTATTAAGAGCATGCACTACTCCCAATATGTCAACAAAGAAGTTTCATTCTAGATAAGTAGATATGGGATGTTGTACAACACCATAGGCTACTTACCCATCACATGCAATTTAGTAGTATATTGTTCATAAAATAAAACACTCAAACATGCATAATACATTTCCTTAATCTAGGAACATAAATATATACATAACTTAGCAACTAGATATACAGGAAATGATCATTCAAATACTTAAAGTTTGTTTGTTTGTTTGGTGGACTCCCTCTTGATCCTTGTCTTCTTCTAGGAATTAATGGAGTCTCTAACAATGTCCTCTACTCCATCATCTGATTTTGAGGACCTATTTCTTTCTTGCTCATGATTGACAATGTTGAGAAAGTCTTCTACATCATAGATATAAGTGCCCCTTTTTCTTGCATGCATTTCCCCATAGGTGAGCTTCCTTCTAGAACAAATTATTTGAATGGATGATTCCCATGATATTGGGAAACCATTTAATGTCACCATCACCACTTTTTATTTTGGAAGTTGTCTCCAATGGCTTCTAGCTATTCCTTGATATGGGAGACCTTTGTGAAGTAAGATTGAATGCTTTTTTACGTTTTCATCTTCATACCATTGAGTTGATTCCTCAAGGTCATATTCATGTTCATGTTCATTTCTTTGTAAAAGTTGGTTAATGCATCGAACATCTTCTTTGGATTATTCAAAGAAGACACATGTGGGATCAAATGGTCCTTGATGGAACTTGCAATAATCCTCTTGGATTTGACAAAGTTCTTCTTATGCTTTGCTTTGTCTTCATCTCCCTCTAGATCTGCAGCTTCTCCTTTAACATAGTATGCCAAGTCATTATCTTCTGTATGAGAAGAACTCTATCCTTCGATGCTCAGAAGTTCTCGACTCCTTCAAGCTTGTCCTTAAGCTTGGTACTATTTGTCATCATGATAAAAATGAGAGCCTCAAATGAAAATAGAGAGAATAGAACTTACCAATGAGATTGCTTCAACTAGATGCTTGATTCAATACTTTTCTAGAAGTCTGATTTTGGTGGACCCAGGGTTTGATAAATAAACCCTAATTTTTCAAATTTGGTGACTTTCATATCTGATAGGATAGAAATATATGCCTCCCCAAGGCGAGCTGAGCAATGCACTCATTTTCCCAAAAATGTGGATAGAATTGGAAAATATACGATGCCCTAGTTTTCTAGGCTGAAGTGTTAGGTCAAAAATTGAAAATCCACAGAATTAGAAACTATATCCATAGAAATATGCACCCTCCTATGGTGATTTATATGGTACTCCTTTTTCAATTGATCGGTGGAGGGAAGTGTTCGGAGCAGGAAGCCCTAGTTTATTCAATTTCTTCTCCATCATTGCCTGATCTTGATTTTGATGTATATAAAAAATTTCTAATCATAAAGGTCTGAAACTTGATCCTTAGATATCCCAATTTATCTTATTTCCATACCCACAGGTTAGGGCAATATTGGATTCACCAAGTGGAACTTATGCTAAGTTTCCCAAGGTGGCATGTTTATGGACTGGTTCAGTATAATGAACTTGTATGGACTTCCACATGTCACCGTTTCAACTTTGGGCTCTGAAACTTGCACCAAAAAAACTAAATTTGTTTCCCTATATGAAACATATTATTAAATTCAATTTGTATATTCATATCCCAATATATAGCATTTATACCTAGGTCACTTGTTTAAGATTGAATTTTGGAAGAGGCTCGAACCCTGATTTGCAATGATCATATCTCCTGAAGTATTGCAAATCAGAGGTTGAAATTCGTACACAAGGTACATCCACATTTAATATTCTTCTTGTCTAATTTTCAACTCCCGATCCTTCACCAAAATAGATTCATAACGAAAATTCTAATATGACTAGATTCTTCCTTCTAAGGTTTTCAACATGAAACCCTAATCTCCATCAATTGTAGTAGTAGTAGTGTCAGGGTTGCACAGTTCCTTCTTTCAGGTTGGATATGATTCCATGTTAGATTTTTCTCTTTAATTCAATTATGTTTATATTTAATCTAATACAATAGGATCAATGAAAGATAGACAAGCACAACACAAAAGAGAGACACAAATATTTTGTCTTGGGAAACCACAAGGGAGAAAACCCAATAACTTCTTCGAAATAGATTCATCAGTTAGTACAATGTCATAGCGAGATATAAAACCCAAAGATAATACGACTTATGCTGCTTCTTATTCTTCTTCACTAGTGAACTTGTCTTTCTCACTTTAGGAGCGAACCGACTTACACTTGTTGTGTGTCCAAATGAGGGAGGGTGCCTCACTATTTATATTCTTTAGTTGTGTGACATTTTGGTCCAACAGGGATGAATTCTAGACCTTATTGGGCTGACTTATCCTAGGGAGACTCAAAGATACATTTTATACTTGTTCTCTTGGGGATTATTGCCTCGACTTACAATGAAGGTTTTACCTCAACTCTTGCATGGCCAATTACATTAATGACATCTACGATCAGATGGAAAACATTCCTGAAAGGAGGTGTCAAACATATGTTTTTTCACCAGTGAAAAATTCTTCAGGATTCGTTTCTCCTAGGATAGCATAAGGGATTCTATTATGAATATAAACAATAGTTTTGGAGGCTTCTTCCCATAAGGATGTAGGAATATTCGATCACACATCATAACTTTTATAGCCTCACATATTTTCATGTTCTTTCTTTCAACAACCCCATTTGGCTGGGGTTTGCAAGGTACATTCAGCTATCTTCTTATCCCTGCATCTCGAAAAAAAATATTAAATTCATGAGATTCAAGCTTGCCTCCATTATATTATCTCAAATCAAAATTATGTTTTCCAGTTTGATCCTCAACTAGTGATTTCAATTCTTAAAACTTGTTGATATTTTCACTCTTTTCCTTCAGAAAATAGATCCATGACTTGTGAGAGAAGTCATCTATGAAAATCGCATCATATAGATAACCACCCAAGGATGGTGCTGGCATGGGAACACATATATCTGAATGGATCAAGTCCAGGATCCCTTTGTATATTTTATTATTGCTTTTAAATCTCTTCTTGATGTTCTTACCAAGAGAATAACCTCTAAAAATACCATCATGCTCAGATTGAAACAAATGCATACCTTCTACCATATTTTGTAATCTAGGCAGCGCTTTGAAATGAAGATGACCAAGCCTCCTATGCCACAGTTCACAAGGACTGACTATGTCATGGATCATTTCTTTAATGAAATTTCTGGGAACTTTGTAGAGACCTCCCTCTTTATATCCAATTATAGATGCAGAATTCAAGTGTGTATTCTTAGGCCACAAGAGCGCTTTGTTTTCCATAAATATTACTTTGAAACCTTTATCTTTTAGAACCAAAACAGACAAGAGGTTTTTCTTTAGACTAGAAACATACATAATTTCATCAACATGGAGTACATATCCTAAATTAAACTAAAATGAAGTGGATCCAACTCCTTGCATCAAATAGGTGGCATTATCTCCAAGCTCCACCTAACATAAGAACCTTTTTTCCTTCAAATATGTGATAGTGGTGCAGGGGTTCGGACCAAAACCAACCCAACAAGCACCTACAGGATCTTTAGGGTCCTACACTTGGCAAGAACTCCAAATTTAGCTTTAAATGCCAAATTCCACACTAAAATTTCCTTCTCGCAATTTTCCTTCCACCTCCTCCTTTCTGCAATTTTTCCTTCCTGCAACAGAGTTTCTAATGTCGAGTTGCACGATGCAGGATCTCAAAACACCCAAATTTGCGCTTTGCAACTTTAATTCCGCAATGGCCTTCCCGAAATCATGTTGCAGGTTGCGGGATGCCAACTTCTGAAAGTTTCTCCCTCGAAACTTTCGTTCTGAAACGACCTTCCCAAAATTGGGTTGCAAGATGCGGGATGCCAACTTCCCAAAGTTGCTCCCCTGCAACTTCCTCTCTGCAATTCTTTCCCACAATATTTTTCAACCATTAGATATTTTCGTTGCGGCCTTCACCACAGCTGTCGATTTTCCTTTTTATGCATATCGTCCAAACCTTGGCAAATTCATTATCTCCCTCACAACTCCAGTTGTGGATTCCTCCTAGACCGTCAGATCTACATTTGCGGATCCAATGTCCACCATTCGTTTTCTGTAAAAACTCGTTCAGTCAGAAAACTTCTGTTCTGCACATATTTGATCATGGAATTGATCAATCTGGCTCTCAACCTCTTTGATCTAGAATTCTAGTCCTCCTATGCATGCATATACCCTATCCTTCAACGATTCCAACAAAATCCAACTCTTAAACCAACAACTGTAGAGAAATCTACAAATATTCATGAAAACGCCGAAATCGCTTTACACAGCTATGCTGCTCAAATTAATGCATACATCTAGACTAACATCACTCAGAACACATGGATAACTCCCATTTGGGAAATAAAATCAAATACACACAACTCTTGGCCCACTTTCAGCCTCCTCAAATATTTACAAGTCGGTACAGACACAGGTCTGTACGCCTCTCTGCAAAACGCAATTTTCTGCTGAAAGATGGAACCCTTTCAACCTCTACAACCTAGCTATTTAATCTACTCTGCTACCCCTCTACTGAGTCGGTCCTGTAAAAAATTTACAAAGCATGATGTAAAAATGTCTTTGTCTAAACAAACGGTTCAATGGATGATCTCCACGCAGGGAGTCACGACTCAATATTATTCCTACAACTCTAACAGCCTATGACTAAGCAGAATGACTCATCACTATCTAGAATATTCATTAAACATAGGTTATTTAAAATGTAATAGTCTAGAAACTATTAAATAAAAATATGTCCTGATCTAGCACTGAACTTGGAATTTGAAATGGAAAGCAGGATGCTCCTACATTAGAATCCCCAGGAAAAAGAAATATGACCTCTAGGTCATAGTCTTCCAGCTGCAATATACCTGGATCCAAAACTTTGTTTTGCAGTTGTTGTTGCTCATTAATCTTGTAATGAAATTCACAGTCTTCCATAGTCATCCAAATAACTGCATGTACCTCATCATTACCGTTCCTCTTACATCTCTGCATGAGATGCCATATCTCATCTATCTCCTCATCCAGTCTGCTTCTTTGTCGAAACATATTTGTCTGGATGCCCTTCTCCTCTGCGACTTGCATTTTCTCAGAAGTATAAAGAACTTCCAAAGCCTTCCTCCATTGCTGCAATACAATAATGTCATTGCTGCACCTTTCAACATCTTCAACCCAATCTTGATATGCCATATTGTCTCTCAAGACAATTTCTTCCTTTGCATTTTCCTTTAGCAAATGAAAAGAAATTTTAGTGCCATAAGGAAACCATGCTTCATCATTCACCATCCCAACTATCCATTTGCAGAATACCTGTAACAAAGTCAATAAATAGATATGTAAAATATAGACATTCCACATGTCCATGATTTTACCTTCATCTTCATCCTCTTCAAATTGTTGGACAATGTTCAGCAATTGTCCCTCTGTGCCAAATGTGCAACCTACAATTAAACACATATTGTCAGTTTGAAAAACATAAGGAACTTCAGCCTCAACTGATGCCTCTTCCTCCAACATCCCATATTGATTTGTTTCTGCAAAACAGTCTTTAAGATCTTCAAAATATCTCACATCAACATCCTCATTCTCCTCTATATACTGATATGAACTCTTTTCCATGTCTATGAGTTTGTCAGTAAACTTAGTATCAACATCCTCTCCCTCTTCATCAAGGTACTCACCTTGCTCAGGTTCACATATCACGTGAACTTCCTCATGCTTAGCTTCCCTGAGTCTTTCCTCTTCCTTCACCCAAACACTATGCTTGTGCTTGAGATGCTTGGCACACAACCTCTTTACATGCCATTGTGCCTTCTTCTTCAACCTCCATACATAATACTGACCTCCTGTAGCTTCCTCATGCAACAATTCAGTCACCTTACTAAGCCTTTCCTTTAGCTCAGCAACCTCTTTGTCAAATTTGCTTTGACTCATCCTCTTGACATCATTTTCTCTGGCATCTTCCCTTGTTCTATTGTGGCTTCCTCTTGAACCCTTTAGATGAATTTCAGTATCCACCTTCCATACCATCTCCATGAGCTTTCCCACACTCATGATGAACTGCAAAAAATCCTACCCTCTCAACACCTCATCAAGATTCCTCCTACTTGACTATTGGCATTTTCTTGGTTCTCACACATAACCTTTGATCACTCCCTATGCTCTCTATAGGCTTTGAGATTTGCATTCATTTCCTACAACACTTTGCTGTGAGGGTTCCCATACCACAATGTCCTTCTCAACTCCTCTGGTTAGAAATCAACATCCTGTCCTCATCCTGCAAATTAATATTGCAAGCCTCCTCTCCATAGTGTGTAAATATTTGTGCACCCGCTCTTATACCAAAAATGGTGCAGGGGTTCAGACCAAAACCAACCCAACCAACACCTCCAGGATCTTCAGGGTCCTACACTTGGCAGGATCTCCAAATTTAGCTTTAAACTCCAAACTCCACACTAAAATTGCCTTCCCGTAATTTTCCTTCCACCTCTTCCTTTCCGCAATTTCACCATTCCAAAACTCTGTTTCCGCAACAGATTTTCCGCTGTCAGGTTTCGGGATGTGGGATCTCAAAACACCCAAAGTTGCGCTCTACAACGGCCTTCCCGAAATCAGGATGCAGGATTCCAACTTCCCAAAGTTTTTCCCCTGAAACTTTCGTTTCGAAACGGCCTTCCCAAAATTGGGTTGACGGATGCAGGATGCCAACTTCCCAAAGTTTCTCCCCCGTAACTTCCTCTCCACAATTATTTCCTTGCAATCTTTTTTGACCGTTAGATATTTTCGTTGCAACCATCACCACAGCCGTCGATTTTCCTTTTTATGCAGACCAAGCAAACCTTGGAGGATCCATTATCTCCCTCACAACTCCAGTTGCAGATTCCTCTTGGACCATCAGATCTACATCTGTGGATCCAATTTCCACCATTCGTTTTCTACAAAAACTCGTTAAGTCAGAAAACTTGTGTTCTCCGTGGATTTGGTCATGGAATTGATCAATCCAGATTTCAACCTCTTCGATCCATCAATCTAGTCCTCCTATGTATGCATCTACCCTATCCTTCAACGATTCCAACAAAATCCAACTCTTAAACCAACAATTGCAGAGAAATCTACAAATATTCATGAAAATGCCGAAATCGCTCTACATAGCTACGCTGCTCAAATTAATGCATACATATAGACTAACATCACTCAGAACACATGGATAAATCCTATTAGGGAAATAAAAGAAAATACACACAATTCTTGGCCCACTTTCAGCCTCCTCAAATATTTACAAGTCGATACAGACGCAGGTCTGTTCGCCTCTTTGCAAAATGTAGTTTTAATCTACGTGGATACCCCTCTACTAAGTCGGTCCTGTAACAAATTTACAAAGCATGATGTAAAAATGTCTCTGTCTAAATAAACGGTTCAATGATTGATCTCCATGCAGGGAGTCACGACTCTCTATTATTCCTACAATTCTAACAGCCTATGACTAAGTAGAATGACTCATTACTATCTAGAATATTCATTAAACATAGGTTATTTACAATGTAATAGTCTAGGGACTATTAAATGAAAATGTGTAGACCCCTTCCTAGGCCTAATCTAGCATTGAACTTGGAGTTTGAAAGGGAAAGAAAGATGCTCTTGCATAAGATAGTGCTCCTATATCTAATCATGTGTTTTGATGCACCACTATCGACCAACCATGTCTCAACACTAGTGGTAATCAATTCAACTAGAGTTGGGACAAGATAGTAGTCCTTCCTAGTCTCTTGATCATTGGAATAATTATTTCTTGTAGGTTCAACTTCTGTAGCAGTATAAGCATGAAACCTACCCCAGAACTTTCCTCTTTTATTTGCACGACAATATGTTGCAAAGTGGACCTTCTTATTGCAGTTAAAGCATTTGAATTTAGACCTATCAAATTTCTTGTTGTATTATTTTTCCTTTTGATGAGGAAAATTCTTCTAAGAAAATGATTTCTTTCCTCTCTTCATCCTTTCTATAAGAGCAAGGTTCTCCTCTTTGGAGGAATCATTTTTCTTTGAATTCACCTTTCTTATTGTAGGAAATCATGCCACTGTCTTTCAAAGTTTTGTCTCACTTATCGACCATTTACATCGACTAAGAATCCCATGAATGAGGAAGACCATCGAAAATAGTTTTCATGAGATCATCATCATCGACAGTTACTCCAATACTCAAGAGTTTATCTCTTATTTGAGATATATTTGTAAAGAAGGAATCAACAGTTTCATCCTTCTCTATCTTCAGATTATGAAGATTATTCTTCAAGTATCTCTTCTGATTAGGAGCCTTATTCTCATTAAGATTGGTTGAAGTGTCGAAGCACTCCTTTACACTCTTCAATGGAGTAATAACCAACATCAAATTGTATTTTACAGAATCATAAATAATTCTCTTTGATTTGGATTGATTCTTATTGAAAGTAGTGTGTCTAGCATTTGTAGTAGGCTGTTCAACAACACTTGATACAGATTCATCTAGATCATTCTCTTCTAGGATATTCAGAATATTGGCCTTCCAAGTATTGAAGTTCAAAGTTCCTTCAAGTTAGTCATTTGGTCTTATAGATATTGAAGCCATTATTCTTCAAGTACTGTGCTCAACTTATACCACTCAAGATCAATGTAGGCTCAATATTGGATGAAAAACTGAGCTCTTTCACGCCCTATGCTCTGATACCATGTTGAATTTTTTGTCTAAATTGCAAAATTACAGTAGTAATTGAAACAATTGAATAATCATAAGCATAAGCATTCACACATGAGACATAATTTACCCTAGGGAAATCCTCTAGTACTTGAGGGAGAAAACCCCAACAAAATATTCCTTAGTATATTGATAGATAGTAGAGAATGTCTTCCTTAGTATATTGATAGTTAGTAGAGAATGTATTTATAATGAGAAGATTACATCAAGCACCCTTAGTGCATTATCAGAGAGAAATACCAAGCATTCCTAGTGAAAAATCAAGAGAGAAGAGAGAATAATAGAAGAACCCAACAGTAGATCGAGCACATAACCAATTCACACTTTTTGGTCACATGCACAAAATAACGAATGTCTTGAAGTTTGAATTCACTCTACACATTGATCTCATCAAATCCTACATAATAAGTGCACAATCCTTCTCATGCTCGGCTTATATATTTTTCTTCTGACTTTAGGATGAACTTTCCCTTCAACTGAATCATATACCACTTAGTTATAATTCTAACTCGAGTGTCATATTTTAGTTTAACTCAAGTGTCATCATGGAAGTGTTGTAACTCAAGTGTCATGTTTTATTTTAACTCAAGTGTCGTCATGCAAAAACTTAGTTTATTAGATATTCTTTTTTAACACACAATTAACTCTTTTAACTAAAGTACTTCTTATTAACATCACTGAAGTGAAAAATTCGAGTTATCCTTTAATTAACTGAATTATTCCTTGTTGACATCACTAAATTTAACAATTCAAGTTATCTCTTATTTTATCACATCTTATATTTATCTCTTAACTTATCTGCATGGTCTAATTGTGCCAACTTTAATTTATTTATCATATCAAATATACTAAGGAGATTTGTCCACTGATGTGATCATCTTGGTCTACTATCATTCCAAGTGGTCATATGCTAAAGTAATTCACTCTAAAGGTGAGTAGTCTCTATAGGAGACTTAATAGCTTATCCATCTCTAAGGCCATGGTTAGTAGTACAACGCACACCATTCATGCTTCGAGATGCAAAGCATTACCTCAACACATGAGGATCTATCTTGACACACAAGACCTTAGTATTGACAAACAAGACTATATAGCACCATCACTTTGACATAAAAATCACTTTCCTCAACATATGAGTTTGAACCTTTACACATAAGGCTTAGTAATTCTTGAGTCCAACTCAGGATTCTAGTCCAAATTTCCTGACTCCAACTCCAGCTCCTTAAGGAACTACCTCGACACACAAGGCTCAATATTGTTGCACAATATTGATTTATAGAATGACTCATGACGATGTAACTTTAATATTAAATGTACATTATCATGATTCATTCTCCAAGCCAATATTATGCAGCCGGGATTGGGACTCATGTGTTGAGGTAGGGAGCCCGAGTTGGACTCAAGAACTTGGAGTAGAATTCTTGGGTTGGACTCAAGGATGACTAGTCCTTTAGTGTAAAAGGTTATTTCTCATGTGTTTAGGTGAATGGTTTGATATCAAAGTGACGATGTTGTAAATTCTTGTTGAAAAAGGATTTGGGCATGTGTATCAATTCATATTCTCATGTGGTGAGGCGGACCTCTAGTTATAGAGGTACACACGAGGTGGACCTCCAGTTATAGAGGTAATGCTTTGCATGTTGAAGCATTTAATGTTGTGTGATGTATTACTAACCATGGTCACTAATTTCTATTAAGTCTCCTTTATAGATTGTCCACCTCTAGAGTGAATTACTCTAGCATATGATCATTTGGTCCGAGAGTAATATAATATGATCACAACATCCGAGAAATATTCTTATTATAATATTTTGATAGATAAAATAAATTTAACACATATTGACCATGCAATAAAGATAGGAGATAATGCATAGAGAACAACATAATTCAAATTGCTTATGAGAATACTTCAATGAACTCGAATTGTTATAAGCTTCAGTTAAATCTTCAATTCAAATAACAATGTATATCTCACTTAAATATTGTTAAGCTTCAATTAAATCAACAATTTATGCATGAATTAAATAAAGGAGAACTCAAATTGGCCACTTTAGTAATCAATCATCATGATTTCAGTTAAGATTAACTAACTAAAAGCGTTAATAAAAAGGGAACTAGTTAACTAAAGTGTTTGCATCATGCAAAAACCTAAAGTGTTTGAATGAAGACACTTTAGTTAAACTAAAATATGACACTATTAGTTAAACTAAAAGACAACACTTCAGTTAATTAAGTGTTTGCATGATGACACTTGAGTTATTGCATTATGACACTTAAGTTAGTATCCTAACTAAGTGATCATGTAATCACTTAGAAGGTGAGTTCATCATGAATTCAGTTAAGCATGCTTTAATGTTGTTGATGTATTTTAACTTTGGGGTGTATTCACTTGTATATTTCATATTGTATTTCATAATACCTGAACGGATATGTTTTTTCCTCCGATCGGTAGAGTCATTAATATAATAAATTCATGTAAACTCCATTGTAAGTGTGGCAATAGTCCTCACAATTGAGTTGAGCTTAAACCTCCGTTGTAAGTCAGGGAAATAGCCCTTATAGTTGAGGGGTATTAGGGTTATTAGACTCTCCTAACGAGGTTGACCCTGTAGAGTAATTGTCAAGTGGACAACTAGTATAAATAGAGAGTGAGACTCTCTATTTGAGACACACACTCACTCAACTGTAGCGCATGAGTGAGAGAGGAGGAGCTCACACAAGTGAGAGAGAGAACAGCTACCGAAGATCATCTTTGTGTTTTTGGGTTTTACTTTTGCTATTGGTGCTCATTCTATCTCTGAGGAAGTTGCGGGGTTTTCTGCTTTATGGTTTCCCCCGATGAAAACTATTTGTGTCTCTTGTCTCTTGTGATTATTGCTGTGCATGTTGTTCTCTCAGATAAGATCCTATATCATTTTGATTAAATGATAAAAATATAACATGGTATCAGAGCTAACCTGAGAAGAAGACATTGTGTAGCTGCAACAGCTAGGGATTATTAATTTTTGGGCCTCTCTCCATAGATCATCAACAAAAGGAGGCTAGGATAATTCTCCATTGAAGGGCACATCTTTCTGTCGAGACTCAAAGTAGAATTTGATTCCAGGCATTTCTAGTTTTTGACCTGTCACTACTACAGGAAATTAGGGATTTTCACAGAAGAGTAATTTTTGAGTGATCCAAGCATAGGATTTCTCTCCTCAAAATCGAAATTTAGAGACCAAGATCGAAGTTTTTGGTTGGGTAAAACTCCGGGAAAGTCAAAACCTAATTTGACCCCAGACCAGAAATCAACACTCCAAAAGATCAGCTCCAGATCGAGTTCAGGAATCTCAAATTCGTAAGATCTAAATATCTTGTATTTCCATTTGAGGTTCTAATTAAAATATGAATCAGAGAATTTTCACTGTATAGCTGAAATACAACTGCAATGGCAGCTAATGGAAATTAGGGTTTCATGCCTGAAAAACCCTAAAATACTGAAACAAGTAGTTTTGTTACATTCGCTATATCTAAGATATTGGAGAAGGCCCAGGAGCCAAAATTTTTACAAGCCGAAGATAAATTCCTGATGTACCCTATGTAAAAGTTTCATCCTCATATTTGCTATATTCTAGGAGATATGATTCCTCCAAATCAGGGTTCCAGCCTCTCCTAGGATTCATCCCTAAATAAGACACCTTTGGAGAATTTATATATATTGGGTTATGAAAGTCCAAATGAAATTTCTCAAGATTTTTCAGATAGGGAACGAACTATACTTTCTGAGGTAAACTTTTTAGACCCCGAAGGTGAAACAATGGCACGTGGTAGTCTGTACAAGTTTGCTATGCTGAACAGTCCTGAAATAAGTCACCTTGGGAAAACTCTGATAAGTACCAATTGGTGAAACCAATTCTACTCAAACCTATGGTGTTAGAAAGAGGACAGATGAAGCTACCTCAATTCAAAGTTTTAGACACAGAGGATAATTAATTTCAGAGATACCACCAAAACAATATCAAGCAATTCTGCATAAGAAATTGAAGAAAACTAGGGCATAAAATATTTTGCAGTTCTGACCACAGTTTTGGGAAAATGAGTATGCTGCTTAGATCGCCTTCAGGAGGCACATATTTCTATCCAATCACATCTGAAATATTCCAAGTTTTGAAAATTAGGGTTTCTCTGACAACCCTATATCATTCAGCTCCGGAACCAAGACGGACACCTCGAATCGGTAAGATCTAATCCTTTGCTATTTACATTTGAGGTTGTCATTTCCAAATGACTAATCACACCATCTTGATGACAAGGTTGGTGAAGTTGAAAACTTCCAAGTATGGAACTATAGGAACTCTGTGATCCTTGAATAAATTGACCTAGATCAGTATTTCAGTAAGGAAGTTCTAAGATCTAGAAAGAGATGAGGCTAAGGCTAGATCCAAGAGAATCATTGCAGATTCTATTAAAGATCATCTCAACCCTCATGTGTCATCCTTGAAGACACCAAAAGGAAGTGTTCGATGCTATGATGAAAAAATCGAAGAAGAATAAGATATTGTTATAACCACCTTGAATGGCCTCCCAATATCATGGGATTCATTCATTCGAGGAATGTGTGCGAGAAGGAAGTGATTACCTTCAACAAACTTTGGGAAGAGTGCACACAAGAAGAAGCTCGACTCATAATAAGAGAAGAGAAGATGGGAGCAATTGAGGATCAAGCTCTCACGATTCAAAGAAGATCCCTCAAGCGATGAGGAATATGAAGGACTCAATTCTTGAAGAACCTCTTATCCATCTTAACATTTGGATAAGAAATGATGATGTTATGAATGAATAAGATGATGAAGTTGAAGGCTCAAGAAGGAATCTACCCACGAAACAAATAAAGATAAGTATTTGAATTGTCTTTTCCTATATATCTAGTTGTTTATATGGCATTGCTTATTTGTGAAATATGCATGATCGAATGACAGTATACTACTAATATGCATGTGATGGGTAAGTAGCCCATGGTGATATACAACTCTCCATTTCTACTTATCTAGAATGAAACCTCTTTGCTGATATATTGGATTAGTGCACAATCTCAATTATGTCGTGGTAAAGATGGAAGGAATCTATAAAGTTTCTATGATATATGGATGAATGTTGTATTGGTTAAAATAGTTGCATGATTATATCATTATGCATAAGAATTTTCCATTATGAATATGCCTTGTGAAATGTTTCTAACCATACGACTGGTGCATTTGACTTGTAGGAAAGATCACCTACAATCACCTACAATAAAAGAAGGATGAGACTTGTTCCGAAGAACAAGTAATTACAGTTCAAGTTTCACTCCAATAAGCACACATGAAGAGGAACCTAAAGCTTCTCGGGTCAAAGACACCATAGTGAAAGAAAGAGCTTTAGAAGAATACAAAGAGAACGATAGATCCACCTCGAAGAGATGAAGACCACCTTGGGCACAGGAAATAATACAAGATGAAGAATAATATGACAATACTTTCAAAGAAAGAACAACATCCTTGTATGAACTCAGAAGGAACCCATGGGATAACGCATACACGAGGAGCTTGAAGATCACCTAGAGTGATGAATATCTTAACTTTTGCTACAAGGTTGAAGATGAAATCCTATAGAGGATGACAAGCTCACATATGGGTGCGAGAAGAAATTTTGAAAAGGTTCAAGATAGAGGATCTTGGTATCCAGTGATCCTAGATGGATACATAGAATATTAGTAGTAGAGGAAGCTACTTGTCACTCCAGTACATAATGTTTCAATACATAGAGTACGAAAGGAAGAGGGAGAATGATGCTCTGCTTTAGAGGGAGTGAATGCAGAAGATCCTGAGGTCAACATGATACAATGGGATGGATAACTTACTGATGGCTCTAGGATTTACTAAGAGTAAAGCGGATTCCAAAATTTTCTTCAAGGTTGATGGCAGAAGACCGGTGATGCTCCTATTATATGACCTGTTCTTGACAGGAAAAGAGGAACTCATTAGAGATGCAAGAAGGATACTTGCTGCCGAGTTCGAGATGAAGAACTTGGGTATGATGCACTACTTTCTAGGCATGGAGGTGTGGAAGAGTGCAGATGGAATATTCCTTGGACAAGGGAAGTATGTAGTGGATATCCTGAAGAGGTTTGAGATGATGGAATGCAAGGCCATGGCCACAACTATGGCATCGAACCTGAATCTATTGAGTGATGCTTCATCAGAGATGATTGATGCCACGGTGTATCGTCAGATGATTTGTTCCTTGATGTACCTGACGAATACGAGACCAGATATTTTCTTTGCTGTGAACACATTGAGGTAGTTACTGGTGGATTCGAGACATGTTCACCTGATGGTTGCAAAGCATGCAATGAGGTACCTGAAGGGTACAATTTATTATGGGCTCAAGTATGAAGCGAATGAGAAGATTAACTTGGAGGGTTATGTATATTCGGATTGGGAAGGTAGTGCCATTGATAGTGTTGTAATCTCACAGATCACATAAGGTTACCAATAATACATACTAAAACATACATACATCACATAGATAAGAGATAAGAACAAGTAGATAGAATAACGGATTATATTAACAAGAGAGGGTCCATACAATACCGAGAACTGAACTGAGTTCTCATCTGGCTCAACAGCCTAATATATATGAATTACAAATAGTTACAAATAACTACCTCTCGGTTCACTCAAGCGACACGACCTTAGGTGGCCGACCTAATCTCTAACTAGTCGGCTGACCGACTAAGTCATCTATCGTTCAAGTCGACTTACCGACTTGCTCCTCCAACATCTCCCCCATGAACAAAACATTTCTTCGTCCCGAAGAAACAGAGAGGTACCCAAAATTTCTTTGTCCGTCTAAGTAGTCATTCTTTGTGCTTGGTCTTCATGGGCTATGAAGTCTGATGGTTGGTATTTTCTGTACACAGACTTCAACAATTGCTTCAACTGTCATTGCTAGTTGATGTTGGAAATCCGTCCAACTCTGCAAAATTTTCTGTATGTTGATGGTTAGTGTAGTCAGACTCGATAAGATCGACATTTTATCTGGTATGGAAACTTCTGCTATTTTTTCCATATTAGGATCCATAAGCTGGTCCTTTTCCTTCGCTGTCTCCAGTAGTCTTTTCATCTGCGGGCAGATGATGTCTACTTTTTCCAGGTTTGGAATGGCTTGTTGCACCCACTAATGTGCTTCTTGCTCGAGCTTCTACAGTTTAGCTATTTCAAGCACTATTTGGTCTTCAATTGTGCGTCTGAGTGCTTCATTAGTGTTTTTCCTCTTCTCTAGTGCTTGGATCTCTTGTCGGGTCTGCCACGTTCACTGATAGACTTGCTCGTAGTAAGTAGGCCAGTCTCTCAGTACTTCTTCTATAATGACAGAATCCTCCATGTGATCTCGCAACACCACAATTAGTACAGAATTTTAGGTTAGTCCTGTCCTTGTATGGACAATCTGCATGTTGGTGTCCCTCCTTATAGCATGTGAAACATTGGATGGGCCGACATGGTTGATTCTCTAGGAGCAAGTTGGTAAGCCGACTTGAACGATATCCGACTTAGTCGGTCAGCCAACTAAGTCGGTCAACCGACTAGTTAGAGATTAGGACGGCCACCTAAGGTCATGTCGGTTGAGTGAACCGACAGGTAGTTATTTGTAACTGTTTGTAATTCATATATATTAGGCTGTTGAGCTAGATGAGAACTCGGTTCAGTTCTTGATATTGTATGGACCCTCTCTTGTTAATATAATATGTTATTCTATCTACTTGTTCTTATCTCTTATCTCTGTGCTGTATGTATGTTTTAGTATGTATTATTGGTAACCTTATATGATCTGTGAGATTACAACATTGGTTCCGTTGCCGGGACATGAACCCGGGTCTCTCGGGTGAGAGCCGAGTATCCTAACCAACAACGGAACCAATGTTGTAATCTCACAGATCACATAAGGTTACCAATAATACATACTAAAACATACATACACCATAGAGACAAGAGATAAGAACAAGTAGATAAAATAACATATTATATTAACAAGAGAGGGTCCATACAATACAGAGAACTGAACCGAGTTCTCATCTGGCTCAACAGCCTAATATATATGAATTACAAATAGTTGCAAATAACTACCCGTCGGTTCACTCAATCGACACGACCTTAGGTGGCTGACCTAATCTCTAACTAGTTAGCTGACTGACTTAGTCGACTGACCGACTAAGTCGGCTATTGTTCAAGTTAGCTTACCGACTTGCTCCTCCACAGATAGTAAGAGCACTTCGGGGTGTTGCTTCAGTATGAGATCAGGTGTGATCTCTTGGTTTAGTAGGAATCAGTCATGCATGGCATTGAAAACAGCCGAGGCAAAATATGTTGCCACTTGCTTTGCTATTTGGGAGGTAGTATGTTTCTTTTGAAAAATACTATTTGATTTGATTGATCTGACTTTCATTTTTGTATAATGCAGAGAGGAGCAGTGAAGCTCCAGTATGTGATCCAGGTCGATATCTCTCGAAAGAGGGAGTTCTAGCATAACCGATGAGACAGGTTGTTTGAGCATAAAATCCTGGTGAAGATCGTAGATTGCTCAGATGTAAATAGTCCTGTATGTTGTCCTCAGATGTAATTAGTCCTGGTGAAGCTCACAGGTTATCCTTGAACGTAATCAACCCTGATGTAATTCTATGTTAGAAATGGCTAGAGTGAAGTTTAAGTACTTCAGGGAGAAGCTTGGTGTTCTCCAGATCGAGGTTCCTTCCAAGGGGAAGTGATGCGTCCGTGAGCCTTTTTGACATGGTGGTAGGCGGGGCCTCCCATGGCCATATGTAAGTGAAGAGTCTTTCTCACATGGTGGTAGGTGGGGCCTCCCATGGTCAGATGTAAGTGTAGAGCATTTCTGACATGGTGGTAGCCGGGGCCTCCGATGGTCAGATGTAAGTGCAGAGCCTTTTTGACATGGTGGTGGGCGGGGCCTCCCATGGTCAGATGTAAGTGTAGAGCCTTTTTGACATGGTGGTAGGCAGGGCCTCCCATGGTCAGATGTAAGTGCAGATCCTTTCGACATGGTGGCAGGCTGGGCCTCCCATGGTTGGATCTAAGTGTTGGGCCTTCCGACATGGTGGCAGGCTGGGCCTCCCATGGTTAAATGTAAGCGTTGGGCCTTTTTGACATGGTGGTAGGCTGGGCCTCCCATGGTTTGATGTAAGTGTGGGACTTTCTGACATGGTGGCAGGCTAGGCCTCCCATGGTCAGATGTAAGTGCTGGTCCTTTCCAACATGGTAGCAGGATTGGCCTCCCATGGTCAGATATAAGTTCTAAGACCTACATCTAGCATGAAAAAGGGCTGACTTTATGGAACTTCCTATGACAAGTAGAATTGAGAGAGATAGCACCATTTGCTCGAGATATCGGGAGTAGTGATGATGATCTAGCTTTGATGATGATCCAACTTTGATGATGATCCGGTGATGAATACTTGTGCTGATGAACTGTGTCAAGAGAATACCTTCTTAGTTAAGAGGGAGTGTTGATGTATTTGTAACTTCGGAATGTATTCACTTGTATATTTTTATATTGTATTTCATTGTACCTCGATGGAGATGTTTGTTCCTCCGATCGGGAGAGTCATTAATATAATAAAGTCATGTAAAGTCATTGAGGTTAACCCTCCATTGTAATTTGGGGGCGAAAGTCCCCACAATTGAGTTGAGGTTAACCCTTTGTTGTAAGTCGTGGAAATAGTCCCCACAGTTGAGGGGTATTAGGGTTATTAGACTCTCCTAGTGAGGTCAGCCCTGTAAAGTAATTGTCAAGTGGAAAACTAGTATAAATAGAGAGTGAGACTCTCTATTTGAGACACACACTCACTCAACTGTAGCGCATGAGTGAGAGAGGAGGAGCTCGCACAAGTGAGAGAGAGAACAGCTATCGGAGAGCATCTTTGTGTTTTTGGGTTTTACTTTTGCTATTGGTTCTCATTCTATCTTTGAGGAAGTTGCGGGTTTTTATTCTTTATGGTTTCCCCGAGGAAAACTCTTTTTGTCTCTTGTTTCTTATGATTATTGCTGTGCATGTTATTCTCTCAGATAAGATCCTAGATCATATTGATTAAATGATAAAAATATAACAAATGTCAAATAATAAAGGCATTGTGCATTGATTATGCAGTATTGAAGAAACCAAGGTGCACAACAATTTTGTACGGAGGCAATTCGCTATAGTTTGCATGGGAGGCTAATTCCCCATGCAGTGATTCACTATTTCTTGCATGGCACTGGATTGGCAAGTTATTTAATGTATTGAACTCATTGCAAAGTTCATTTGGTTGATCTCTATTCTCTCTTGCTCAATATTCTCTTATCTTGCACCTTGGGTGTCGAAAGCAATCTGCGATTGTAAAATACATTCTCTACTATTTATCATAATTATAATCTAAAGATTTGCTAGGGTTTTTCATCCTCATTGTTTTGAGGGTTTTCCAAGGGTATATCCAATGTTATGGTTGAATGTTTTATGTGGTTGAATGTTCTGTTGATTCAAGTATTTAGTGTCTCCACACTTAAAGAATTAAAGATCAAAGATCAACATATCTGCACAAAATTCAACATGGTATCATAGCTCAAGGTGTGAAGGAACTAAGTATTGTAAATCAAACGTGAGCCTACATATATCTTGAGGAGTTGATAATAGTACTTGAAGACAATGGCATTGAGCTATGTACAACTGTAAGACTGAATTGAGGGCACTTTGAATTTAAACACTTGGAAGGCCATGGTTCTGAACGTCTTGGAGAAGCATGACTTGGATGGCTATGTATCCACTGTGGTGGAGAAGCCTACATATAATGCAGGGTGCATCAACTTCAATAAGAACCAAGCTAAATCCAAACAGATAATCTATGATTCGATGAAGGAAAACTTGGTGTCCGTGATTACTCCTTTGAAGGTCCAAAGGAATGTTTTGATACATTGAAAAATCTACATTAGAAGAAGGCCCCAAGTCAAAAGAGGGCATTAAAGAACAAGCTATGAAACCTCAATATAGAGAAGGACAAGACAATGGCATCTTTATTCACTAAGATCTCTCAGGTAAGAGATCGACTTTCTAGCATTAGAGTAGTGGTGGATGAATATGATCTCCTTCAAACCATTATTGATGGTCTCCCATCCCCATGGGAGACATTCTTGGTTGCGGTTAACGACTGAGAGGTGAAACCTAACTTTGAGAGGTTGTGGCATGACTTCCTTCAAGAGGAATGGTGAATCTAGAGCAAGACCTTGTGCACCAAAGAGCAAAACCATTCTCTCACAACAAGGATGAAGAAAGGAAAGAATAAATTCTCTCAAAAGATTTTTTCTCCTCCATAGAAAAAGGTATACAATAAATACTTTTACAAATTGAAGGTTCGATGCTATAACTGCAACTAGAAGAGCCATTATGCAAGGGAGTGCAAAGAAAATCAAGGAGGAAAATAAAGCTTTCATGCTTCTACTACTATAGAAGATGAAACTATGCAGAAGAATGCATTTGAAGAAAAGGAGACAAGGAGGGAGTATTACATTGTATTATCCCTTGTGGGATTCATCATCATAAGTGTAGATACATGGTTGGTTGACAATGGCACATATAAACGTATGACTGGTTATAAGAGTGCCATCACCAATCTAAAGGAGAAAAAGTTCACATTCTAGGTATATATGGGAGACAACACAACCTATTTGATCCAAGGAGTTGGACCCACTTCCTTCCATCTGAGATCAAGTGATATTGTACATGTAGATGAGATTCTATATGTTCCAAGTGTTAGCACTTGCAAATTCATAGAGGTAGGATCGATCTATTCTCATCCTTTCCAAGTATTTTGGTTATGTTTGGATGCCCCCAAGTCAGAGTATTAAAAGGTAAAATTATGTACTTGACAAGTTATGTAATGCTGATTCAAGATTAAAGGGTCATGATCATCTCTAAAGTGGGTGTAATGGGGTTTTCCAATGTCAATTACACCAGATTTAGTCTAAGCCAAATATTTCCCTTCCATACTTTCCCATTCCTTGTCATTTCATTACAGTTGTCTAACTTTTGTAGAATCGAATGTCGTTTCTAAACTAGGCACGCTACCAAAGTTCCTAAGCCTTTGTAGTGCCAAAATCCAAATCCGCACTATGGGTGCTACATATGTGTCAGAGTTGTAATTATGGTTTTAAGAGTTTTTCAGTCATTTAAATGACATATCTTAGAGTTTATAATAACCTATAATCTCGTTTCTTGAGTCGCTTAAGTAAGTTTGACACACCATGCCATACACCAAGTGTTTGTTGAGTCGAGTCTTCCATCATGACATCCATACCCTATAGGTTGTCACTGCTATTACAGGTGTCTAAATTGACAGGTGCGTGGTGCATAATTCAACATGGAACCCGATCCAACATAGAAAAAGCGTAAGAAAGGAGGCAACATGGTTTGTTTTGAGCCCCATAATACAGAGCTACTCAATTTGAACCTTGATACCAGACAATTTTCTAGCATGTTGGTTGTCTCAGGTTTTGTGAAAAGTTATAGGGGTATCACAAGCAAATATCCAAATATTTTTTACTTAATTTCGATGGAAGGAAGACCAAGGTGGGCCCTCTGAAAATCGAGGTCTCGATAGACTCCATTGCTGCTACAATCGAGATACCTCGCCATGGAGAACAATGGTTCAAGGTTATGAAATTTCAATTGGCTAATTGTGATGAATTTATGAAGGAAGACCATAAAGGAGAAAATTTGACACATGGGATACCTAAAGCTTGGTTGTTTGAGCAGCATGAAAGACTCTTATTTTCTATCAGATTTTTTTTCATATGTGAAGGGATATTTGATACAGTTTATCGGTTCCATTTTAAATTATTACTACATTTTACTGGTAAGAAGGTCTTATTCCTTTTTAACTACATAGAAGTTTAGGCAAGTTGGCAGACAACATGTAGTCAAGACCTGAAAAAGTAGAACATTATATTTCCCATTTTGGCTTAATTTTATTGTTGGTACTTGAAGAGCTCAAGAAGATGAACCGAGATTGGAATAAATTCCTTTTTTTGGATGGCTATGATCCTGAGGTAATTGGCACTCCTTCAACAAGGAAAATCAGTCTAAGTTCAAGGGAAAAAATGATCCTCAGGGTTTCAAGCAGGGAGCATGATGGAGAAAAATAGAAGAGTGAGGAGCAGAACAAAGGTAAGATGCACATGGAGAACAGTCCCAATATTATCATAGACATTGAGGAAAGTCTGGAGAAGAGTCCCAATATTATCATAGACATTGAGGAAAGTCTTGAAAGTCAGAAGGGTAGAAAGAAAATGAAAAGAAGAAAGTTGTAATTTTCTGGGGAAAATATGGAAGTTGGTAGACCTCGGACTAGATCAACAACAAAGAGGTCACTCCATATGAAAGAAGAGGAATTAGAAACTTCACCTAAAAATATTGCTCAAAGGAAGAGGAAAAAACTTCCTAAATTCAAACCACATGCACAAACACAAGACGATGATCTAGAAACAAAGTGATTAAAAATACAGTTGAAGGAAGCACAATTCATGATTCTTCAGTTAAAGGAAGAAGACAAAAAATATAGGGTAGAAGTGTCCAAAATTTAGATATATATGAAGGAGCTCTGATGGATTCTAAAGAAATTCTAAGGAAAATAATTCCTCTACATAGACAATCCCAGAGTTTATACAAGCAAAACATGTCTCCTCAATCATAAAACATAATATTGAAAAAAGAGGTACAATTGATGAGGGATGAGGCTGCTGCAAAGAATTTAAGGATTCTTTTTGAATAAGGATTCTTGTTGAAGCAGCTACTAAGACTGATGATATCAGACCTAAGAACACTTAAAATGGAGTTTTGGATGCTTAGAGAAGGTTTAAAAATGATTGAATGTGGTTATCAAGCAACAACACAATTTTTAGAAATTTTGCAGCGTCAACAATACAAAAACAAAGAAAGTTCTACTGAAGTTCTGAAGATGACAGTTTTGCAGCACCAGAGGAAAAAATTGAACTAGGGACCCTGCAAAAGTTCTTTATTTTTCTCCAGCTCATCTCATATGTCAAGTTTTGACTTTTTTATGGATAAGTCAACATCAAAGCAACAAGGGATTATTATATGAATTAAAAACGCCGTTTACAAATGATTTGCCCCTTCAAATAACTAAAGAGTCTTTAGTTATTACCGGGTCCTAAAAATTAGGAAAGAGGATTATGTCATCATTCTTGTAAACCACTTCCTGGAAAGTAGAGATCAATTTTCATGAATAATCATTTTTGTAATTGTTTACTATTTTGGGAAAGAGGCTAGAAAGCTCGAATCTTGAACTTAGGATGTAATAGAACTCTATATATTTTCATGCAAGAGACTATTAAAGGGTTGAAACCTGATAGAAAAAAACCACTGTGATTGTAAATACCACTTTTATGAGATTAATAAAGATTTTGGAGTCAAAATAGTGAAGGAAAAGTAGAGATTTATGAGTGGTCATTTTGCAGTCTATATAAATTCTCTTTTATGTGAATTTTTCTTTCCTGGTCTATATTTCATTATGTTATCTTTATTCAAATTTGAGGGAGAGTATATGGATCAGAATTCATAGTTTTATGCTCTGGTTCATTAGGCTTAGATATTGAATCTTTTTCTTGTAAAGTTAATGTTGAAATCATCCTAGTTTGATGCTTAATATTAATGGAATATTTTCTTGTTCTACTCCCACCTTAACTATAAAATGGGGTGGAATGAAACCTACCTTTCCTCTATGAAAAAAATTATGCTAGTCTCCAATAGTTGAAAAAATATCCTTTATTTTGACTCCATGCCCAATGGTCTTTATCTAAATGTATCATCCACAAATATTTTAAAAATCCTATCATTACCCACAGATATGACCTCTGCTTTTTAGCTCATTTTTCAGCAAAAAATTGAGAGATCCCTCTTTGGTTGGGAGGGTTAGAGTCCAACCTAAAGATGGTTGAAAAGGTTACCTCAATATTTCCTCCCACGGCTAGAGGAAAAACTAAGTGAAAACACCAAGCTTGAAGAAGAACATGCTATTAGTTTCGGTTCTTGAAGATAAAGGCTTCTGAGTTATCTTCATGGATCAAGCACTATTATGGATGAAGAACAATTACTTGAAATCTGCAGTAGTGATCAGAATTAGAGAGGGAGGTACCTACAAGATACCTAGGAAGTACATTCAAGCTACGGTCCACAACACTATAATTCCATGCGAGATATGGCATAGGAGGCTTGGTCACCTCCACTACAAAGAGATACCTAGATTTATAAAATGGTAAAAGGTATGCCCGTATTTGATTTTGAGCATGATAGTGTCTGTAGGGGTTGCCCCCTTGGGAATAATGTTAAGAAAGTTTTTTCTAGTATTTCTACTAGATCTAAAGGGATTTTAGAGCTAAAACATTATGATGTATGTGGTACCATGTCAGCCCCCTCCCAGAGTGGATATTTATATTATGTATTATTTTTAATTGACTTCTCTATAAAGTCATGGATTTATTTCCTGAACGCTAAGAGTGAGAGACTTAGCAAGTTTAAAGAGTTCAAGGCCCTAGTTGAAAACTAGATGGGAAAGTACATATGTTCCCTAAGGTCTGATAATGGAGGTGAATTTGAGTCACTTGCATTTAATTATTTATGTAGTGATGCAGGAATATGTAGACAGTTGACAGTACCCTACAATCCCCAACAAAATGGGGTTTCCAAAAGGAATAATCGAACCATATGTGAGGCTACAAAATCCATGATGCATGATCAATATTTGTCTACCTCATTATGGGAAGAAGCCACTAGTATAGCTATGTATATTAATTCTTGCACATGATCTAGGAACCAGGAATAAAAATCATCAAATAATTATTAACAAATACTCATGAATTGGAAAATAACTGGAACCAAAATAGGTTTCCTCTCTGTATATTTTATAAACAATAATGGGTTACAATTTCCATGCTGAGCAATAGCTTAACTCCATGAAGAATTCGAATTCCTAAGGGACAATTCAAATTCAATGAGTGAGTCTAGATTAATTGACTCTTTGCCATGCAATCTCACTCAGTTAACCACTTGACCAAAACCATAATTGACTCACCAAACCCTAACTGAAGTCAGAGTGCAATAAATGAATTAATCTCAACTGAAGGAGATCAAACACATGTCATAGCAAACCAACCATCAAGTGCTAGTACTGCATGACTCCAATGAACCCCGATGAGGTTAACTGAAGCTGAACTGACCATCAGAAGTTGGTGGAGGTGCCTTGTTGACTCCAGTTCATTAAATAATAATAAATAATCATTAAATAATCATTAAATAATATATTTAATGAATGGAGGCACCTTAACTGACTGTAACTGACTGGTTGAACTAAATGTAACCACCAGTTAGCAATTAGGTTCATTAATGTCACATAGATCACCCCTGGAGTGCTCCAGTTAGCATCCTTGACTGTAGGAGAAGGATAAGTTAGCCTCCTTGACTGTAGGTAGGCGTGGGAGTGACTGGGATGATGGTAATTAATGCTCCACTGATGTCTATTAAACTTAGGATAGTGGTTTAACTAGGCCAATTTGACCGAAAGAGTGAGTATGATGGTAAATGTCTCCAACACCCCCCCTTAAGCTATACTCAGGAAGAGTTAGAAAACATAGATGCATAAAATGCTAGGGCCCTGGAAACAAAGGCCATAGGTCACCCTGTACAATAAAGTAACTGAAACAATGCTCAAAACAAACTAAGTGAGGAAAAGAGGGAAAACCCAGTGGGAAAAAACCCCCCTCAAGCTGAACACTGAAAGTAGTCTGGATCACCCTGATGAAATCACCCCCAATAGTGAATGGAGGTAAGTGAAATTCTTTTCTGAAAATCTCTTGGTGAAGATGTCTGCAATTTGCTCATCAGTCGGGCAGTATTGCAGAATGATGGTCCTGTCATGCACTAGCTCCCTGATGTAGTGCATGTGAATCTCTACATGTTTGGTCCTCTGCCTGGTAACTGGATCCGTGGATATATTAATAGCACTTTGGTTGTCACAAAAGAGGACAGTGGACAAAGTACTACCAAGATCAAACTCTGAAAGAATGCCTTGCAACCAAACTGCTTGGATGCAAGCATTCACCGCTCCTCGATACTCGGCCTCTGCTGAAGATAGTGCTATGGAATCCTACTTTTTGCTTGACCAGCAAATAGGGCCACCACCAAAAATGAATACATATCCGGAAGTTGAATTCCGATCAATAGAATCACCCGCCCAATCGGAATCTGTGTATCCAACCAACTCTAGCTCGGAGTCTGCAACATAGTGAATGCCGTAGGTCCTGGTTCTCTGAATGTACTGGAGGATCCTCTTAGCTACCTTCCAATGAATATCATGAGGCTGCTGCATGTATCTTGATACATCATTCATGGCATAACAAATATCAGGCCTAGAATGTGTCAAGTACAACAAGCTACCAATCAGCTGTCGATAGATAGTGCAGTCCATGGGAGGTGTGCTTTTTCCTTCTTCAAGGCTGATCCCTAAAAGGAAAGGGAATGGTGCAGGCCTACATTCAGCCATGTTAAACTTGACTAACAGGTCTGAAATGTATTTTCACTGAGTGACCATAATCCCATCAGAATTTTGCTCGATTTCGAGCCCCAAAAATTGTTTTAGAAGCCCCAAATCACTCATTTCAAAGGCATTGTGGAGAGCAGTTTTGATGGCTGAAATGGAGGCAATTGTGCTACCTGTGATCAGTAAGTCATAAAAATATAAAACAATGATAATTATATGACCATATTTCTTCTGTAAATACACATTTGGATCTGATCTACATCTCTGAAAGTTTTGCGAGAGAAGGAAGGCATCCATCTTGGAATACCACTCTCTTGGGGCCTGTTTTAACCCATATAGTGACTTATTTAGCTTGCAAACCAAAGATGGATCAGTGATGTAGCCCTCAGGATGCTTCATGTATATCTCCTCATGAATATCTCCATGTAGAAAGGCTGACTTAACATCCATGTGATGCACCTCCCAGTGCTTGGATGTGGAAATAGCCAAAACAAGGCGGATGGAGTCCATTTTTGCAACCGGTGCAAAGGTCTCATGGTATTCCACTCCTTGGACCTGAGAGAAATTGTTTTCTACCAGCCTTGACTTATATTTTCAGGTGCTTCCATCAGCAGCAACCTTTGTCCAAAACACCCACTTGCATTGAACCAATTTCCTTCTTGGAGGAAGAGGAACTAGCTCCCAAGTAGTGTTTTTCTGAAGAGAATTCATCTCTTCATCCATGGCAACTTGCCATCTCAGATCCTTCCGATAATGGTAGTAGGATTTTGGATCTGAACTAATCATCAAATATCAAGTTTGGGACAGCAAATTATCAGAACAAGAGAGTGCAATACCTGCTCTTTGGAAATCAGACCGGGTTCTCCTTGGATCATCTGGATTTCCAATGTTGTCTCCTGCAGAGGAGAGTGTTTGTCGGGCCCATGTAGGAAGATGATTTTGCACTTCAGGTTCTGATTCAGTATCTGATGTTTGCTTCACAATGATATCAGAAATCTGAGGATCCAAATCAGGGTCATCACCCCCAATTTCATCATCCAAATATTCAGTGGAATAGGAAGGAATTTCAGCAATTTTCTCCTCCACTAGTTCCACCTCCTGAAGAGGCTCATCGAACTTGACACTTCTCTCGATGATGATCTATTTGGTCTTGATATCCAGCAGCTTAAATCCTTTATATTCATCAGGATATCCAATAAACAGACATTCTATGCTCTGCGGTTGCAAAGCCCTTCTTTTATCAAGCGAAATCTGGGCCCATGCAGTGGACCCAAACACCCGTAGGTTCGACACATCTGGATTGTGTCCAAAATATGCTTCAAAAGGAGTCTTTCCTTTCACTTATGAATGTGGCACCCTGTTCTGAATGTATGCTGCAGCATGCATGGCTTCAGCCCACAAATTTGCAGCAAGCGTCTTTGACTCCAACATACAGGTGGTCATCTCTTTGAGAGACCGGTTCTTCCTTTCTGCTACTCCGTTCTGCTGGGGAGTGTAGGGAATTGAATGTTGGACCTGAATACCACTTTGGGAGAAAATTTACAGCAACTAATTACTGGCATACTCCCCTCCATTATCAGATCTCAATATCTTGATCTTAAGCCCAGAGGCATTTTCGATCAAGGCATTCAATTTAGAAAATTTTTCACATACTTTTGATTTCTTTTTGAGAAAGAAAACCCATGTATACCTTGAAAAATCATCAATAAAGGTAAGGAGATACCTTGATCCATTCATGGATGTGATAGGCATTGGACCACTGATATCAAAATGTATCAGCCCCAATATGCTTGTAGCTCGGTTTGCCTTCCCCGATCGAACTTGTGCTCAGGGTGTTTTACAATCACACAGCCCTTGCAGACTCCTGTGGTTGCCTTGATGACCGGGAGGCCTTCAACCATGGAATTTTTTTGTAATTGCTGCAAATATTTGAAATTAAGATGGCCAAAACTCTCATGCCACAGCCTACTAACCTCATTTCCATGAGTTAGCAAAGCGGTGGGCTTTGCATCCGCAACAAAGTGAGAGAACTCATAGGCTTTTGCATGATGATTTGCATGGCCTTTTGCAATGAGTTTCCCGGATGCAATTTCTGTTATCTCTACATCATTTGGGCTGAAAGAGACCCTCTTAGGCATTCCTGTATGTGTCATTTGATAGACACTAAGGAGATTTGCTGCTAGATATGGTACATACAAAACATTAGAAAAAAACCATTTTCTAGATCTACAGTACCTTGTCCTTTGGTAATGATGGTGGAGTCATCTCCCAAGTGGATGGGGATGGATTTGCTGGTCTCCAAGGATGAAAAGGACTCTTTTTCAGCCATCATGTGATTCAAAGCTCCACTGTCAATCAGCAGTGATTTGGACTTTGAAGTGCTTGCCATGAGGGCATGACCTTTCTGATGCTGTGGTTCCCGATCTTGGTGATCTCTCCTCTGAAAGCTCTCCGAAAGATTGATGTGATTCCCATCAAGGAGAGAGGTTGCTTCATCAAGATTTTTCTTCATGTAGGCATGTTCAGGGTGAAAACCCTTCCCGCAGTAAGAACACCTGAATTTTTCTTTCCCATTGTGCCCTTTTCCTTTGTTCTTCCTTGAGCCGGAAGATTCCTCATGCTGCTGATTTTCAAATCTAGGCTTTGGAGCATCAAATTTAGTTTTCTGATTTTTCTGCTGCTTTCCTTTACCCTTTGTATCTTTGGGCCCCGAGACATGGAGGGCTTGATCACGGGAAGATCGGATGATCCCCATTTGGACAAGCTTGTCATGTTCACTAGTTAGGGACTCAATGAAGGCATCGAGTGTAGGCATATTCCATCCGGGAGTTGTGAGCTTCCCCACACGGAATGTAGAAACAAAAACTGAATAATAAGCCCCGATTTTGGAGAGGATGGCTAGGATGAGTTGATCATCTTTCTTCTCCACTTTGCATTGCTTCAAGAGAAAAACAGTATGCTTGAACTTTGTAAAGAAATCATTCAGAGTCTCGAAATTGGAAGGTTGGAGAGACATGAGTTCATTTTCGAGTTGATAAAATCTCATGTCATCATGCTTTCCATAGAGAGATTCCAATTTGTCCCATATTTGTTTCGGTGTCTTCAGATCCGTAAGATGGAAGAGAAGGTCATCGGAAATACAGAGGCACAAGAAACCGAAGGCTTCATCCTTCTTGTTCAAGAATCTTGATTTTTCTATGGCTGATCCAGGCTCAAATTCAGTGTCCATGGTGATTCTAAAGATTCCTTTGGAATATAGCTGAAGCTCCATTTTACTTTTCCATGTGTGGAAATTGTATGGAGTCAACAGAGGTACTGAGGAGGCCATCTGGATATGCTGTAGCGAATGCTTCACTTGTAGAAACCTGAAAATCAAAACAGAAAAGGAAAAATAAGGTCAGACAACCTGCACATTCTAGGCTTTCATCACACCCAGTATAGTCAATCAAGCAAGCTTGATCAACAAGTTCTTTACTTGGGGTATTAAGTGGTAAGCCTTGGCTTCTGGTGCAGTGCTGGAATTTTGAGCTATTGCTCACTTCTCATGGAGAAATCTATCAAAAATCTTGTTTTTGAGAGATTGTTCTTCGTCCCGCCGTATGCTCTGATACCATATTAATTATTGCACATGATCTAGGAACTAGGAATCAAAATCATCAAAGATTTATTAACAAATACTCATGAATTGGAAAATAACTGGAACCAAAATAGGTTTCCTCTATGTATATTTTATAAACAATAATGGGTTACAATTTCCATGCTGAGCAATAGCTTAACTCCATGAAGAATTCGAATACCTAAGGGACAATTCGAATTCGATGAGTGAGTCTAGCTTAACTGACTCTTTGCCATGCAATCTCACTTAGTTAACCACTTGACCAAAACCCTAATTGACTCACCAAACCCTAACTGAAGTCGGAGTGCAATAAATGACTTAATTTCAACTGAAGGAGATCAAACACATGTCATAGCAAACCAACCATCAAGTGCTAGTACTGCATGACTCCAATGAACCCCGATGAGGTTAACTGAAGCTGAACTGACCATCAGAAGTTGGTGGAGGCGCCTTGTTGACTCCAGTTCATTAAATAATAATAAATAATCATTAAATAATATATTTAATGAATGGAGGATCCTTAACTGACTGTAACTGTCTGGTTGAACTGAATGTAACCACCAGTTAGCAATTAGGTGCATTAATGTCACACAGATCACCCCTGGAGTTCTCCAGTTAGCATCCTTGACTGTAGGAGAAGGCTAAGTTAGCCTCCTTGACTGTAGGTAGGCATGGGAGTGACTGGGATGATGGTAATTAATGCTCCACTGATGTCAATTAAACTTAGGATAGTGGTTTAACTAGGCCAATTTGACCGAAAGAGTGAGTATGATGGTAAATGTCTCCAACAATGTATATGCATAATAGAATCCCACATGCTATTCTAGAAGAGAATACACCAAAAGAAGTGTCCACTAGAGAAAACCCAGATATTTCACACTTGAGGATCTTTGAGAGCCTTGTGTACATTCATGTACCAAAAGAGAAGATGAAAACTATGGCGCATTCCGAGAACAAGGGAACTTTTGTTGGCTATAGTGAATCATCCAAATCCTACATAATATATGTATTAAGTGAAAGACAATTTTTTTTATCCGAGATGTGACATTCCATGAAGAGTCTACATTCAAGTGATTGAAAGAGCTTCAATATGATACATACATGGAGTAGAAATACGAGACTCCCATGATGAAATACCTAAATTATGGTTCTCCCCATTCATAGGTTCAGAGGGAGAGTCAAGAAGTGTTCTCAAATTCACTAGCTCCTAAAGAACCAATAGAAATAGTTGAGAGGTCACTTGATGAACCTCCTACTTAGAGGAGGTATGCATGGTGCCAATATATTATACAAGATGTAGAGAGGCATGGAGTACCATTAGGATCGTCTAGAGAGAGAAAGAAACCTGACATATATTCAAGGTATGTTGCATAGATGTGTTATATTTTTAATGGTTATACAAGATCTAAAAACATTTAGCTTCAAAGCATCATAGCCATAAGCAGAGGATCACTCAAAGAAAGACAAGCACATCAACACAAAGGAACACAAAGATTTATCCTGGGAAACCCTAATGGGGGATAAAACCCAAGAAAAATTCTTCTATATCGAATTCAACCAAGTACAGTGTAAAACCTGAGCAACAAGAATAGTTGCTTCTTTTCCATAATACTCTCTCTCTCTCTCTCTCTTGCGCAATGGTTGAGTGTAAGGTGTGTGTGAAGGAGAGAGGAACCTCACTTATTTATATTCATTAGGTGAGTGACTTAATTTCCTAACTAGGTCAACTAGGTTCTCTTATTAGGGCCAAACTATCTAGGAAGACTCAAAATACATTTATAAAATACTTTTGTGGGTATTATTGGATTGACTTACAACAGAGGTTTTAACTCATGACTTTTACATGACCAATTATATCAAGGACATCTTCAAACGGAGGAATAACATTTTCGAAGGAGGAATACAATAAAAGTACAATAGATTATCCTTTGAAGTTACATTTCTTTAACACTCCCTCTTAACTAGGAAGGTATTCTATATCAGTAAAAACCACCACCACAATTGTACATCTGACTGGTGAATCTCTATATGTCATAGGAAGTTTTGGAACAACATCATACAACTTCATCATCAGCTTGGAACTACATCATCATCAGTAAGTGAATACTGGATCATCTTCTACAACATCAATGTGTGAGTATTGGATCATCTTCTGTAATATTAGTATGTGAATACTGGATCATATTCTGCAACATCAGTATGTGAATACTGCATCATCTTATGCAACATCAATGTGTGAGTACTTGATCATCTTCTGCAATATCAGTATGTGAATATTGAATCTTCTTATGTAACATCAGTATGTGAACACTGAATCTTCTTCTTGCAACATTAGTATGTGGATAATGAATCTTCTTCTGCCACATCAGTATGCGAATACTAAATCGTCTTCTTCAACATTAGTATGTGAATGCTGAAACATCATCATCATCTGTAACATCAGTATGTAAATATTGAAACATCATCATCATCTGCAACATCAGTATGTAAATACTAAAACAACAACAACTTCATTAGCATGTTTGTGCTAAGGAAACACCATCAATAAATTATAGATCATCATCTGCATCATCACTATAGAGATGCTGGAACATCATCATTATCATAGAAATGTTGAAACAACATCATCATCATGATCACAAAGTGTTGTGACTTCAACCACATTAACATTATCAACACAGGGTGTTGGGACCACAACCACATCAACGTCATCAACACAAGGTGTTGGTACCACAACCACATCATCAACATCAACATACAAATGTTGAAGAAACATCATCATAATATTAGTATAGAAATACTAAAACTACCTCATCATCATTAGAATAGAAATATTGAACTTGACACATCAACATCGGTATGAAAAAACTGAACTTGCCACTTCAACATCAGTATGAAAATACTGAACTTGCCACATCAACATTAGTATGAAAATACTGAAACCACTACATCAACATCTTGTATGGCCTACTAATCCTTTTGCGCTGACAAGCCTAGTTAGAAAGATTGATCTCCTTGGGGACCAAACAAGTCTTGTACAACTTACTAACCCTGGCCAACAAGCCTATCCATACATTTTGAAACCACTTCTTTTCCTTTGACCATTTTGGAGCAACACCTCGGTGGGTTCTCTGGTAGATCCATTTGGGAATTTTTTCTAACTTACTAACCCTTTTGAGTCAACAAGCCTAGTTAGACAGATGGATCTCCCTGGGGACCAACAAGCCTTATCTGGCTGACTAACCTTTTCAGGATAAACATGCCTAACCCAACATACTAATCCCCCTATGATCAACAAGCCTCTTCTAACTTACTAACTCTTTCAGGCCAACAATCCTAGCTATACTTACCCTACCCTAGGATGAGCTACCACACCACTACAACCTGCTACCATGTTCCTCCTCTTTGGAGGGAGATCCTTTCGAACTATGCCAAGCTTTTCTCAAAAGTATTCAAACTTTACATGAGACAAAGGCTTAGTCAACACATCTGCCACATGTTCCTCTGTAGGAAAATACTTGATCTTTAAAGCTCCCTTCTGCAACTTGTTCTTTATCATTCTTCTCTTGTACATCTGCAACTACATCGTACATCCACAACTTGCATCAGTCTTCTTTTGTGCATCTGCAACTGCATCATTCTTCTCTTGTACATCTGCAACTTTATCGTACATACACAACTTCATTATTTCTTATCTTGTAGGTGATTGGATACAATTCTTCCTACAAGTTAAATACAATTGTATGGTTCTAAACATTTCATAGAACATAATGGAAAATCCTTATGCATAGAGGTAAATGTCATATAATCATGAAACTATTTCCTCTAATGTGACAATCATCCATATTCCGTATACATATTGCTAACCTTCTAGATGCCTTCCATCTTTCCAAGACATCATGTCAGCAAGGAGGTTTCATTCTAGATAAGTAGCAATGGAATGTTGTACAACAACATAAGCCACTTACCCATCGCCTGCATATTAATAGTAAACTACAAATATTCTAATATGCATAATACATTTCCTGAATGTAGAAACATATCCATGTACACAACTGAACAACTATATATATAGGAAGTGCCAATTCGAATACTTATCTTTGCTTGTTTGGTAGACTCAATCTTGATCTCTCTTCTTGAATTACTGGAGTCTCTGCCAATGTGTTGAACTTCATCATCTGATTCTGAGGACATATTCCTATCTTGCTCATGATCGAAAATATTGAGCAAGTCTTCTTACACCACACATCACATAGAACTATGTATTGGTGTTGAATCTATGTGTCCTACCAATGCATCCCTTATTATCCAATTTTGAAATGGATAAGAGCATGATACTCATATTCATCGGTAGAATTCTTCTGGATCATATTCCTCATCACTTGAGGAATATTTCCTTGCTTTCTTGTCAACTGCAATATATTCATCCTTGGTTTTACTGAGAGAAACATTGGTCTGATTTTTGCAACATGTTGGAGTGATCTTTCTATTTGTAGCACTGCCAACCAAATCAAAGTCATCGCATCTCTGCATGAATATTCTCTGGTCTCTCGCAAATATGAGACTATACTCAATTGTACCCTTTATGTACCACACCATTTTCTCTACATATTTTACTTGGATAAGGAAAATATCCTCTAGATTTTATCATTCATCTAATCCCAAGAATCATGTCACGATTCTCAAACTTTGAGATCTACCACAGTTACTCCATCTGAGGTGGAGCACCATCCTCCCTCTACATCTTATATTTTATGTATTAGGACATTGGAGTGATAGGTAGCCTCCTCTACTACTAATATTCTTTGTATCCATCTATGTCACTTGTCAAGGTCACTAGATATCAAGATACTCCATCTCGAACTTTGTTGCAAGTTTTCTCTTGCACCCATATATGAGCTTCTTGTCCTTTGTATGCTTTTATATTCAACCTTGTAGTAAAGGTTTGGATCTCCATCACTCTAGTTGATCCTCATGTAATTGTATGTGTTATACCATGGGTTCCTACTGAGCTTGTACACATCCTTCTATGCATAGGTGGTTCTCTATAGAGAGTCTCAAACCCTTTAGGTTGCTCAATTTGTTCTTCTATTTTGATTACACCAACTGTCTAGTGTAATTTTCACCACTGAAGAGGTGTGTCTATCCCCTAGAGTAGTGTATTTCCATAATTGACTTTCTCTTTCGGATAGAAACCATGAACCTTGATTTGTATCTTTTGATACGATCTACTGTATAATTGCTCTTGTAGATCTACTTGGAAGACTTTACAATACTTCCCTTCATGTCTCGAACTCATATCCAAACATCATTCTATATGATGGACTGGTACTTCTTGATCATACCATCCTTCCATTCTTCCTTCTTGGGACATTCTTTCACAAAGTTTCCTCTCTCATAACAACTGAACATATGAGTTGTGAGATGTCCTTCTTTTGAAGTCCTTTTGTTCTTTGTAGGAATGTTCTTCCTTCTTGTTATTTCTCTTCTTGGAATGAGTTGTTAGGGCTTGATTTTCATAGTCATCCATCTCTTCTTCTTTTTCCATCAATCGAGCTTCTTCTTAATTGAATTCCTCCATAGGTGATATTCCTTCTAGAAAAACTCCCTTGACTGAACTTGAAAGACCATTCAAAGTTGTAATCTATGCTTATGCTTCTTTGGCATTGTCTTCAATGGATTCTAATTGCTCCTTGAGATCAGATATCCTTGTGAAGTAACATTGAATGTTTTCTGACATTTGCATCTTCAAATACTTGAGTTGATTTCTCAAGGTCATCTTTGTACAAGATGTTCATTGCATCAAACATATCTTTGGGAGTCTTCAAGGATGATACATGTGATATCCAATGGAGATGGAAATACTGATCTTGGTTTTGACTAGGTCCTTATTGTGCTTTTCTTTGACTTCATATCCCTTTGGATATGCAGATTCTTTTTTGACATAGTTCTCCATGTCACGCTTCTTCAAGTATGAGAATCACTCTATACTTCCATGCTTAGAATTTCTAAACTCTTTGTCCTCAAGCTTGGTACTGTTTTTCAGCATGATAAAAGTGAGAACCTCAAATGGAAATAGAGAGGATAAAACTTACCAATGATATTGCTTCAACTTGATGCTTGCTTGAAATCTCTTCTAGAAGATTGCTTCTAGTGGACGTAGGGTTTGACAAATAAACCCTAATTTTTCAATTTAGTTATATTTCATATTTGATTGGATAGAAAGATGCGCCTACTCAAGCTGAATTAAGAAACATACTTATTTTCCCAAAACCGTGGACATAACTGCAAAATACCTGATGCCCTAGATTTCTCCAGTAGTAGTGTTAGGTCAAAAATTGAAAATACACAAAATTATAAACTTATTACATAGAAAGATGCACCCTCCTAGGGATAATTTGATAGTCCTCCTTTTTCAACTAATAAGTGGAGGGAAGTGCCCGGAACAGGAAGCCCTAGTTTTCTCCTATTTCTTCTACATAATTGTCTAATCTTGATTCTATCATATCTTTGAAATTACTACTCCTCAAGGTATGAAAATTATTCCTGAGATAGCCTGATATTTCTTATTTCTAACCCCATAGGTTATAGCATAATTGGATTCACCAAGTTGAACTTATGTGAAGTTTCCCAAGGTGACTTGTTTGAGGACTGCTCAACATACTAACTTGTACGAACTGCCAAGTGTCACTGTTCCACCTTACAGGTCTGAAACTTGGACCACATAAACTAAATTCTGTTCCCTATATAAAAAATCTTACGAAATTTCATTTGGACCTTCCTAGCCCGAGATATAGTAGTTTTCCCTAGGTAACCTGTTTAACGATGAATTTTGGGAGAGGATGGAACACTGAGTTGGAGGAATCATATCTCCTAAATTATAGCGATCCTGAGGCTTAAATTTGCACAAAAGGTACACAAATATTTCATCTTAGACCTATTAAATTTTCATCCCCCGATCCTTTTCTAAACTTGAGTTATAGAGAAAGTTCCAAGATGACTAGAATTTTCCTTCTAGGGTTTTTCAAGCATGAAACCCTAATCTCAAGTAGCTGCATTTGTAGTAATGTTTTGACTGCACAAAGACTTTTTTCAGGGTGGCTATGATACCATGTTATATTTTTAATAATTATACAAGATCTAAAAACATTTAGCTTCATAAAATCATAACCATAACCAAAGGATTATTGAAACAAAGAAAAGCACAACAACACAAAGGAACACATAGATTTATTCTGGGATACCCTCATGGGGGAGAAAACCCAACACAAATTCCTCTATATATAATTCGACAAAGTATACTGTAAACCTCGGCAACAAGAATAGTTTCTCCTCTTCCACAATACTCTCTCTCTCTCTCTCTCTCTCTCTCTCTCTCTCTCTCTCTCTCTCTCTCTCTCTCTCTCGCGCNCTCTCTCTCTCGCGTACGCGCACGCGCGCGCAATGCTTGAGTGTAAGGTATGTGTGAATGAGAAAGGCACCCCACCTATTTATATTCATTAGTTGAGTGAATTACTTTCCTAACTAGGTCGACCAGGTTCTCTTATTAGGGCCGAACTACCTAGGAAGACTCAAAATACATTTATAAAATACTTTTGTGGGTACTATTTCCCCGACTTACAATGGAGGTTTTACAACATGACTTTTACATGACCAATTACATCAAGGACATATCCGAACGGAGGAATAACATTTTCGAAGGAGGAATACAATAAAAGTACAATAGAATATCTTCTGAAGTTACATTTATTTAACAAGATTATTCAAATCAGTGATTCATATCCTACCTCATATGAATAATATGCTAAGAATCAAGTTTGGAAAGATGCAATGATAGAGGAATACAAGTCTATTATGAAGAATAATGTTTGGGAGGTTGTTACTAAACCTGAAGGGAAGTCCACAGTAACTTCCAGATGGATTAATAAGATAAATCATGTTACTGATGAAAGTATTTAGAAATATAGAGCTATATTTATTTCCCGAGGGTTCTCATAGAAAGAAAGCATAGACTATGATGATACATTCACTCTGATGGTCAAGTACACCACTATTCGAGCTATGATCTTACTTGCATCTATTCTAGGATGGAAGCTTCACTAGATGGATGTGAAGAAAAAATTCCTCAATGGTGATGTTGAGGAACATGTTTATATTCAACTACCTAAGGGGTTTATATTTGATGTTAAGGAGTCCCATGTTTGCGATTTGAATAAATCCTTGTATGGGTCTAATCAATTCCCCCGGTCTTGGTATTCGAGAATTGGCAATTATCTTCAGATGCTGTGCTTATCTAAGAGCGAAGTTAATCCAAACTTGTACTTAAAATTAGTGAAGAACCAACCCTTGATATTGGTTCTATATGTTGATGATTTGTTCCTTTCTAGAGGGGAGCATCTGATTGCTTGGTGCAAGAGAGAGCTCACTTTTGAGTTCGAGATAAAATACTTAGGTCTTATGCACTACTTTCTTGGCCTTGAGGTTTGGAAAAGAAAAGATGAGATATTTATTTCTTAAGGAAAGTACACTATTGATGTATTGTGTAGGTTTGACATGATGGTTGCAAATCCATGTCTTCACAGATGGTTTCCAATTTGAGGAAACTACATGAGAAAAATACTAGGTCGGATCTAGTGGACCCCACTTTGTATAGACAACTTATTGGTTCATTGATGTACTTGATATACTCAAGTCCTGATATATGTTATCATGTGAGTATTTTGAGTTAGTTTATGTCTGATTTGAGACACACACATTGGGTTGCTGCTAAGCATGTGCTTAGGTACCTTTGACGTACAATTCCTTATGGACTTAGATATACCTCCAGTGGAGGAGTGATGTTACTTGGATATGCTAATTATGATTGGGGTGGTAGGATTGTGGAATGAAAGAGTACATCCAAATTTTTTTATAGCTTGGGTTCAACTATGATCTCTTAGTCGAGTAGGAAGCAGGGATTCGTAGCCTAGAGTACTATGAAAGCAAAGTATATTGCGGCTAGTACTACCTATCAAGAAGCAATGTGGCTTAGGAAGCCACTTTCTAGGTTTTTCAATGAAAATATTGATTCTAAAGTAATTTGATGTGACAATCAAAGCTGCATCAAGGTTTCCAAAAATTGGGTGTTTCTTGATAAGTCAAAACAAATTGAAATGAATATCAATTCAATAGATACATGGTCCAAAAAGATGCAGTAAAATTCAGTACATTTCAGTAAAATTAAGTACTTTTGAGATAATCTTGGTATGGAAAAGAATGCCTCCCTCGTTGAGAGGGAGTGTTAAATGTACAACATCATGAGTCATTCTCCAATACAATATTTTTGTAATACCCTTTGGTTGATCCCCTAGACATATTATTATTGTTTTTATGTTGGACATAGTTGCACAAGGTGCTTGGACTATGGATTGCACATTATTATTATTGTTATTTTGTTGAACTTATAAAATAATTAATAAAATAAAAACAACTAGACGACCGATGCCACAAAAGAGAGTATCAGGAACCGTGATGTTATGAGCAAGGGGGGGGGGTTGTGAAAAATTGTTTACCTATGTTGATGTTGTACAAAATTATTATGTACTTGATGGACCCTCTTGTTTATGTACCCTCATGTTTTATGTTACTCGATTTTATTTACCTTGAGATTAATTTTCATTTGAGGATTGGAGTCCCTCTCTCACCTAGTGTGCCCTAATGAGTTGGATAAATGTGATTCTTGGTGTAGACACTTGATGTGTAACCCCTATTTGATATTTATGGAATATAAATCTCATGCTTCTGTCCCTCTCTCCCCAATTCGAATTTCTCATGAAGGAATTCGATTTTCTTGCATTGGAAAAAAAGTCACTCTTGTGTGTTGGTTCATGCTTTTTCTCTTGTGTTTGTGTTTGGAAGTTATGGTTTTGATTTTTATCTCTTGGTATGAGATCCTTGATAAGAATATTCCCAATATGAGTTACTCTAGAGCGACTGGTATTTTTCTTGGAGCCACTAGATTTTCCCTCGATTGGAAGTGCTACTTGACATTGGGATGTGGTTGGACTGTTGTCCTTGAGCCACTGGAATTGCCCTGGAGTGGATGTAGAGGTCATAATTTCCACTGGGTTGTGGTTGGACTGATTTATTGAGAGAATTTGTGTTTGAGTTCTCCCTTTATTGTGGCATCATGGTTCTGGCTCGGAGGTGACCATTGCAAAGTGAGTTTTTTCTTGCATTGTGTCTATGGCTGGGTGGAACGTGGCACAGTCGATTATGGTTACGTATTTGGAAAATATAAGTGATTTATATCATGTTTATTTAATTTATTTGGATATGATATGATTTATTTATGGATTCACATGAAATTTTTTATGAAACGTATTAGATATTTGTGGAATTTTTCATGGAATTCAATCTATTTATGCAAGTAAATTTTGTGAAGAAATTGCAAACTAGTTTTTGGGATTTTGTGCACAAATTGTGCGAGGAAATGATTCTTTGGAACCTATGATACATAACTTATATTTATGCTATTTTTCATTATATAATGTGTATTTTTATGATACAATAGTCTCATAATGGTTTAAAACACTTCTCTTTGATGCTTCTACCTTTTATTCAAAAACTTGTTCTTTGATTGGATTGTTTGGCATAGTTTGGAGACTTGGCACATGAAGTGCTTGTGAAAATGCCTGAGTGTTATTTTTATGTTTATGTATGATAAATAAACTATAAATTTTTGTGATAATTTTAGGTTAAATATTCTTGATAATGTTTGGGAAATGTCTACCGATATTTTAGATCAATTTCCAATTTCTAGCTCCTTCAATGGGATTGTTTTGAGTAGAATTGTGACTTTGCATATGAAGCATTTGAAGAAATGTTAATTTTGATATATAAATATTTTATAAATTATAAAATATTCTATTTATATTATTAATGTAATTTTAATGATTCTTTGATCCGTGGATTTAATTATTCTAGTGATTCCTAGAATTACTAGTCAATTCAGATGAGTAGAATTAGCTAGTTTTGTGAGTTATTTAATGGAATGTATAAGGGAGGAAAGGCACATCCATATGAATTTAGGTGAAACCTGATACTATATCCTTGAGATATATCATTCATATATTTCTATTTATTTTTCACTTGGAAAGTTAAATTGGAAACTAGGTACATTGCAATGAAAATTGATAACTAGTTCTGGATTGAAATCTTTGTTTTCGTAAAACCGAAATTCTACATCCACGTGATCTGTTTATAACATGTTATTGTTCTGTAGGTGGATATTTATCGGGTTTTATCCTTTAATTATGGATGCGTTTCATTTTGGTTCAATTATTTAAACTCAATTCCTTGCACTGAATGTTAACTAGTTTCATTGGAATTGATGGAAAAGATCACCTTATGTGCAATTGGAATGATATACAAATAAAACTTTAATTGGATGTAGGTTCACCCTTAAATATGGTGTTAATGTATGTAGGATTTATTTTTGGTTTAATATCATGGTTACAAGTTGATTTTGTGCAAAACTAGTTGCTTATATTGGAAAACTAATTAACTAGTCTTGTGGACTCTCTTTCATAATTACCATGATAAATTATTGTAATTTTTGTAATTAGGAATTATTTACATGTAATTATATGTTACTAATCCATTGGGATTGAAAATAGATGGTTATTTTTTAAATAATTGGATTTTTATAAGTGTCGTCATTTGCACACTAGGTGTAGTTAAGAGTCATAATTAGCACCTTAATTACTAATTAATTGTGAATAAGAATAATTAGCCTTTAGAAGTGGTTATCATCCATGATATGGGTTGGATTGAAGGTTTGATGATGTTATAGGATGTTAAATAAATTTCCTATCCCTTGGATCGTTTGTTGGATTAGTTATTGAATTTATTTTAATTTATTGGTAATTAAAGGGATTTTGTCGAAATTAAATCACGAAAAAATGAAATTAAATATTTGTTTGAATAATCCGTTGTGCTAAAATTATCTTATTATCCTTAGAGATCTATTGATATGTCCTCGATACTATTCGATATTCCCAGGGGACATTACACTTGTGCAACCAAGATTGGGCCTCATGTGTTGAGGTAGGGAGCCTGCATTGGACTCAGGAAATTGGAGTAGAATTCTTGGGTTGGACTTAAGAATGACTAATCCTTCCATGTAAGAGGTTATTCCTCATTTTTTAAGGTGAATTATTTGATATATAAAAGTGATGATGTTGTAAATTCTTGTTGGAAAACTCTTCAGACTTGTGTGTTAAGTTAGATTCTCATGTGGTAAGGTGGACCTCAGCTAGTTATATATGTAAAATTGAGGTGGGACTCTAGTTATAGAGGTAAAAATTTGCATGCTGAATAATTTAATGTTGTGTGATGTATTACTGACCAATATCATAGATTTCTATTAAGTATCCTTTAGAGACTGACCACCTCTAGAGTGAATTACTTTAGCATATGATCATTTGGCCCGAGAGTAATATAATATGATCAAAACATCTAACAAATATTCTTAGTATAATATGATATGATAGATAAAATAAAGTTAACACATATTGAACATGCAATAAAGACGTAAGGGATAATGCATAGAGAAAAATAGAATTCTAATTTCTTATGAGAAGACTTCAGTGAATTACTTTAGCATATGATCATTTGGCCCGAGAGTAATATAATATGATCACAACATCTAACAAATATTCTTAGTATAATCTGATATCATAGATATAATAAAGTTAACACATATTGAACATGCAATAAAGACTTAAGGGATAATGCATAGAGAAAAATAGAATTCTAATTTCTTATGAGAAGACTTCAATGAACTTGAATTGTTATAAGCTTCAGTTAAAATAACAATGTATGCCTTAGTTAAATATTGGTAAGCTTCAGTTAAAGCAACAACGTATGCATCTGTTAATTAAAGGATAACTCATAGTGATCACTTCAGTAAATAAATCAACATGATTTTAGTTAATATTAGTTAACTAAAAGTGTTAATAAAAAAAGGAACTAGTTAACTAAAAGTGTTAATAAAAAAATGAACTACTTAACTAAGTGTTAATAAAAAAAATGAACTAGTTAACTAAAGTGTTTGCATGATGACAATTTAGTTAAACTAAAAGACAACACTTTTAGTTAAACAAAAAGACGACACTTTAGTAAATTAAATGTTTGCATGGAGACACTTGAGTTAATATTGTATTACGACACTTAAGATGGTATCCTAACTAAGTGATCATGCAATTAGTGAGAAGGAAAGTTCATCATGAAGTCAAATAAGAATGATTTAATGTCAAAGAAGAAAGGCATTGCATGTTGATTAAGTAGGATTGAAGAAACTGAGGTGCACAACAATTATCCAAGGAGGAAATTCACTATAGTTTGCATGGGAGGTTAATTCCACATGCAGTGATTTGTTATTTCTTGCATGACACTAGTTTGACAAGTTATTTAATGTATTGAACTCATTGCAAATTTCATCCGGTTGATATCTATTCTCTATTGCTTAGTATTCTCTTATCTTTCACCTAGGGTGTCGAAAGCAATCTTCTATTGTAAAATACATTCTCTACTATCTATCATAATTATGCTCTAAAAATTTTGCTAGGGTTTTTCATCCTCATTGTTTTGAGGGTTTTCCCAAAGTATATCATGTGTTATGGTTAAATGTTTTATGTAATTGAATGTTCCATTGATTAAGGTATTCAGTATATCCACACTTAACTAATTAAAGATAAAAGCTCAACATATTTGCACAAAATTCAACATTTAACACTAATGTGTACATGCAGTGGCAAACCATGCAAGAAAAAGGAAAGAAGAAAAGTGGTAGTCAAAAGAGTCAAAAGTAAAAACTCAAAATTAGTTAGAGAGTCATCCTAAAAAGGAAAGACTTAGAAGTTTGTTAGGTCCAACTAAATTTGGTTAGACCAATGAGCCCTATATATTGTAAAACGAATGTATTATTCGAGGCTTCCATTTTTTGTAGAGGTCCTATATCTTATTGTTGAGTCGATGAGCCATTTTCTACTGTAATATCCTTGGATGAGATTAATATTACAGATTTTTCCATATGTGTTTTTCCTTTGTATTTTTCCATTGTTATCGATGATCCATAGTGTTCCATTGTTATCCATTTAAGCTTTAATGAGATGATTAATAAATTTTGAGCAAAAAATTCAGCTTCATACACTATCAGTGATGCTTTGAGTTGATGAATGTTGAAATTAATATCAGAGATTTCAAATATTTTTGGACCTCTGTTTTAGTTTTTAAGCTTTATGAGAATGCAATGGTATCTAAAGTTTTATGCTATTATTGTTTATGTAAAAGTCTTGTTGCCTAATAATTCATGGAGAAACTCATGATTTGTCTTTCATTTGTTAAAGAACTATTGAATTCTTTGAATTGAAGCTTAATACGTTCATGCTTTCTTTTAAGTTCAAGATATTCATCTCGCAGGTACCTTTCGCAGGTACCTTCTTGACTTATTTTCATTTTCATCTGCTAATTCACCTACATTATCCTTCATAAGTTCTGTCACATTATGTAAAATTCCTCTACAATCATTCTACACCATCAAAATTGTTCATAATCCATTTGATTACCATGGATTACAAGAAATAATACTTCATATCTCACTCATTATAGATTTATCTCTAATATCTCTAACATTTGAGCCTCACCATGCCCTGACGTGTGCTTTTTTTAAACTTAGGATGCCTCAAGGAACTAACAAAGTTCAAGTTTATTTATCATTTCATGGAATTAATCTAACACAATGAATTAAGTTGTAATATTTTTTGTGACAAACTGTTCCAATAGAATACCCACGACAGTTTACGGATCACATGATTTGGGTCTTGGGTTTTTCGTTAAGTATCATGGATTGTATCCCACTCTGAATATCATTGGTATTGCATTCGTTGAAATGCAATTTGATGATCCCAGGAGATCGTTCAAAGCTAGCACAAATATGTATGGACCAATATACTCACCTTGTAGACTTGGTCAAGTTCCTCATATTCTTGTCCCATGTTCTTTATCTTTTCTTCTCTTAACTACTTACATCTAGTTTTTTGTTGGGGCCATGACCTCTCAATATTGCATGGAAACCTCTTGTAACTATTCATGGATTCTTTCTACATTTGTTGTCATGGCTCCAGGATTTGTAGTATATGGGAAATATTGTATTGTTCTACTATGCATTGTGCATCCAAGTAAGTTTCATCTATTCATATATTCAGTGAGTAGATTTAGGATTTATGGGTCTTCTTTCTAAATTGTGGACCACACAAGCATGAATTGTCCCTAAATTGATTTAACTTAATCCTTCAACACCTCTTTCTCTTTCCTTAGCTCCTATACCTCTTGGACAACAATGCCAATTTGAAACTATATATTCCTATTGTCAAGGTACAACTGGTCGATGTACGATTTTGCCTATGTTAGGAAAATTCCTACCTTGTTTCCCCAAATCAAGTATTCAATTGGGACATTTCTAATTTCTAATGGCTATGATGCAATAGAACATAATATTGTTGATCAATCCAACCTATTTATATGTATAATCATGCCAAGGGTGGCCTATTTCTTATCGGTGACCTTAGTGAGGTCAGTGTCCATGGGATGTTTGGCCCCCATATCAAACATATTTTGGAATTTGTCAATCATTATCAATTTTTACTTTTGATACTATGTGAATTAAGAAATTATGAACGTGGTTGTGCCTTCCTCTAATTGATTTTAAGGTTCATATGTCAATGGTTTTATTTTAGCATGTTACCCCTTCCTCCCCTGGCTAAATTTTTTGGTCACTTCACATAAATTCTTAGGTTTGTTCATCACCTCCCTCAAGGGTTACATATTCCATTCATTCATTCATCCATCTAAATTTCTTCTTTTTCTTCTTATCCTTTCTTTTATGTTCCCATTTTATCAGTTGTATGTTTCACCCCACCCGTAGGGTCTTGGTCATCCCCTCCCATAGTTTGTTGCAGCTCCTAGCACAACATCTACTATTGTGATTATTTTTATGTGGGTTGCTTAAATATAGGTAGTTCAATAATTAGTTTTTTTTTCTTAGGGAGTTTCCTCCCTATGATGTCCTATGGATCCATGATAATCCAAGTTCTCATCATGGGTGAAAACTAAGGTTATTCTTACATGAGGTCCATGACCTTTCTTGTTGTTGGGTATTGTATTTTAAAAAGAAAAACATTTTATGTAATCAACTGGGTACTCTCTAGTGACACTTAAGGGGTTGTCTTGATCTCTAGAAAGGACATGGTGGATAGTTGTGGTGAGTGAATCCTTAAAATTTTAGTGATTAGTGTTAGTTTTTGTATTCTAATTCAAATTGATTAGGATCTTTATCTGAAAGAATAACAAGCACACCAATATACATAAGATACCACAGATACACAAGACATAAATATTTTCCTTGAGGAAACCATAAAGGAGAAATCCCCACAGATTTCCTCAGAATAGTTCCGTCACTAATACAATATCACAATATGGAAAAACCTAAGAATAAGATGTATTATGCAGCTCTCTCTCTCTTTCCTCATTTTCCTCTCTCTACTAATGCACACTTGAGAGAGTGTGAGTGCGTGTCTAAATGAGGGAGGGCTCCTCCATATTTACACACATCAAGTCACTCACCTAAAACTTGACTGGGACAACCTCTTAACATAGTAGGGCCAACTTAACCCGGGGAGAATCAAAAATACATTTTATTATATTCATCTTGATTGCTATTTACCCAACTTACAATGGAGGTTTTACCTCAATGACCATATACAATAATAACATCCTGAACATAGGGAAACATATCTTCAATGAGGGTACAACATTATACAATGATAATATACATTAGAATATCTTCCGAAGTTACAAATACAAAAACACTCCCTCTAACTAGGAAGGTATTCTCTCACCACAGTCATCAACACATTTGGTCACATCATCACCATTGAATCATCATCATAATTGTTTCCATAGTCCTCATCTTATTGATCATATAATAGTCGCATATGTCAGATCTATCTGTCATAGGAAGTTTCTATAGATCCAACCCAGTTTCATGTTAGGTGTAGGCCTATTCCTCATCTAGGTGTTCACACGATATTCATCATATATACAAGTAAGGCATCACATAGGTACAACCCAAGACCATATATTACATTTCCTTTGCAATCACCTGTGTCTCCTACCATCATCTCATCATATACATATCATCACATATGTCCAACATACCACATATACATCATATACAACCCATATGCATACCATATGTCCAACATACCACCTGTTTTCTACCGGTATAGGAGCACGTCAGGACTCATTACGTCTCAAAGACAACCTGCATCTACCACTATGCGAGAATATCCTACGAGCACACCAAGTGCATTACATCTATCCATGGTCATCCTGTGTTCTACTAGCATAGGATCATGCCAGGACTCGTTAAGTCTAGAATACAACCTACGTCTACCACTATGAAATAATTGCCTAGGCGCACACCTTGTGTCTTCATGAATGGTGGAAATATCATCACCAACAACATGGGAGCACATAAGGACTGATTACATCCAAGGATAACTTGCGTTCTATGCTAGGACTGATTATATCCAAGGACAACCTCAAGGACTCATTACACCCAAGGATAACCTATGTTCTACGCCAGGACTAATTACATCCAAGGACAACCTTCCAAGAATCATTACATCCAGGGATAACCTGTGTATTAAGCCAGGACTGATTACATATGAGGACGACCTGATAGGACTGATTACGTCCCGGGACAATCTGTGTTCTACTCCAGGACTGATTACATCTGGGGACAAACTGTATTTTCTTCCCATGTGAGATCTCATTCTAGTGCATCTGTGTCTTCTAGTATCTTTTCATCTCTAGCATGGGAGAATTCTAGGACTGATTGCATCTAGGGACAACCTGCGTCTACCACCATGCAAGATCTCATGACTCTCTCTTTCTAGGGACCTTGATCTAGATGACACCAATTCTGTCTCTGTAGTACTCGAAATTCACTTTGGCCAATAGCTTGGTCAACACACCGGTTATCTACTTATTGATCACCATGTACTAGAGATTCACTAATCATATCTGCACCATATCCCAGATATAGTGATACTTGATCTCAATATACTTTGAATTGTCATGGAACACTAGGTTCTCTGACAACTTGATGCAAATCTGTTTGTCTCAAAATATACAAGTCACCTCTAAATCAAGATCAAACAAAATCATACAATAGATTTCTAAGCCATACTGCCTCACAACTAGCCGAATAGGATGCAACATACTCTGCCTTGGCTATACTCAGCGCCATGGAGGATTGCTTCCTGTGAAACCAAGAGACCATACCAGATCCCAAACTAAAGCAACATCCCGAAGTGCTCTTCCTATCAATGACATTGCTTTACCAATCTGAATCAACATAACCATGTAGGTTAATATTCTAATTCACATCATACTTGATCCCATAGTCAATTGTACCCTTCAGGTACCTCAATACATGATTTTACAACAATCAAGTGAACATGTCTCGGATCCGTCAAAAATTGGCTAAGGGTGTTCATATAAAAGCATATGTGTGGTCTTGTGTTCGTTAGGTACATCAACGAACCAATCATCCGGTGATACATTGTGGCATCAATTGTCTATGATGAATAATCACATAGTAGCTTCAATTTCGATTCCATAGGTGTGGCTATTGCCTTGTAGTCCAACATTTTTAATCTCTTCAGAATCTCCACTACATACTTTCCTTGAATAACAAATATCCCTTCCATACTCTTCCACACCTCCATGCCTAAGAAGTAGTGCAACATCCCTAGGTATTTCATCTTGAACTCAATGGAAAGCTTCCTCTTTGCATCTACAATGAGTTCGTCCTCTCCTGTCAGAAACATGTCATCGACATATAACATGAGTATCACCAGTCTTCTGCCTTCAACCTTGTGGTAAAGGTTTGAATCCTATTTATTCTTGGTACAACCTAAGATCATTAGGAATTTGTCCATCCTATTGTACCTTGTCAAGATTCTCGAACTCTGATATCTTCTATAGTCACTCCTATGAAGTGGAGTACCATCCTCTTGTTGCATCTTGTACTCTCTGCATTGGGACATTTTGTTCTGGAGTGATAGGTAGCCTCTTCTGCTACTGATATTCTATGTATCCATCTATGTCATCTATTAAGGTCACTAAATACCAATATTCTCTATCTTGAACTTTATTTAAAGTTCCTCTTGCACCCATATATGAGCTTGTCGTCCTCTATAGGCTTCTATATTCAAACTTGTGACAAAGGTTAATATCTACATCGCTTTAGGTGATATTCAAGTTCATCATGTAGTTGTATGTGCTATCATATGGGTTCTTTCGGAGCTCGTACAAAGATTTATGTGCACATTTGTTTCTATGATTGATATGCACTTCTACTTCTCTAGAGAAGTGTGGTTGGAGTATGTCTCATCATAATATACTCCCTCTTTCTGAGAGAAACCATGAACCTTTCTTTGTATTTCTTGATGCTAACATCTGCTACATGCTTGATATTGTAGATTCACATGGAAAAAATTACTGACTTCCCTTCAGGTCTTAGAATCGTATCCTGGACAACATTCTCCATGATCAACTGGTACTCTTAGATCATATCCTTCTTCCTTTATTTCTTCTTGGCTGCTTCTTCATAGCTAGAAGGATATATATTAATGATGTCACTCAACAGTGCCACGTAATTGGAGTGTGTCCAAGGCCTCTTACTTTGTTTGGAAGCCACATCATTCTTTTCTTCATCTTGGATGATATCTCGTGCCCAAGATGGTCTTCATTTCTTGAGGTGGATCTAACACTCTCTATGGCTTGGTCATATCAAAAAATCTTCTGAACCTCTTTCTTTCGCCATGGTGTTTTTGTCCCCAAGAGATTCATGTTCTTCTTCATTTTGTTGGAGTGTATCTTCTAGTTGAACCGTCATCACTTGTTCTTCGGAACAAGGCTCATACTTCTTTTCTTGTAGGTGATTATATGCAATCTTTTCTACAAGCCAAATTCAGTTGCATGATTAGAAACATTTCATAATTTCCAAAACATATTAATAGTAACAACACATTATCTTTTATATGTCTCATAGTCATGCAACTATATTAGAATCTACAACATTTTTCCATATCTCGTATACATATGGTAACTTTCTAGATGCCTTCTATCTCTACCATAACATTATTAAGAGTGTGCACTACTCCCAATATGTCAACAAAGAGGTTTCATTCTAGATAAGGAGAAATGGAATGTTGTACAACACCATATGATACTTACCCATTATATGCAAGTCAGTGGTATACTCTTCACAAATCCAGACACTCAATCATGCATAATACATTAACTGTACACAACTAAACAATATCATTTAAGTAACTATATATATATAGGATATGGAAATTTAAGCACTTATCTTTGTTTGTTTGGTGGAATCCCTCTTGATCCTTGTCTTCTTGCAGGAATCACTGGAGTCTTTGACAATGTGTTCTACTTCATCATCTGATTCTGGGAACTTGTGTCTGTCTTTCTCATACTTGAGAAAGTATTCTATACCATAGACCACATGGGACTACATACTGGTTCTGAATCTGAGTGTCGCTTCTTCATTCACAACTGCATCCCTTATTATCCAAATACTAAGATGGATAAGATGTTCTTCTTTGTCATGGGTTTAATGCTTCTGGATTAAAGTACATATTCCTCATCACTTGAGGAATCAACTCTTTCTTCTATGATTCTTTTAATTGTTGGTTAATAATCTTCAGTGGTGTTAGCATAGTGCCTTTTCTTGTTCGACTTCTTATTGGAGGAGCCTTGGTTTCTGGGGCAGTATCCGGTGTAGTTTCCCTTATCATCACATGTTTAGCATCTGATACTGGATAGATATCTTGCAGGTTTCCTTTTACTTTTGTTATGATGGTCCTCCCTCTTAATATGATGATGTTCCTCCCTATTTCTGTGATTTCTTCTGGTGTGAACTATAAGAGCCTGATATTTAGTTGCTCCCATATTCTCTTCTCTTGTTATGAGTCAAGATTCTTCTTGTGTGCATTCTTCCCAAAGTCTTTTGAAAGTGATCAACTTCTTTCTGGAACATATTCCTTGAATTGATGAGTCCCATGATCTTGGGAGACCATTCAAGGTGGTCATAAAAATCTCCCCTTCTTCTCCCTTCTCTTGAACTGCTTCAAGTTGTTCCTTGATTTGAAAAACCCTTATGAAGTAGGATTGCATGGTCTTTGAGTTTTGTATCTTTACTTTCTTCAGTTGGTTCCTCAATGTAATATTCTAATTGATGTTCTTTCCTTTGAACAAATTTGTCAAAGCATCAGACACTTGTGTATTCAAGGATAACACATGAGGGATGAGGTGATCCTTAATAGAATCTACAATAATTCTCTTTTCCTTGATAAATTTATTCTTATGGATAGCCTTAGATTCAACTCCCTCTGGAGATGGAACTTCCCCACTGATATTCTTGTCCAAATCATTTTCTTCAAGGATCAGGGAGATCCTATACTTCCATACTCGGAAGTTGTCAGCTTCCCCAAGATTATCATCAAGTTGGGTGTGATGAGTCATTTTGAAATGAGAAACTCAAATGGAAATAACAAATATTTAGATCTTACCAATTTGAGATGTCCAAGACAATTCTAGAGTTGGTTGACCTAGGGTTCCATAGAGAAACCCTAATTTTCCAAACTTGGAATCTTAGAATTCTAGCTGGATAGAAAGATGCACCTCCTTTAGGTGAGTTTATCATTGCAGTCCTTTTCCCAATTCAACTGAAGGAAACTCCAAAAACTTGATGCCCTAGTTTCTGCCAGTAGGAGAGATGAAGCCAAAAATGAAAGTTCTTGAAACTGAATTATGACTCCACGAAAGGATGAACCCATTTAAGGCTAGTTTCCTAATGTACTCCCTTTTCCAGATTGATGGAGGAAAACCCCAAAAGCTTGATTCCCTAGTTTTCTCCTAGCACTAGTGTCTGGGTCAAAAATGAAAATTCTTCAAATTTAATTATGCTTCCTCCAAAAGATGCGCTCTCCTAGGGAGAGTTATCCTAGCCCTCTTTTCTTGATGATCCATGGAGAGAATACCTTGAACTATTTATCCCTAGTTTCTGCTGCTGCATAGTGCATTCTTTCATAGAAGATCTGATACCATGTTAGCTTTTTATTCTAATTTAAATTGATTAGTATCTTTATCTAAAATAATAAGAAGAACAACAAGATACACAAGACACAAATATTTTCCTCGGGGAAACCATAAAGGAGAAAACCCCAAAAACTTCCTCATAATAGTTCCATCACTAAGATAATATCACAAGATGGAAAAACCCAAGAATAAGATGTCTACTACAACTCTCTCTGTTTCCTCCTTGTCATCTCTCTCCTAATGCTCACTTGAGAGAGTGTGAGTTTGTGTCTAAATAAGGGAAGGCACCTCCCTATTTATACATATCAAGTAACTAACCTAAAACATGTCTGGGCCAACCTCTTAACCTAGTAGGGTCGACTTCACCTAGGGAGACTCAAAAATACATTTTATTGTATTCATCTTGGGGACTATTTCCCCGACTTACAACAAAGGATTTACCTCAATGACCACATACAATAATAACATCCTGAACGGAGGGAAACACATCTCCAATGGGGGTACAACAATATAAAATTATAATATACATCAGAATATCTTCCGAAGTTACAAATACAACAAAAATTATTCCCACCAATATCTGTACCAACTATGTCACTCCTCTTTGGACTTCATATGATTTCCATGTTTCCTTCATGGTGTTAACAATGCATTGAAGCTTAATTGGGGTTCCCGAGATGGATGTTAGAGCGATTGAGGATGTTTTTTTTTACAGTTAAATGATTGTACCATCTCCACTTATTTTCTCTTCTTCATTCTTTGAACATATAACATCAATGGGGTTTATTCCAAGAGAATACATACTTTACCATATTCTTCATCTACTTTGTTCAATTTATTTTTCTAAAAATAAACTCTTCCCCTAAGTTGGTTGTGTATATTCCCACCCTTGGCTAGTTACTGAAATCCTCTTGAATTTCCTTGGAATTTAGTATGTAATGTAGGGGGATGACCTCTATCCTTTCAACTCCCTCCATGAGAGGGAATATATAGCTATTGTCTCTTGTGGCTTCAAAGTGAAACCACTTTTGGTAGTGGTTAATGTAGTTAATCAACTTGCTTGGGAATCTAGGTTGTTGCTTAGTTGCTTCAACCATTAACCAATACCATGTCATAAATTCTTTGTTATTAAATTTATTTTCATTTGGGTCCTTCTTCACTCTCCATGGCGTGAATTCTATTGAAATGAGACCCTTCTCTATCAGTATAAGTTGGTGGACCTTTGGAAGTTCCAATTGAACATACACAAATAAATGAGGAAAAACCCATAGTTGAATGGTGTATTCTTGTCATAATCCTTTTAAGTGGCCTCCATGAACTCATTCATGAAATATCTACACCTATTCAATCAATGACCCCGGGAATAGTCCTCTTCCATTAACATGATGTCCAAGTTTCATTTTGTTTTTCACTACTTCCAAGAAACATGGCATACCAATATGTAGGTTTCCATTTGAATGGGGAGTAAGTTAATTAGGTTTATATACTTTCCTTTTCTCCCTCTTCACATCTCATATCAAGTATATGGGTATTCTTCCCCAACTTTGTTGATCCATTTGTGTTGTTGGAACATTGTGGTGACTTAGAGGCCTTCCATTAACAGACTATTGAGGTCTTGGACCGGATTTGGAATAAATGGATATGGTTGATCGATCCAAAGACTTTTTTGGTGTAACATACTCAACATAAAATTGATATACTTTTGCACTTGTATTGATGATTTAAAGGTCATAACTCACAACATATTCAATAAGGAGGATACTTGTAGCGGTAGGAACTCATAAATGACTTCCTCTTTGATCTCATCATTGATAGATGTAACCTTGTGCATGTAATAGGTCATGTACAAGTTTGAGAATTACTCTACATATGTCAACTCATGCTCCATTATAGCTGCTTTCTCCAATTTCCCCTTGAATTCTCCCTATAGCAGCACTCGAGGGTCCACTAACTTTTCAATTATAGCTTCCTTATACTCACCTTGTACTATGGCACTTGGTTGATATTAAATTTCTTTATGGTTTCATCTATATACTTTAATAAAGTGTACACTATTGATGCCAAAACCCCAAATTTTCACAAATTTTTTTTAATTTTTAAAATAACATAAAATGCTGAATATGCGGTTTACTAACAGCTAGTGGTTAGCGGAAAATGAAATAGTCCAACCATTAGTATTATACATTTTCAAATTACGTTAACTAAAGCAGCTTCTTTTTCTTAACGTAAATAAGATTTACTTGCATACTGTTTTCTTTCATTTTACTAATAAGTCTACTTTATGGCAAGTAGGTGGAATCTATCTTTGAATCCTGGGCTTACTTAGCATTTATGCTAATGCAGATGGATTACTGGTTCTTACAGGTTCAACAAGTACGATTGAACAAGTAGACGTTTTAATTCATAAGGTAGCAAGAAGTATTTCTGTTTGCAAAATAATATGCTAGTAAAAGTAAGCTGATAAATCTCAGGCAACTTCAATGAGGTAAGGTAATTTATCTTCTATAGTTTCTCTTGTATGCAATATTTAGATATACGGGTTGCTTTCTTTATTAAGATTAGCGAAACCAAAGATACTTCCTATGAGCTCTAAGCTCGTAATCTTTGTCATATATTTACTTCTATTCTAACATGCTTTCTCACAAATGTTATATTTATTCGTACTATCTTTTATTCATGGAAGAGCTTCTATCGATACGGATAGTAAATATTCTCAATAGAATATATGTTTCGATTTTATTTTCAACTTACTAGTTATGGAAATTATCAACCTGTTACTTGTATGTAAATTTTTTTTCTCACTAACAAGTTATCAACTTTCTTACTTACATTATCGTCTTGTTGCATGTACTATTGTAACCACATACATTACCATATTATTTACTAAGTACCAAATTTGATTGTTTCTTGCATTCTATAGGGATCTTACTGTCTGGAAATCTCCTTGAACTTATAAACTTGATTATTGTAATTAAATGCATCGTTTCAATATGGAATACTATTTACCTTTATTTCATAACTCCAAGTCAATTAGTGTTATTCCAATGATTCTAGACTTGAGCATGGTTATTCCATTGTAATTTACCATTACTATAATGCCTCTCTCATAATAATTTAATGTTTATAGTGACTATTATTGTAGATTTTTATACTATGATCATAATTCTTTTCTATGCTAAGAACAGGTTATCATGAACAATCACAAACTACCTTTGCCCAATAAAAACATGGTATAATACTAGTATTGACAAGTTGAGAAGCAACTAAAGTCTAAGAGAGTTTAACCAAGGTCGAGCCTTGTAAACGTCATGTTTAAATTTTTTTACTATTCTATTCGACTCCATAGATCATGACCACCCAAGCCGTTGTTTTTTTAAGTACTAATTTTGGAATATAATACATGCATACTTTATCATCGTTTTCGCAAGTATATAAATCTAATTGTAAATAGAAAGGTTCTAAGCATGATTGACATCGGGACTATCCACATGACCAAGTGGTTACCACCCTTCACTAAGGGTCATCGTTAAGAAATGATTGTTAATCCATACGCCAATTTCGAAGCTATCAAACATTACGATATAGATTGTGTATGAATATCGGTGTGATATATATATGCGTACTTCATAGTTCATGCATGGTTGAGAAAAATCATTGTTTTAATAATTTTGATGATTTGAACTGCAGGTGAACTTTGGACTCGACCCTTGCATGGTTAGAAGTATTCGAGGGCACGTGGTCACCTCTTGTCCATGTATTGGTGATATAAAAATCTTACAACCCTATTCGATTTGTCATTTTGCCTCCGAAGTTCACGCTATCCTTCAGGCTACTCTGCATAATTTCATGGCGGCTGTGAGGGTTCTTCCTATACTAGCTTGCTCCAAAAACTTTGGTTTAAAGTTGCTGTAGTCTCCTGAATTCGGTCTTGTTGCCAACCTTCTTAGCCGTGGACTTTACTATGTGAGATTACACTGTTTTTTGCATTTGGCTTGCGACCTATCCTTATCTCCATCTTGCTTTCCTCGTGGCCTGTCACTGTTGTAAGAAGCTAAGGCTTTGTTGCTATCGGTTGTGCTCGCGTTGTAGGGTTTGGATATTTGTGTATGTGCAAACCGCAGCTGGTGACAGTCTCTTCTCTAGACTGTTCGATACTCTTTTATTTAGAGGTAAATATGTTTGGTTTTCTTTTTAAAATGAATACTCATAGTAAAGTTGTTTTTACAGTTAGGTTTTCAATATAAAAACGAGTATTGTAATAACGCACAGTATCGTGCTCTCCTTGCAGGAACTCGTGACAGCTCTATAAACTAGTGATGAAAATAATGCTAGCTGGCTTCGAGGACTCGTGGCTCCAATCCAATAAGCCATGGGTTCAAAGAATGGGTTTTTACCCTGCTTGTAAACAGGGTTTTCGATGGTGAAACCTCGATCTTGGAAGCTTGTCCGGTTTCTCCATTAGATACATGGTTTAAAAAAAAATTGTTGGTTCTATTTTGTTTACAAACCCTCGCTATGATGTTGGGTAGTCCTGGCCTTGAGATGGGTGTTGTAATTTGGTTAAGTTTTCAGCCTTATGGCCTGTCAATGTAATACATTGGGTTTTTAAGAAAGATTTTACTTTGAGCTCAGTCTCGTTTTTGTAGTAACCTTGTAAATTATGACTCTGTGTACGTTAGGGTTTTTCCTATTCGACTGTTAATGAAGAAAATTACTGTCTAAATGTCTTTTGTAAATAGATTATTGTTATTATTTAAGACTGTAACTCAGTTGTAGTGTGTAAACTATAATATTAACTTACTTGTTCGAGATAAACAAGCTAGGGTTTTCCTGAAATGAAACCCTTGTCTAAATAAGTTCTTCAATTTATTATTAATTAAGTTCTGCTACTTGTTAACTCGATTAAATTATTATTACAGGTGTGTTGTGATATTTTTTTTTAACTTGTAACTGTACATTTATTTGTTTTCTGAAAGGATTGTAAACAGTCTATAATAAACTAATCATTTATTTATATAGTTATTCATGTAATTGGATTGCAGCTTAGATGTTTTTATTTATAAAAATTAAATAAATGGGTTAGGGTTTTCGACCCTAAATTTTTACCTTTTCAGGTATAAGCCTGTCTCATAATTATAAAATAGTTTCTACATAGGTAAATACTTGGTTTTATACTAGTTATTAATTATATTTTTATTGTTCTTATTTACTAATCTGCCAGGTAGAATTTACTGAGAGTTCTTGAAAAGATATAGCATAGATTCTGTAACTCAATTTACTCTTTATCATTTAAGTACTTTTAATATAACCCTATTTAGTTTATAATAAATATTAGTCTTAGATTTAGTTGATATTGTTAGAAAATAAACTATGTGATGAGTAGCTCGTTTATTTACTTCACTGTATGTAATCATTGTAACTCTAATGTGTTTTTTCTGCTGCATTTCATTCAGTTACTAAGTGAAAACAGAGAAATATAAACATATCATAACACTGTTTAACCTTCATAATATTTTAACATAAATAACATTATTCTACTGTTTGCAAATACACAATCTTATCTACTAAAACATTCTCTTATCTACTTAAACATTCTACCTGTGCTAGAGTACTGCCTGGTTTTCCAGCTGTGGAAAAACACAGTCTATTAATTATTTCTATTCTAACACATTAATTTTCTAATCAAGTTCCTTTCTTCAATCATTTAAAAAGACTACTAGATTCTAACATTCTACAAACTGAATCTTTAACATTCATATATCAATCAGACTCGGATACTAACACAGTAAAACAACACAGTAAAACAAAATAATGTAGAACTTGTTTAGGATAGATGACAACATCGTTAGGAGGCCGTTCCTCCCTATCAATCTCCTGGAGAGCGCTCAAACAACGCTTCCTCAGGACCCCCGAGCTTGTTCCTAGTCTTCTTAGCTGAGAATTGGTGGAGAATGCAAACAGTAGACTAGACCAATATCTCAGTAAAGAACTCTGCTCTTAGCAGTAAGATCTTTTAGCTTAAAAGCTACACTAGATCAACCAGCAGTTATCCCCTCAAACAATTTCCACAATTCCGTTCCATTGAATTTCTCTGAAGTACATTCATTCACCTGAATGTTCACCTCTCTAGAATGAGCAACCTCAACTCTCTTCAATGGGAGTTTTTATAAAGATTGCCTAGGTCTTTTGGGTTAGTTTTCATTAATTGAGCCACCTGCTTTGATTCCACTTTCTTGGGGAATCATGACCCCAAATGTAGGGAGGTTGCCACCTGCAACAGTTGGAAGTGGTTTGAGGATGCTGTCACATGTCTGTTTTCTCTCCACCCAGTCTCCTCCACCAATTTGACCAATAAACACTCTTTTAACTGCTCTCCTAAGCTGTTGTCTCCTCCTTTATTTATCTATAATTAAAATATTCAGAATTAAATATCCTCGACTCTGCTGAGTCATCAATTACAACTTAGCATAAAATTTAACATATTGTCCTTAAATAAAATCAAATAATATAAAATTGTTTTTGCAAAATTGGGGCATGTGACACATCAAGCACAAATATTTTTAAGTCTAGTCGGCTCGCTGACTAGAAATTAATAGTTAATTAGTTGATAGGAAGTCACCTAGGGACTAGAAGTGGTGATTCTTTGAATATTTTTAAGTCTAGTCCCTAGGTGTGCTTGACAGATAGTGGAAGTCTAGTCGGCTAGCTGACTAGAAATTAATAGTTAATTAGTCGATAGGAAGTCGACGAGCGTAAATCATGCATGGATTCAACACTTGGACGAAGAGAAACTCAATGGGTGATCGACTATGGATGTCTCTATCAAGTTCAATTTAATAGAATAACTACATCTAGTTAGGAAGTTATGGATCACCATTAATGAGAAGTTAGTTATAACTAACTCATGTATAATTAGCTAGTGTGTGTGTTGCATCTATAAATATGATGTAAGGAAAAATACAATAATCATACTAAAACATACTGTGTGGTATTGGAATAAGTGTAGTGAATTCACGCTTAAGTTGTTGCAATAATTCAAATTGTTGTTGCAAACATTGATTAAGAGTGTTGATAATAGATGAGTGGTAAATCTCACTAGTTTATTGGTTTTTCCTTGTAAAGGGTTTTCTAGGATAAATTTATGCATATTGTGTGAATGTGTTTTTTGTGTCATTGTTTAATGACTGGTACTATAACCCAATAGTTGGTATCAGAGCTATAATTGGCCTCAAGGGGATGGATTTGCTGCTAAGGGTTTAGCTTGGTCCCAAATATGGAGAATGCCTAGTTATAGTGGGAGTTTTAGAACAACTTATTCTTAGTTGAGAATGACCAACAATTCAAGGATATAAATTGAAAATTTTAATGGATATAATTTTGAGCTTTGGAATATTAAAATGGAGGATATCCTTGTAGATCAAGGACAATGAGTTGTTTTCAACACCATAATCACTCTTACATGTATGTCGAAGGAAGATTGGAAGAAAATAAATAGGAAATCTAGGAGTAAAATCCGGCTTTGTTTAATAGATTTTGTATTGTTGAATGTCTTAAAAGAAGACACTGCAAGTAAACTATGGGAAAATTTGGGGAACGTGTAATGATTGAAATCTCTGGTTAACAAGTTGTTTCTTATAAATAAACTATATCTTCTGAGGATGACTGAGGTGATTGGTTACAGAGAACCTGAATGCATTCAACACTATGATTAGTTAGTTTCTACCCATGGATATTAAAATCACTGAGGAGGATAAATATACCAGTATGTTGTGTTCTTTTCTAGACTCATGGGATAACTTGGCCATGGCTATTGGAAGAAATAATACCACATTGAATATTGATGATGTGGTTGCATCTCTATTGTCAAAGGAGACGAGATGAAAGAACATTAAAGGTTTGACTCATAATGCCTTGATGGTAAGAGGTTGACTGGTCAATAGAGGAAAAGATAAATCCTTTGGTAGTAGATCAAAGTCAAGCGAAAGATCTAATACCAAATATAGATCCCCTAGACCAACGATAAGAAAATGAAGGAAATGTGGTAAAGTTGGGCATTATAAGCGTGATTGTAAGTCATAGGGAGTCGAGAAGAGAAAAGGATTTGAGGAAATGCAGTCAACTAAAAGTAATCCTTTGAATGAAGAGAAAGGAGATGTGTATTTGGAATCGAAAAGCACACAGTTAGATAATGACTCTTGGTTTATCGACTTTGGTGCATCATATACATGACACCACACATAGAATTCTTTTGTGAATATGAAAAATACAATGGTGGTGATGTTCTTCTAGGAGATGATTCAGTGACCAATATTGTTGGATGACGTAAAGTTCGGATGTTATTAAAATATAGAAGGAGCGGAAATATTCTAGGAGTATTACATATCCTAGGTTAGGCTCAAAACCTAATATATGTTAGTAAGATGGGGAATGCAGGTGTGCAGTTTGTATTTGATATATATATATATATATATATATGTGTGTGTGTGTGTGTGTGTGTGTACAATATGGTGAAAGAAGCGATGGAACTAATGAGAATATTTAGGACTATATTAGTGTACAAGCTATTGGTAACATACACAAATGGATGTTAAAATATAGTCTTTTCAGAATTTGACGATCTATCTTCTTGCCTAGTCAACTCGACCATGTTATGGCATTAGCGGATGGGACACAATGGTGAGAAAGGTGTTCATTCTATGCACAATAAAGGTATGGTCAAAGGTCTCCATGATTGTTATGAAGAAGTATAATTCTATGAACATTGCATTTATGGTAAACATAGTCATGTAAGTTTTCCATTTAGGGTCATTAGGGCCAAGGAAATATTGGATTTAATACATAGTGATGTGTTTGGACCAATACCGATCCCATCACTAGGGGGATTACAATATTATGTTTCTTCCATAGATGATTTATCTAGAATGATTGGTTGTACTCTCTAAGTAAGAAATGTGAGGTATTTGGGAAGTTTCAAGAGTTCAAATCTATTGTAGAAAATTAGACTAGAAGAATAATCAAGGATCTAAGAACTAATAACAAAACATGATTATGTAATAAGACATTCCACCATTTTTACAAATAGCATGGTATAGATTGAAAAAAAACAAACTCCATATATGGCTTGAAAAAATGGAGTTGCTGAAACAATGAATATAACACTAATGGAGAAAGAAATGAGCATGCTCATTGGTATAAGTACTACACAAGGTTTCTGGGTATAAGTAGTCAACACAACATGTTCACTGGTGAATAGGTCACCATCGGAAGATTTGGTCGAAAATACTCCACATGAGGCATGTGATGGTAAGAGGTCCTCTCTTGCACATACAAAAGTATTTGGGTGTGATGCCTTTGTTCATGTACCAAAGGAGAAAAGAAACAAGCTCGCCAACAAGTCTAAGAAATGCATCTTCATCATGTACATGGATGGAGTGAAAGAGTAAGTTATGGAATCTGGTTACAAGGAAGGCAGACTATAGTAGATATGTGATATTCAAATAAGTCGGAGGTACTTCCATGGTTGAAGAGGTCAAAAGAGAAAAGGAACCAAAAAAGTAGTAGTTTGAAATAAATAATGAATATCTGGATTTAGATGAGTTAACTGAATCTAATGATGAGGTGGAGCAACAGAATTTGGTTGTTAGAAGGTATGTTTGAGCAAAGAAACAACCAGAAAGGTATAGTACACCATAATTTCACTCTAATTTTGCATTATCTTCCATAGAAGGTGATTCTAGATCAGTCAAAGATGAAGTCGACTCGATAGAGGGTAAACTTTGGAAAAGGGTCGTGGAAGAAGAAATGGAGTCCTTGAGGAAAAATAAAACATGGGATCTGGTTGCATTTCCAAATAGAAGGAAACCTATCGACAAATTTGGGTATTTAATACAAATATGAATGCAACATGACAAGTTGAAAAGTACAAGTTTCGATTGGTAGAAAAGGGATATTCCCAAGTCGAGGGAGTCAACTATGGTGATATTTTTTTTTTATCTTGTTACAAATTTAACTTCCATGATCATATCAGTGTCTTTGGCTGCAACATTTTATATTGATATAGAAAAAATGGACGTAAAGACATCATTTCTTCATGGTGATATTCAAGAAGAAATTTATTTAATTTGAAAGAAATGGATCATGCATTATGGAGTTGACTATCACAATGCATCTCGATCCTCAAAGTTGGTATCATCTTCAGGAGTTTGATACGCTCAAGGTTTGAATGATGGAAAAACCCCACATATTTGTATTCGTGTTTCCTTGATCTTGCACACGGGATGTTAGTGCCAACCTATAAGGGGAATTTTTAATATTATCCTTATTCATTAGTTTCTTTAGAATAGGTTTCCAAACGTTGCTTATTTCCAATCCCTCATCTATATTCAAATTATTCTTATTAAGTCTGATTTCCAAATACTTCTTAGTTTTTTCTTTTGCTATAGTGATCCTCCTTGGATAATTTTTTTGTGCCTTCTATGAATATATGATGACCCAATTTAAGTGAATTCTCTTCTAATGCTGAATATTTGGTTTGGTTGTGTCTGATGTCTGCACAATTCTCACTCAACCTTATTTGAAATGATCTGCATGTTTCCCCAATGCAGTGCTTCCCACATGAGCAAGGAATATAATACACGCCTTTCATTTTCCTTGGATTGGTGGCATCTTTAGCATGATACACCATTTTTATGATCATGTTAGGTGGTGAGAATGGGACTCTTATGTTACCTTTTTTTTAGTATTTTTGCAATTTTATATGAAGCAGCTTGAGGCTTTCACATTGAAAGGAGAGGAGGATTTGGTTTACAATCTCAAGAATTCTCTCTATGGTTTAAAGTGATCACCCAGGATGTGGTACCAGAAGTTTGATATGTATATCTAGCAGTTGGGGTTTGTTGGAAGTCAAGTTAATCACGATGTGTATAGAAAGAAAGTTGGTGATCATTTTATATATGTAATTTTGTATGTCAATAACATGTTGTTGGTTAGAAATAACATGGAACTAATCAAGGATGTGAAATTGAATTTTTCCTCCAAGTTTGACATATAATATCTCGGTGCATCTCATTTCATTCTTGGAATCGAGAATTTGGAATAAAAAATAGATATCAAGTATTTTCTTATATAATTATCATTATCTTGGTTTTATTTATATTAGTGGTAAGTTCAAAATGTTTGCATAATTGTTGGAGAAATTTGAGTTTATTGTCAATATGTTAAATAGTGTTCCCAAAGAGAACAATACGAGGACAATAACATGCCCAAAAAAGTTAATAATAATTCATCCCTTCTCTTCCAATAAATTCTCAATTGTATAGATATAGATGCCGAAAATGGTGGGAGAAAGGATATATCCTTACTTATCACCAATATTACAATTAATATCCATTGATTATTCATTAAATATTTAAATTGTGTCTTAGTGTTGAGGTCTCAACCCGTCCCATTTTGAAACTCATCTTTCATGATTGGTTTTCATTTTCCCTTTTTTACTTTGCTTGTGCATTTTATTATGTTCAAAATGTAAGCTATAAATTTAATTTTGGATTCTATGCTAGATTTACTCTTAATATTGAATATCATTGAAAGGTATCACATTATATATTTTTGTCTTAATAGTTTGCATTTCATTTAAGAGTATTTTAAAAAGAAGAAAAAATATTTAAATTATTTAGAATTTTTTTCGTTGAAATTGGTGTTTTCACAATTCATTTGACTTCATTCTACTTAAGGACATTGATATTTTTGAATTAAACTTCTAAGAACCAAGTTTTTGGCCCAATTTTTAGAATTACTTTTAGTTTTTCTCTAAACACCTTTGAGTAAGAACCAAATTCTATCTAAATTGAGTTTTAAATATTCAACAAGGGCAATTTCTAAATTTCCACTAAAGTGTTTCAGTAAACTCCCCTAACTATATTTCATACTTGCATTGAAATCCTTTGGGATAAGTTCTTTTCTCATCCCAAAGAAAGTTTCTAATATTCATCGATAATCTTCGATATACATTCCTTTCCTCACTTTAAGGTCAATTTGTAACTCTTCACTATGAATCTTCAAAGTAAATTCTTGAACCCTACTAAGAGGTGAGTTACACTTAGCCTACAAAATCCTTCTTCAATGGTGATTGTGAAGTGACTTTTAAAAGTTCACCGAAATCCTTAGGATCATTTTTCAAATGGTGTTTTCTGTAGGTAATTTGGCTAAAATTGAGTCATAAATCTTTGACAATCTCTCTGAACAACTTTTTGGCCTAATATTCAAAGTAAGAATTGGAGCAAGTTTTAAGCTAGAACAAAAATTGAGTTTTTAATATTGCCTAGAATACATTCATACTTCATCAAAAGGGCTTCCGAAGCTAAAGTTTTGAACTTAATCTAAAGTGCAAGGTCTATACAATTATGGTGAAATATTGACATGTGATATCAATGGTATACACCAAATCTTCACATTTTAAACAAAATATTTGCACTTGTGGTTTTGTCAAACATTGATCTAAAACTTTGTGAGTCTTTATCAAGTTTCTCATATTCATCAAAATTCTTAAGAACATAAGTGGATGTAGCCTTGTCGAGTTTGGAAAAATGTTGTTATCAATGCATCAATAGCCTTGGAGTCAACAATTTGATTCATACTTGCTCTATTTATGGGTCAATCCATATGTTTATTTTCTTCACTTAGCATAGGAATCATAATCCTATAGCTTCGAAAGTTATAATATCATCATTTTTGTAAGAATAATAATAAGTTTTTGCAGGCTTAGATGGGACGTTGTTTTAGTTAAAAAAAATACTTTAATGTTTAAAGTGAATCATAGTTCAATTAATTCTTCAAGCCCTATTTCACTCTTTGAATTTCA